>CM072665.1:0-213026 GCA_036884735.1 Huso huso | reverse complement strand
GATTCATTGTGTTTCTTGTGTTTGATCCTCAGTATCTCATAGTGAGAGAGTGTCAGATTGACAGTGCTAGTGATTCATTGTGTTTCTTGTGTTTGATCCTCAGTACATAGTGAGAGTGTAGATTGATTCATTGTGTTTCTTGTGTTTGATCCTCAGTATCTCATAGTGAGAGTGTCAGATTGACATGCTAGTGATTCATTGTGTTTCTTGTGTTTGATCCTCAGTATCTTCATTGTGTTTTTGTTCATTGACAGTTTATCTCAGTAGTCATAGAGTGTCAGATTGACAGTGCTAGTGATTCATTGTGTTTTTGTGTTTGATCCTCAGTATCTCATAGTGAGAGAGTGTCAGATTGACAGTGATTCATTGTGTTTCTTGTGTTTGATCCTCAGTATCTCATAGTAGTGTCAGATTGACAGTGATTCATTGTGTTTCTTGTGTTTGATCCTGACAGTGATTCATTGTGTTTTTGTGTTTGATCCTCAGTATCTCATAGTGAGAGAGTGGGATTGACAGTGCTAGTGATTCATTGTGTTTTTGTGTTTGATCCTCAGTATCTCATAGTGAGAAAGTGTCAGATTGACAGTGATTCATTGTGTTTCTTGTGTTTGATCCTCAGTATCTCATAGTGAGAGTGCTAGTGATTCATTGTGTTTCTTGTGTTTGATCCTCAGTATCTCATATAGTGAGATCAGTCAGATTGACAGTGATTCATTGTGTTTCTTGTGTTTGATCCTCAGTATCTCATAGTGAGAGAGTGTCAGATTGACAGTGCTAGTGATTCATTGTGTTTCTTGTGTTTGATCCTCAGTATCTCATAGTGAGAGTGTCAGATTGACAGTGATTCATTGTGTTTCTTGTGTTTGATCCTCAGTATCTCATAGTGAGAGTGTCAGATTGACAGTGATTCATTGTGTTTCTTGTGTTTGATCCTCAGTATCTCATAGTTGAGAGAGTGTCAGATTGACAGTGATTCATTGTGTTTCTTGTGTTTGATCCTCAGTATCTCATAGTGAGAGAGTGTCAGATTGACAGTGATTCATTGTGTTTCTTGTGTTTGATCCTCAGTATCTCATAGTGAGAGAGTGTCAGATTGACAGTGCTATTGATTCATTGTTTCTTGTGTTTGATCCTCAGTATCTCATAGTGAGAGAGTGTCAGATTGACAGTGCTAGTGATTCATTGTGTTTCTTGTGTTTGATCCTCAGTATCTTTGAGTGTCCTCAGTGATTCATTGTGTTTTGTGTTTCAGTATCTCATAGTGAGAGAGTGTCAGATTGACAGTGCTAGTGATTCATTGTGTTTCTTTTGTGTTTGATCCTCAGTATCTCATAGTAGTGTCAGAGAGTGATTCATTGTGTTTTTGTGTTTGATTGTATCTTCATAGTGAGAGAGTGTCAGATTGACAGTGATTCATTGTGTTTCTTGTGTTTGATCCTCAGTATCTCATAGTGAGAGTGTCAGATTGACAGTGCTAGTGATTCATTGTGTTTTTTGTGTTTGATCCTCAGTATCTCATAGTGAGAGTGTCAGATTGACAGTGATTCATTGTGTTTCTTGTGTTTGATCCTCAGTATCTCATAGTAGTCAGATTGAGATTCATTGTGTCTTGTGTTTGATTGACAGTGAGTGTCAGATTAGTGATTCATTGTGTTTCTTGTGTTTGATCCTCAGTATCTCATAGTGAGAGAGTGTCAGATTGACACTAGTGATTCATTGTGTTTTTGTGTTTGATCCTCAGTATCTCATAGTGAGAGTGTCAGATTGACAGTGATTCATTGTGTTTCTTGTGTTTGATCCTCAGTATCTCATAGTGAGAGAGTGTCAGATTGATGCTAGTGATTCATTGTGTTTCTTGTGTTTGATCCTCAGTATCTCATAATTGAGAGAGTGTCAGATTGACAGTGCAGTGATTCATTGTGTTTTTGTGTTTGATCCTCAGTATCTCATAGTGAGAGAGTGTCAGATTGACAGTGCTAGTGATTCATTGTGTTTCTTGTGTGTTTGATCCTCAGTATCTCATAGTGAGAAGTGTCAGATTGACAGTGATTCATTGTGTTTTTGTGTTTGATCCTCAGTATCTCATAGTGAGTGTCCAGTGATTCAGTATCTCATTGTGTTTTGTGTTTGATCCTCAGTATCTCATAGTGAGAAGTGTCAGATTGACAGATAGTGATTCATTGTGTTTTTGTGTTTGATCCTCAGTATCTCATAGTGAGAGTGTCAGATTGACAGTGCTAGTGATTCATTGTGTTTCTTGTGTTTGATCCTCAGTATCTCATAGTGAGAGAGTGTCAGATTGACAGTGATTCATTGTGTTTCTTGTGTTTGATCCTCAGTATCTCATAGTGAGAGAGTGTCAGATTGACAGTGCTAGTGATTCATTGTGTTTCTTGTGTTTGATCCTCAGTATCTCATAGTGAGAGTAGATTGACAGAGTGATTCATTGTGTTTCTTGTGTTTGATTGACAGTGAGTGTCAGATTGTGATTCATTTGTTTCTTGTTTGATCCTCAGTATCTCATAGTGAGAGAGTGTCAGATTGACAGTGCTAGTGATTCATTGTGTTTCTTGTGTTTGTGTTTGATCCAGTGATTCAGTTTATCTCAGTATCTCAGTGAGAAAGTGTCAGATTGACAGTGATTCATTGTGTTTCTTGTGTTTGATCCTCAGTATCTCATAGTGAGAGAGTGTCAGATTGACAGTGCTAGTGATTCATTGTGTTTCTTGTGTTTGATCCTCAGTATCTCATAGTGAGAGAGTGTCAGATTGACAGTGCTAGTGATTCATTGTGTTTCTTGTGTTTGATCCTTGTATTTGATCCTCAGTATCTCATAGTGAGTGATTCATTGTGTTTTTGTGTTTGATCCTCAGTATCTCATAGTAGTGATTTCATTGTCATTGTTTGTGTTTGATCCTCAGTATCTCATAGTGAGAGAGTGTCAGATTGACAGTGATTCATTGTGTTTCTTGTGTTTGATCCTCAGTATCTCATAGTGAGAGTGTCAGATTGACAGTGCTAGTGATTCATTGTGTTTCTTGTGTTTGATCCTCAGTATCTCATAGTGAGAGAGTGTCAGATTGACAGTGCTAGTGATTCATTGTGTTTCTTGTGTTTGATCCTCAGTATCTCATAGTAGTGTGATTGACAGTGCTAGTGATTCATTGTGTTTCTTGTGTTTGATCCTCAGTATCTCATAGTGAGAGAGTGTCAGATTGACAGTGCTAGTGATTCATTGTGTTTCTTGTGTTTGATCCTCAGTATCTCATAGTGAGAAAGTGTCAGATTCAGATTGACAGTGATTCATTGTGTTTTTGTGTTTGATCCTCAGTATCTCATAGTGAGAGAGTGTCAGATTGACTAGTGATTCATTGTGTTTCTTGTGTTTGATCCTCAGTATCTCATAGTGAGAGAGTGTCAGATTGACAGTGTTCATTGTGTTTTGTGTAGTGATTCATTGTGATTTTTTGTGTTTGATCCTCAGTATCTCATAGTGAGAGAGTGTCAGATTGACAGTGATTCATTGTGTTTCTTGTGTTTGATCCTCAGTATCTCATAGTAAGAGAGTGTCAGATTGACAGTGCTAGTGATTCATTGTGTTTCTTGTGTTTGATCCTCAGTATCTCATAGTGAGAGTGTCAGATTGACAGTGCAGTGATTCATTGTGTTTCTTGTGTTTGATCCTCAGTATCTCATTGTGTTTCTTGTGTTTGATCCTCAGTATCTCATGAGAGTGTGATTCAGTGATTGATTGTGTTTCTTGTGTTTGATCCTCAGTATTCATATTGTCAGATTGATTGACAGTGCTAGTGATTCATTTGTTTCTTGTTTGATCCTCAGTATCTCATAGTGAGAGAGTGTCAGTTTGACAGTATCTCATAGTGAGATTCATTGTGATTCATTGTTTCTTGTGTTTGATCCTCAGTATCTCATAGTGAGAGAGTGTCAGATTGACAGTGCTAGTGATTCATTGTGTTTCTTGTGTTTGATCCTCAGTATCTCATAGTGAGAGTGTCAGATTGACAGTGATTCATTGTGTTTCTTGTGTTTGATCCTCAGTATCTCATAGTCATAGTGAGATTGAGTGATTCAGATGTTTGACAGTGCTAGTGATTCATTGTGTTTCTTGTGTTTGATCCTCAGTATCTCATAGTGAGAGAGTGTCAGATTGACAGTGATTCATTGTGTTTCTTGTGTTTGATCCTCAGTATCTCATAGTAAGAGAGTGTCAGATTGACAGTGCTAGTGATTCATTGTGTTTCTTGTGTTTGATCCTCAGTATCTCATAGTGAGAGTGTCAGATTGATTGCTAGTGATTCATTGTGTTTCTTTGTGTTTGATCCTCAGTATCAGTCATTAGTTTTTGTGTTTGATCCTCAGTTTCTTATAGTGAGAGTGTCAGATTGACAGTGATTCATTGTGTTTTTGTGTTTGATCCTCAGTATCTCATAGTAGTGTCAGATTGAGAGTGATTCATTGTGTTTCTTGTGTTGATCCTCAGTATCTCTAGTGATTCAGATTGACAGTGATTCATTGTGTTTCATTGTGTTTGTGTTTGATCCTAGTGATTCAGTATCTCATAGTGAGAGAGTGTCAGATTGACAGTGATTCATTGTGTTTCTTGTGTTTGATCCTCAGTATCTCATAGTGAGAGAGTGTCAGATTGACAGTGCTAGTGATTCATTGTGTTTCTTGTGTTTGATCCTCAGTATCTCATAGTGAGAGTGTCAGATTGACAGTGCTAGTGATTCATTGTGTTTCTTGTGTTTGATCCTCAGTATCTCATAGTGAGAGTGTCAGATTTGCTAGTGATTCATTGTGTTTCTTGTGTTTGATCCTCAGTATCTCATAGTGAGATTCAGATTGACAGTGATTCATTGTGTTTTTGTTTGATCCTCAGTATCTCATAGTGAGAGAGTGTCAGATTGACAGTGCTAGTGATTCATTGTGTTTCTTGTGTTTGATCCTCAGTATCTCATAGTGAGAGAGTGTCAGATTGACAGTGCTAGTGATTCATTGTGTTTCTTGTGTTTGATCCTCAGTATCTCATAGTGAGAGTGTCAGATTGACACTAGTGATTCATTGTGTTTCTTGTGTTTGATCCTCAGTATCTCATAGTGAGAGAGTGTCAGATTGAGTGCTAGTGATTCATTGTGTTTCTTGTGTTTGATCCTCAGTATCTCATAGTGAGAGAGTGTCAGATTGACACTAGTGATTCATTGTGTTTCTTGTGTTTGATCCTCAGTATCTCATAGTGAGAGTGTCAGATTGACACAGTGATTCATTGTGTTTGTTTGTGTTTGATCAGATTGACAGTGATTCATTGTGTTTCTTGTGTTTGATCAGTATCTCATAGTGAGAGTGTCAGATTGACAGTGCTAGTGATTCATTTGTTTTTTGTGTTTGATCCTCAGTATCTCATAGTGAGAGAGTGTCAGATTGACAGTGATTCATTGTGTTTCTTGTGTTTGATCCTCAGTATCTCATAGTAGATTGACAGAGTGATTCATTGTTTCTTGTGATTGACAGTATGCTAGTGATTCATTGTGTTTCATTTGTGTTTGATCCTCAGTATCTCATAGTGAGAGTGTCAGATTGACAGTGCTAGTGATTCATTGTGTTTCTTGTGTTTGATCCTCAGTATCTCATAGTGAGAGAGTGTCAGATTGACAGTGATTCATTGTGTTTCTTGTGTTTGATCCTCAGTATTCATAGTGAGAGTGTCAGATTGACAGTGCTAGTGATTCATTGTGTAGTGTGTTTGATCCTCAGTATCTCATAGTGAGAGAGTGTCAGATTGACAGTGATTCATTGTGTTTCTTGTGTTTGATCCTCAGTATCTCATAGTGAGTAGAGTGAGATTGACAGTCTTGATTCATTGTGATTGTGTTAGATCCTCAGTATCTCATAGTGTGAGAGTGATTCATGATTCATTTGTTTGTGTGTTTGATCCTCAGTATCTCATAGTGAGAGTGTCAGATGACAGTGATTCATGTTTGATCCTCAGTATCTCATAGAGTGATTGACAGTGCTAGTGATTCATTGTGAGTGTTTGATCCTCAGATTCATTGTGTTTTTTGTTGTTGTGTTTGATCCTCAGTATCTCATAGTGAGAGAGTGTCAGATTGACAGTGCTAGTGATTCATTGTGTTTTTGTGTTTGATCCTCAGTATCTCATAGTGAGAGAGTGTCAGATTGACAGTGATTCATTGTGTTTCTTGTGTTTGATCCTCAGTATCTCATAGTGAGAGTGTCAGAGAGTGATTCAGTTTCTTTGTGTTTGATCCTCAGTATCTCATAGTGAGAGATTCATTGTGATTCATTGTGTTTGTGTTTGATCCTCAGTATCTCATAGTGAGAGAGTGTCAGATTGACAGTGCTAGTGATTCATTGTGTTTCTTGTGTTTGATCCTCAGTATCTCATAGTGAGAGAGTGTCAGATTGACAGTGATTCATTGTGTGACAGTGCTAGTGATTCATTGTTCTTGTGTTTGATCCTCAGTATCCTCATTGACAGTGATTCATTTGTGTTTGATCCTCAGTATCTCATAGTGAGAGAGTGTCAGATTGACAGTGATTCATTGTGTTTCTTGTGTTTGATCCTCAGTATCTCATAGTGAGAGTGTCAGATTGACAGTGCTAGTGATTCATTGTGTTTCTTGTGTTTGATCCTCAGTATCTCATAGTGAGAGAGTGTCAGATTGACAGTGATTCATTGTGTTTCTTGTGTTTGATCCTCAGTATCTCATAGTGAGAGTGTCAGATTGACAGTGATTCATTGTGTTTCTTGTGTTTGATCCTCAGTATCTCATAGTGAGAGAGTGTCAGATTGACAGTGCTAGTGATTCATTGTGTTTCTTGTGTTTGATCCTCAGTATCTCATAGTGAGAGTGTCAGATTGACAGTGCTAGTGATTCATTGTGTTTCTTGTGTTTGATCCTCAGTATCTCATAGTGAGAGTGTCAGATTGACAGTGATTCATTGTGTTTCTTGTGTTTGATCCTCAGTATCTCATAGTGAGAGTGTCAGATTGACAGTGCTAGTGATTCATTGTGTTTCTTGTGTTTGATCCTCAGTATCTGACAGTGATTCATTGTGTTTCTGTGTTTTGATCCTCAGTATCTCATAGAGAGAGTGTCAGATTGACAGTGCTAGTGATTCATTGTGTTTCTTGTGTTTGATCCTCAGTATCTCATAGTGAGAGTGTCAGATTGACTAGTGATTCATTGTGTTTTTGTGTTTGATCCTCAGTATCTCATAGTGAGAGAGATTGACAGTGCTAGTGATTCATTGTGTTTCTTGTGTTTGATTGACAGTGATTCATTGTGTTTCTTGTGTTTGATCCTCAGTATCTCATAGTGAGAGAGTGATTGACAGATTGACAGTGTTTCTTTGTGTTTGATCCTCAGATTCATTGTGTCAGATTGACAGTGATTCATTGTGTTTCTTGTTTGATCCTCAGTATCTCATAGTGAGAGTGTCAGATTGACAGTGATTCATTGTGTTTCTTGTGTTTGATCCTCAGTATCTCATAGTGAGAGTGTCAGATTGACAGTGATTCATTGTGTTTCTTGTGTTTGATCCTCAGTATCTCATAGTGAGAGAGTGTCAGATTGACAGTGATTCATTGTGTTTCTTGTGTTTGATCCTCAGTATCTCATAGTGAGAGAGTGATTCAGATTGATCTCATAGTGAGACTAGTGATTCATTGTGTTTCTTGTGTTTGATCCTCAGTATCTCATAGTGAGAGAGTGTCAGATTGACAGTGTATCTCTAGTGATTCATTGTGTTTCATTTGTGTTTGATCCTCAGTATCTCATAGTGAGAGAGTGTCAGATTGACAGTGATTCATTGTGTTTCTTGTGTTTGATCCTCAGTATCTCATAGTCAGAGACTAGTGTCAGATTGACAGTATCTCATAGTGATTCATTGTGTTTCTTGTGTTTGATCCTCAGTATCTCATAGTGAGAGAGTGTCAGATTGACAGTGATTCATTGTGTTTCTTGTGTTTGATCCTCAGTATCTCATAGTGAGAGTGTCAGATTGACAGTGCTAGTGATTCATTGTGTTTCTTGTGTTTGATCCTCAGTATCTCATAGTGAGAGTGTCAGATTGACATAGTGATTCATTGTGTTTCTTGTGTTTTGATCCTCAGTATCTCATAGTGAGAGAGTGTCATTGATTGACATAGTAGTGATTCATTGTGTTTCTTGTGTTTGATCCTCAGTATCTCATAGTGAGAGTGTCAGATTGACAGTGATTGATTCATTGTGTTTTTGTGTTTGATCCTCAGTATCTCATAGTAAGAGAGTGTGTGATTCATTGTGTTTTTTGTGTTTGATCCTCAGTATCTCATAGTGAGAGAGTGTCAGATTGACAGTGATTCATTGTGTTTCTAGTGATCCTCAGTATCTCATAGTGAGAGAGTTTCAGATTGACTAGTGATTCATTGTGTTTTGTGTTTGATCCTCAGTATCTCATAGTGAGAGAGTGTCAGATTGACAGTGATTCATTGTGTTTTTGTGTTTGATCCTCAGTATCTCATAGTGAGAGTGTCAGATTGACAGTGCTAGTGATTCATTGTTTGATCCTTTCTTGTGTTTGATCCAGTGATTCATTGTGTTTCTTGTGTTTGATCCTCAGTATCTCATAGTGAGAGAGTGTCAGATTGACAGTGCTAGTGATTCATTTGTTTCTTGTGTTTGATCCTTGTGTTTGATCAGATTGACAGTGATTCAGTATCTCATAGTGAGTCAGATTGAGAGTGCTGACAGTGATTCATTGTGTTTCTTGTGTTTGATCCTCAGTATCTCATAGTGAGTGTCAGATTGACAGTGATTCATTGTGTTTCTTGTGTTTGATCCTCAGTATCTCATAGTGAGAGAGTGTCAGATTGACAGTGCTAGTGATTCATTGTGTTTCTTGTGTTTGATCCTCAGTATCTCATAGTGAGAGTGTCAGATTGACAGTGATTCATTGTGTTTCTTGTGTTTGATCCTCAGTATCTCATAGTGAGAGAGTGTCAGATTGACAGTGCTAGTGATTCATTGTGTTTTTGTGTTTGATCCTCAGTATCTCATAGTGAGAGTGTCAGATTGACAGTGCTAGTGATTCATTGTGTTTCTTGTGTTTGATCCTCAGTATCTCATAGTGAGAGAGTGTCAGATTGACAGTGATTCATTGTGTTTCTTGTGTTTGATCCTCAGTATCTCATAGTAAGAGAGTGTCAGCTAGTGATTCATTGTGTTTCTTGTGTTTGATCCTCAGTATCTCATAGTGATTCATTGTGTTTTTGTGTTTGATCCTCAGTATCTCATAGTGAGAGTGTCAGATTGACAGTGCTAGTGATTCATTGTGTTTCTTGTGTTTGATCCTCAGTATCTCATATAGTGAGAGAGTGATTCAGATTGACAGTGTCAGATTGACAGTGATTCATTGTGTTTCTTTGTGTTTGATCCTCAGTATCTCATAGTGAGAGTGTGTCAGATTGACAGTGTGATTCATTGTGTTTTTGTGTTTGATCCTCAGTATCTCATAGTGAGAGAGTGTCAGATTGACAGTGCTAGTGATTCATTGTGTTTCTTGTGTTTGATCCTCAGTATCTCATAGTGAGATTGAGTGATTCATTGTGTTTCTTGTGATTGACAGTGATTCATTGTAGTGATTCATTGTGTTGTGATCCTCAGTATCTCATAGTGAGAGAGTGTGTGATTCAGATTGACAGTGTCTAGTGATTCATTGTGTTTTTGTGTTTGATCCTCAGTATCTCTAGTGAGAGTGTCAGATTGACAGTGATTCATTGTGTTTTTGTGTTTGATCCTCAGTGCTAGTGATTCATTTGATTCATTGTGTTTCTTGTGTTTGATCCTCAGTATCTCAGTGATAGTGAGAGTGTCAGATTGACAGTGCTAGTGATTCATTGTGTTTCTTGTGTTGATCCTCAGTATCTCATTAGTGAGAGAGTGTCAGATTGACAGTGATTCATTGTGTTTCTTGTGTTGATCCTCAGTATCTCATAGTGAGAGAGTGTCAGATTGACAGTGCTAGTGATTCATTGTGTTTCTTGTGTTTGATCCTCAGTATCTCATAGTGAGAGAGTGTCAGATTGACAGTGATTCATTGTGTTTCTTGTGTTTGATCCTCAGTATCTCATAGTGAGAGTGTCAGATTGACAGTGATTCATTGTGTTTCTTGTGTTTGATCCTCAGTATCTCATAGTGAGAGTGTCAGATTGACAGTGATTCATTGTGTTTCTTGTGTTTGATCCTCAGTATCTCATAGTGTGTCAGATTGACAGTGCTAGTGATTCCTCTTGTGTTTGATCTCATATCTCATAGTGAGAGTGTCAGATTGACACAGTGATTCATTGTGTTTCTTGTGTTTGATCCTCAGTATCTCATAGTGTCAGAGAGTGATTCATTGTGTTTCTTGTGTTTGATTGACAGTGCTAGTGATTCATTGTGTTTCTTGTGTTTGATCCTCAGTATCTCATAGTGAGAGTGTCAGATTGACAGTGCTAGTGATTCATTGTGTTTTTGTGTTTGATCCTCAGTATCTCATAGTGAGAGAGTGTCAGATTGACTAGTGATTCATTGTGTTTCTTGTGTTTGATCCTCAGTATCTCATAGTGAGTGTCAGATTGACAGTGCTAGTGATTCATTGTGATTGATCCTCAGTATCTCATAGTAGTGATTCATTGTGATTCATTGTGTTTCTTGTGTTTGATCCTCAGTATCTCATAGTGAGTGAGATTGACAGTGTAGTGATTGACAGTGCTTGTGTTTGATCCTCAGTATCTCATAGTGAGAGTGTCAGATTGACACTAGTGATTCATTGTGTTTCTTGTGTTTGATCCTCAGTATCTCATAGTGAGAGAGTGTCAGATTGAGTGCTAGTGATTCATTGTGTTTCTTGTGTTTGATCCTGATTCATTGTGATTGACAGTGATTCATTGTGTTTTTGTGTTTGATCCTCAGTATCTCATAGTGAGAGAGTGTCAGATTGACAGTGCTAGTGATTCATTGTGTTTTTTGTGTTTGATCCTCAGTATCTCATAGTGACAGAGTGTTTCTTGTGTTTGATTGACAGTGTCAGATTGAGTGATTCATTGTGTTTCTTGTGTTTGATCCTCAGTATCTCATAGTGAGAGTGTCAGATTGACAGTGATTCATTGTGTTTCTTGTGTTTGATCCTCAGTATCTCATAGTGAGTGAGAGTGTCAGATTGACAGTGCTAGTGATTCATTGTGTTTTTGTGTTTGATCCTCAGTATCTCATAGTGAGAGTGTCAGATTGACAGTGATTCATTGTGTTTCTTGTGTTTGATCCTCAGTATCTCATAGTGAGAGAGTGTCAGATTGATCTCATAAAGTGAGAGAGTGTCAGTGATTCATTGTGTTTCTTGTGTTTGATCCTCAGTATCTCATGAGAGAGTGTGATTGACAGTGCTAGTGATTCATTGTGTTTTTGTGATTGACATAGTGATTCATTGTGATTCTTGTGTATGATCCTCAGTATCTCATAGTGAGAGTGTCAGTGATTCATCTTGTTTGATCCTCAGTGATTCATTGTGTTTTTGTGTTTGATCCTCAGTATCTCATAGTGAGTGTCAGATTGACAGTGATTCATTGTGTTTCTTGTGTTTGATCCTCAGTATCTCATAGTAAGAGAGTGTTTCAGATTGACAGTATCTCATAGTGATTCATTGTGTTTCATTTGTGTTTGATCCTCAGTATCTCATAGTGAGAGAGTGTCAGATTGACAGTGCTAGTGATTCATTGTGTTTCTTGTGTTTTTGTATCCTCAGTGTCAGA
Source organism: Huso huso (assembly GCA_036884735.1). Lineage (NCBI taxonomy): Eukaryota > Metazoa > Chordata > Actinopteri > Acipenseriformes > Acipenseridae > Huso > Huso huso. The sequence continues at coordinate 201,214 of CM072665.1, read as the reverse complement.
TTATCTAGTGATTCATTGTGTTTCTTGTGTTTGATCCTCAGTATCTCATAGTGAGAGTGTCAGATTGACAGTGCTAGTGATTCATTGTGTTTCTTGTGTTTGATCCTCAGTATCTCATAGTGAGAGAGTGTCAGATTGACAGTGATTCATTGTGTTTCTTGTGTTTGATCCTCAGTATCTCATAGTGAGAGTGTCAGATTGACAGTGATTCATTGTGTTTCTTGTGTATGATCCTCAGTATCTCATAGTGAGAGAGTGTCAGATTGACAGTGATTCATTGTGTTTCTTGTGTTTGATCCTCAGTATCTCATAGTGAGAGTGTCAGATTGACAGTGATTCATTGTGTTTCTTGTGTTTGATCCTCAGTATCTCATAGTGAGAGTGTCAGATTGACAGTGATTCATTGTGTTTCTTGTGTTTTCTTCACAGTGCTACTTGTATTTGTTCTTCACCTCAGTAAAGAAGCTGCAGTCCTTCCTGGCACTGGCCTTTGTGTTTCTGTGCAATATCTATTTATACGGACTAAGAAATATTTGGCAATTACTCTTCCACACAGCAGTGGCATCTCTTTCTACATGTCAGATTTCTACAAGAAAACTTCAAGAGAAGCTTGACGACTGTGGAGTGTGAAAACTGAAAGAAATCCCAGTGGCTATAAACTAATTCATACTGATTCATGAGCTGGATTACAGAGGTGAATTCAGCCAACACTGAGACTGTATTGCAGTTTATAACCAATCTGTGGATTACAGAGGTGCAGTCAGTATAGACTGATTCATATAGACTGATTCATGAGCTGGATTACAGAGGTGAATTCAGCCAACACTGAGACTTTTATAACCAATCTGTATTGCAGTCAGTATAGACTGATTCATACTGATTCATGAGCTGGATTACAGAGGTGAATTCAGCCAACACTGAGACTTTTATAACCAATCTGTATTGCAGTCAGTATAGACTGATTCATACTGATTCATGAGCTGGATTGAATTCAGCCAACACTGAGACTTTTATAACCAATCTGTATTGAAGTCAGTATAGACTGATTCATACTGATTCATGAGCTGGATTACTTTAGCCAACACTGAGAATCCAATGTATTGCAGTCAGTATAGACTGATTCATACTGATTCATGAGCTGGATTACAGAGGTGAATTCAGCCAACACTGAGACTTTTATAACCAATCTGTATTGCAGTCAGTATAGACTGATTCATACTGATTCATGAGCTGGATTACAGAGGTGAATTCAGCCAACACTGAGACTTTTATAACCAATCTGTATTGCAGTCAGTATAGACTGATTCATACTGATTCATGAGCTGGATTACAGAGGTGAATTCAGCCAACACTGAGACTTTTATAACCAATCTGTATTGCAGTCAGTATAGACTGATTCATACTGATTCATGAGCTGGATTGAATTCAGCCAACAGGTGAATTAGACTGATTCATACCAACTGGATTACAGAGGTGAATTCAGCCAACACTTTTATTAACCAATACTGATTGAGCTGGATTACAGAGGTGAATTCAGCCAACACTGAGACTTTTATAACCAATCTGTATTGCAGTCAGTATAGACTGATTCATACTGATTCATGAGTTGGATTACAGAGGTGAATTCAGCCAACACTGAGACTTTTATAACCAATCTGCAGCACCTTTTTTAATGGCAATGAAGCACATGCAGTGTTTTCTTAGTGTTCTTGTTTGTGTTCTTGTCTCTCCATGCAGTTCTGTTTTGTTTTCTGAAATGCACTTCTTTTCTGATCTGTATCCAGCATGATTTGCACTGCATTGGTTTAAAATGCTCACAGTCAGATTCTGGGGCTGCTACTATTGCACTGACTGAAACCTCATGCTTTATATTGTATGCTGCAAAAAACAACCTTCTAATTCTACATGTCAGCCAGTGCATGAAAGGAAGGAAGAAGTGTTTAGAATGAAGTCGAAGGTATGTACGAGTCTGGAGGTGTGTCCGGGCATTGCACCAGGACCACTGCTTTGAGCTCTTACAATATCACATGTAAACGAATTACAGAGAATGCTACAGTATTCAAATGTAGTAGAGATGTATGTGCTGGAGAGGTAGCATGCTGTCTTGTATTGGCAGCATGTTTCAAAGTCGTTATGAAGTAGCTAATTACTGTATAAATCAACCTCACAGGTAAGATATGGGCTAATTACAGTGCATCAGACCGGTCATCTAGAATTAATAATCAATTACTGTAGGTTAACAAAATGATTCAGTATTGTGCCTAGTGATAGTACCACCAGCCCCCGTCCCACACAGTCTACACATACAGGCAATATTATTATTTCTTAATTTCTTGTAGTCCTATTTTGGAAAGTCATTTTACAGCAAGTGTCTTCTTGTAGCTATAGAAGAGCTGAAAGCACTCCTGATTTCAACATGTGGCACCGATGGATCTGATAACACCGTGTAACAATTTTTTTTTTTTTTTTGGTTCCTGGGTAGTAAGTGTTATTTCCTAATTGCTTATACCTCAAAAGTATAGAAAATGGCTATTATTCCCCACAAACTTTGCTTTTGTGACCAGGACAGTGATATTTTGAAATTTAACTATTTTCCAGAACATTCCAGATAGATTCAGTGCTGAGTAAACTTGGAGTAACTTCTAGAACTTTCTAGAACTTTCCAGTAATATAAATAGTAGTATAAATACAGGGGCCTTAAGCCCACCAGTTCAGTTTAGTTCCAGCTGCCTAAGTGGATACATATCTGCATTTTTCTGAGATGGCATCAAGGTCATAGGAGACTTCAAAATGGTGGCATTCCTGATGGGTCTTCAAGGCGGTTTACCAAGTTTCCTGCTATCTTTGCCTTTGGGACAGCAGGGACACCAAGGCGCACTACCAGGCGGGACTGGCCACAGCGGACCGAAGTTCTCTGTGGGGAGGAACAACGTCAAGTGGGAGCCACTGGTGGACCCCGAAGGTGCTGATGCCACCACTGCACATCAAATTGGGCCTTATGAAACAATTTGTCAGAGCTCTAGATAAGGAGTCGGCAGCCTTCAAGTACCTTCAAGACTTCTTCCCTAAGCTGTCTGAGGCAAAGGTCAAAGCCGCTGTCTTCGCCGGACCACAGATAAAGAAGATCCTGGAGTGCAATGAATTCCCCAAGAAGCTCACTAGTAAGGAGAAAGCGGCTTGGAACAGCTTTGTCGCAGTGGTTCGGGGCTTCCTGGGCAATCACAAGGCCGAAAACTATGTGGAGCTGGTTGAGACTCTGGTGAAGAACCACGGCACAGTGGGCTGTAGGATGTCCCTCAAAGTCCATATCCTTGATGCTCATCTTGATAAATTCAAGGAGAACATGGGAGCGAACTCGGGAGGAGCAAGGCGGCGCTTCCACCAGGATATACTGGACTTTGAACGCCGCTACCAAGGACAGTATAACGAGAACATGATGGGAGACTACATTTGGGGGCTGATTCGTGAAAGTGATTTACAGTATAATCGTAAATCAAAAAAACTATTCACTTCTAAATCTTTTGTAGTCATTTTTGTATTACTTTAGTATAAATACATGTTAATTTGGATTCATATGTTGTTTTTTTCTGACTTTATGTGAACGAAAAGACACAAATTCGCCCGTTTTCTCATTGGAAATAGGTAAATTTCAAAATATCACTGTCCTGGTCACAAAAGCAAAGTTTGTGGGAAATAATAGCCATTTTCTATACTTTTGAGGCATAAGCAATTAGGAAATAACACTTACTACCCAGGAACAAAAATTGTGTTACATAGTGAATTATACATGTTTGCAGTGTGCATGTTTCCAGGTGAATGTTAACGTGCTGACTGAGGTTTTCAAAACCTTTTATTTTGACAACATTTTGTAATTTACAGCTCCTACAACTCACTTTGTGGATTGTATTGCCCCATAATGAATCAGAGTTTCCTTCACTTTCCTTTATAAGATGCAGGATCTCTCAGTGCATGCCTTGGGGGGCTGCAGAGCCCCGCTGGTAGTCACGGAAACCGCAGGATACACTTCGTGAAAAGACTGGGTTTTTCATTTGGTGAAGCACAAATTGAAATGAAATTTTGGAAAGTGTCCTTGTTTACCTGTTCTCTTGAAGGCAGTGGTTTGTTGGTGTTACTAGTTACTGTAAGTGTTTCCAGTACTGTTTACAGCTGCAAAGCGTGACTCTGTACTGAGGGCTCTGTTTAAAAGGGAACGTACAGCAGGCTACATTTTGCTGACTTTAACGTTTTCTTTCTCTCAGATTTCTAGCACCTAGTTTAATATAACAAATAATAACAACTCTTGCATTCAAGGTAACTTTCAGCACCTTCTGACATTAAATGAGTTGGTTTTCATTTAATCTCCGTGTATGGACATCTTGTATTGATACCCGACACAGGAAGCATTACTAGAGATAATAGATGTTTTTATTTGAGTTTTTACATTATTTTTCTGGCGTCTGGTTTTATGTTTTATTTTTTTGGGCTAGGTCTTTAATGAAACAGCTTCTTTTACCTTTGGCAGTTAAAAAAATAAGTTGAAGGAATGAAGTTTTAATTTTGTTCTGATGTTTTCAAGCATTGTGAACAGAGCTTCCTGCAATTCCTCACATGTAAATCTCCTCGGGTATTACTGTCAGTATGCAGAGCCTGTTCCAGCGATACAGACACTTCTCTGATCCACAATACACTGCATTGCAAATCTCTACAGTGGAGCTACAGAGAAGCTCTCAGATTCAGAGCATCATACCAGAGGAGACACACAAAGAAGGGACAGTAGCATCAGAACTGACAGGTGATGCACCATATCATACCAAAGGAGACACACAAAGAAGGGACAGTAACATCAGAACTGACAGGTGATGCACCATACCAGAGGAGATACAGAGAATCATTTCACAATGTTGTTGAAGCTGACACCCTGGGATCCTTCAAGAAGCTGCTTGATGAGATTCTGGGATCAATAAGCTACTAACAACCAAACGAGCAAGATGGGCTGAATGGCCTCCTCTCATTTGTAAACTTTTTTATGTTCTTATGTTCTTAAGATAGACCTTCTTTGGAGAAAAAAATAAGTTATTTTAACACAACCTAGACATGAATATACTTTATTTTTATACTGGAAAAATAAAAATATGCCATTGGGATTTGAGTGTAAATGGAGCCCCTTTACAGTAGAGTTTACAACCATGTGATGTTAATTGTATTGAACATTGAAGACTGAAGAAAAAGAACGATGGGGAAAATGATAAGGGGCCTTCATGAATTTCCAATAGAATGTGGCGTTGCTGCCAGGACAGTGGGTTGAGATCCTTAAAATACAAATACTATAGAAACATGTCACTGTGACAGTGAATGTAATACAATATTATAGAAACATGTCACTGTGACAGTGAATGTAATACAATACTATAGAAACATGTCACTGTGACATTGAACGTGATACAATACTATAGAAACATGTCACTGTTACAAACATACAATACTATGAAACATGTGAATGATACAATACTATAGAAACATGTACTGTAGTGAAAACATGTAGAAACATGTCACTGTGACAGTGAATGTAATACAATACTATAGAAACATGTTACTGTTACAGTGAACGGAATACAATACTATAATGTGTTTTTCTAATAAGGACAGTGTATGAAGTGGATCACTGCCATTCATTGGAGGCGACCGTGCTCCAAGTTCTCCTCTTTCTTGTTCATCTAAAGCTGCTGAAGCTCCCAGTTCTCTTTCTTGTTCATCTGAAGCTCCAAGTTCTCCTCTTTCTCATTCATTTGAAGCTCCAAGTTCTCCTCTTTCTTGTTCATCTGAAGCTCCAAGTTCTCTTTCTCGTTCACCTGAAGCTCCAAGTTCTCCTCTTTCTCGTTCATCTAAAGCTGTGGAAGCTTGATGCACTGGTATTTTAGTGTAAACTGTGGTTTGTGCTCAACTAGAGTTCAGATATTATGCAAAATATTTTCTGCCGGGTTAAATGAGCCCTTCTGTAGTGAAAGGCCCCTGATTTCACTACATGTTCATGTACCTTTTTATAAAATACTGGGGATGTTTACAATAAGAAGAACATTCAGCATGGCATAACATTAGTGTATCGGTCACATTAAAGCTATGAGAGACTTCTTCAGAATAGGGAATGTGATTTATCTATTATCTGACCTTTATCTTAATAATGTAGGTTTCAGTTATTTGATATGATGTTATGAATATTTTATATGAGACTGGTTTAATTTAAGGATTCAGATAAGTACCCCAATTATTAATAATTAAGTGTCATTATTCAGATCTGTTTTAATATGCGATAAGGGATTGTAAATACAGAAATATGGACAGTGTGAAACAGTGGGATGTGATCACAATGGCAGACCTTTGAAAATGGAGGTTTTGAAAGTGTTTCAATTGTAATTTCATGCAATCATACAAAAACACTGATTTAAAAAAAAATGAGACACAAGACTAATTAAACTAATTAAACTCAAACTCAGCACAAATTGACATTACATTGAAAAAGGTTGTTCTTGATCACATGTATATGCCAGTCATTCTGTCAAGCCAGACATTTAACCAGACGATGTCAGGGTTTTGTGAAATGATTACAAACTGTGTGTTGTCCTTTGGTCAAGTGTCTAAAAGTTGCAGTCATTTGGTGAGACCTGCTTTAACTAAATGTCTGGAACATGTATACAAAACGTATGCTGTGCAGTCAGAAGAGGCTGTCTCTCTTCTTTATAACAGTGCCAGAAACGCTGATTCTCAGCAATGACAGGTTCTCTTGCCGCTTTCATTTATTCTGTACTGTTGTATTCAAAATGTAATTTGAAATAAAGCCATTTTATACAGATTATCGCTTCTTATTGCAACACAGTGTATTATTCAGAATGCCGAAAGAAAAGGTACAGTTTTTAAAATGTCAGTACATTGTGCAGTGTAGGATACAGAAGCACCAGTCAAAGTCATGTGCTGTCTGAAACTGACTGGCCACAGCTGATGAAACTGCATCTATTTAACCAGGAGATGAAACCATTGAGTCGAGGCCTCGTTTACAAGGGCTCCTGGAAAACAATAAAGAGACAATTACGATGTATAAACAACACCATAAAAACAGCAGCATATAGAGATCAAATGATAGAATAGATATGACACACCAGTTTGTTAATGTGGCCTGAGGGAGAAGCATTGGCAGGATGTTCTAAGCAATTCCCCAGTACAATCTTTAAAACCAGGGAAGGAAAGATTATCACGTGCTGTGCTGTAACAACATAGTAGTGAACCCTTGTATTCTGGCCTCGTGCCGTGTTTTGTTTGTTCCTGTTTCTGTGTTTGTTTTGTTATATAATATATATGTTTGTTTTGTCTGCTAAATAAACAAATATATAAACGTGTGCACCAGCGCTTAACATAACCCAACCATGTGCCTGTCAAGCTCTAGATCTGCTTGAAACTGAGGAAAAAACAATTTTCTAAATAAAGATCACTGTTAGTGAGTGTTCTAACAGAGAGCGTTCTAACAGTCAGTGCGTTTACATGAGCATAAGTTTTCCGAAAACTAATTCCGATATCAAAAGTCATGTAAACACATTTTTCGGAAAATGTATCGGAATATTCCGAAAGTCAGTTTTCGGAAAACAGCACCTAGAAATTTCCGATTAAATTCCGAAAACTAACAAAATGTATGTCATGTAAACACACTTTTCGGAAAACGTATTCCGATAGCGTACTGCACATGTGCAAACTCTGACCTTCAATCCTGCATGTGGTTTTAGAAAACAGAGAAAATGATAATAATCTGTAGTCAGTCTGCATGCATCCATTTGTCTAGTTAGGGATAAAGTAATACATTTGTTAAAGTCAGTTTGTATTTGTTAATAGCCCATACTGAAGCAGCAAACGTTTTCAAGCTTTAAAATGACGTGATAATTTAAAATAATGTCTGCAAAAGAAACGGATAATATGGAACAGGATGAGCTGTTGGAAAGGCTGATTGTACATTGTGGGGACTCTAAATAGAGGTATATGATAGTAATCTTTGAATTTAAGACCTGACACTTCGACAAAGCACTTGAGTTATTGGATTGGTCTCCGTTCTGTCACAGAACTGTCCGGTCTGTTCAAATCATACTTAGGCTACTACAGTACTTTGCGTGCGAAAATATCCTGCGTTTTCCGAAAACTTCAATCCATGTATACAGTTGAATTCTAATTAGATTTTCTATCGTTAATCATGTAAACACAGAAAAGTGACATTTTAAGAAAACGTACTGAGTGAGTGTTCTAACACTGATTTCCAGAAAGCTTTTGACAAAGTCCCGCATAAAAGATTAATTCTCAAACTGAACACAGTAGGGATTCAAGGAAATGCATGCACATGGATTAGGGAGTGGTTAACATGTAGAAAACAGAAAGTACTGATTAGAGGAGAAACCTCAAAATGGAGTGAGGTAACCAGTGGTGTACCACAGGGATCAGTATTAGGTCCTCTGCTATTCCTAATCTACATTAATGATTTAGATTCTGGTATAGTAAGCAAACTTGTTAAATTTGCAGACGACACAAAAATAGGAGGAATGGCAAACACTGTTGCAGCAGCAAAGGTCATTCAAAATGATCTAGACAGCATTCAGAATTGGGCAGACATGGCAAATGAAATTTAATAGAGAAAAGTGTAAAGTATTGCATGCAGGCAATAAAAATGTGCATTATAAATATCATACTGAAATTGAAGAAGGGAACTATGAAAAAGTCCTAGGAGTTTATGTTGACTCAGAAATGTCTTCATCTAGACAATGTGGGAAGCTATAAAAAGGCCAACAAGATGCTCGGATATATTGTGAGAAGTGTTGAATTTAAATCAAGGAAGTAATGTTAAAACTCTACAATGCATTAGTAAGACCTCACCTAGAATATTGTGTTCAGTTCTGGTCACCTCGTTACAAAAAGGATATTGCTGCTCTAGAAAGAGTGCAAAGAAGAGCAACCAGAATTATCCCAGGTTTAAAAGGCATGTCGTATGCAGACAGGCTAAAAGAACTGAATCTATTCAGTCTTGAACAAAGAAGACTACGCGGCGATCTGATTCAAACATTCAAAATCCTAAAAGGTATTGACAATGTCAACCCAGGGGACTTCTTTGACCTGAAAAAAGAAACAAGGACCAGGGGTCACAAATGGAGATTAGATAAAGGGGCATTCAGAACAGAAAATAGGAGGCACTTTTTTACACAGAGAATTGTGAGTGTCTGGAACCAACTCCCCAGTAATGTTATTGAAGCTGACACCCTGGGATCCTTCAAGAAGCTGCTTGATGAGATTCTGGGATCAATAAGCTACTAACAACCAAACGAGCAAGATGGGCTGAATGGCCTCCTCTCGTTTGTAAACTTTCTTATGTTCTTATGTTCTTATGAGTGTTCTAACAGTGAGTGTTCTAACAGCTTCCATAGGACCCGTGTACTGAGAGCATCAGGAAGCACATAAATAATAAACTACATCCAGTACATTCACAGACACGGAGTAGGGGCTGCAGTGGCAGTTAGAACACTCACTTCACATTCACAATCACAGAGTAGGGGTAAGTATGACACATTACTTGTGAGATTAATGACTCTGTTAACCCTAAACATGACACATTACTTGTGAGATTAATGACTCTGTTAACCCTAAACATGACACATTACTTGTTTGATTATAGGGCTCCAGTGAGATTAATGACTCTGTTAACCCTAAACATGACACATTACTTGTTTGATTATAGGGCTCCAGTGAGATTAATGACTCTGTTAACCCTAAACATGACACATTACTTGTTTGATTATAGGGCTCCAGTGAGATTAATGACTGTTAACCCTAAACATGACACATTACTTGTTTGATTATAGGGCTCCAGTGAGATTAATGACTCTGTTAACCCTAAACATGACACATTACTTGTTTGATTATAGGGCTCCAGTGAGATTAATGACTGTTAACCCTAAACATGACACATTACTTGTTTGATTATAGGGCTCCAGTGAGATTAATGACTCTGTTAACCCTAAACATGACACATTACTTGTTTGATTATAGGGCTCCAGTGAGATTAATGACTCTGTTAACCCTAAACATGACACATTACTTGTTTCATTATAGGGCTCCAGTGAGATTAATGACTCTGTTAACCCTAAACATGACACATTACTTGTTTCATTATAGGGCTCCAGTGAGATTAATGACTCTGTTAACCCTAAACATGACACATTACTTGTTTCATTATAGGGCTCCAAATATTGTTATTATTATTTATTTCTTCTCCCCTATCCAGGGCGACTTACAGTCATAAACAAAAATACATTTCAAGAATCACAGTACAAGTATTAATACAATTAAGAGCAAGATAAAATACAATGACTTTGGTTCTACCAAGTACAAGCATATGACAAAATACAATTAAATAACGGAGCAGATAACAGTGTCAGTGATAGTTACATCAGGATATAATTAAATACAAAATACTGCAGATTAAATGACACTTGACAGATTACAGTACTCTAAAGTACAGGATTAAATGCAGTAAAATAGGGAGCAGATAAGAGCAAGTAAAGCGCATTTAAGGAAGAGTGATAAGTGTCCAGGGGGAAAAGAGGAATTCTACAGGTGCTGTCTGAAGAGGTGAGTCTTGAGGAGGCGCGGAAGATGGTCAGGGACTGGGCAGTCCTGACATCTGTAGGAAGGTCATTCCACCACTGCGGGCGAGGGTGGAGAAGGGCGTGCTCTGGAGGCAGGGGGGCGTGGGAGGAGGTACAGCCAGTCTTCTAGTGCAGGAGGAGCGGAGAGGTCGAGTGGGGGTGTAGGGAGAGATGAGGGTCTGGAGGTAGCTGGGTGCAGTCTGGTCAAGGCATCTGTAGGCGAGTACAAGAGTTTTGAACTGGATGCGAGCGGTGATCGGGAGCCAGTGGACTGAGCAGAGCAGTGGAGTTGCATGGGAGAAGGGAGGCAGAGAGAACACCAGGCGAGCAGCGGAGTCCTGGATGAGCTGGAGCGGATGGGTGGCGGACGCAGGGAGGCCAGCCAGGAGGGAGTTGCAGTAGTCTAGGCGGGAGAGTAACAGGGCCTGGACCAGGAGCTGGGTTGCGTAGCTAGTGAGGAAGGGTCCGATTCTTTGTATGTTGCTCAGGAAGAATTGGCAAGTGTGTGCCAGAGTGGAGATGTGCTGGGAATAAGAGAGGCAGGGGTCCAGGGTGACTCAGAGCTTCTTAGCTGAGGAGGAGGGAGAGAGTGTGGTAGATTCCAGAGGAACAGAGATAGAGAGATCAGAGGAGGGGGAGGAGGAGGAGGAGGAGGATGGAAAGAGATAGATTTACTTTTAAAGTGTTATTTGAACACAATTTGAAAAGTTTTTTCAAATAATTATTTGTTTGGAGATAACATATTTAAATATTTTCAAATAAATGTTTGAAATATTTTATATTTATAAATGTAATCTAAAATATAAATATAATTTTCCCAGTTTTGCACAGCCTATGTTTCAACTATCAGTTAAAGGCTGCACATCTACTTCAGACCACTAGGAGTCGCTCAAATGCAGCATTTGACATGTTCAAGTAGTTAGTCAGGTTCTCTAAAGTGCTGTAAAGCACGGACATGTTCTTATTATAAAGCACGGACATGTTATTATAAAGCACGGACATGTTCTTATTATAAAGCACGGACATATTCTTATTATAAAGCACAGACATGTTATTATTATAAAGAATGGACATGTTCTTATTATAAAGCACAGACATGTTCTTATTATAAAGCACAGACATGTTATTATTATAAAGAATGGACATGTTCTTATTATAAAGCACAGACATGTTCTTATTATAAAGCACGGACATGTTCTTATTATAAAACATGGACATGTTCTTATTATAAAGCACAGACATGTTCTTATTATAAAGCATGGACATGTTCTTATTATAAAGCACAGACATGTTCTTATTATAAAGCACAGACATGTTCTTATTATAAAGCATGGACATGTTCTTATTATAAAGCACGGACATGTTCTTATTATAAAACATGGACATGTTATTATAAAGCACGGACATGTTCTTATTATAAAGCACAGACATGTTCTTATTATAAAGCACAGACATGTTATTATTATAAAGAATGGACATGTTCTTATTATAAAGCACAGACATGTTCTTATTATAAAGCACGGACATGTTCTTATTATAAAACATGGACATGTTCTTATTATAAAGCACAGACATGTTCTTATTATAAAGCATGGACATGTTCTTATTATAAAGCACAGACATGTTCTTATTATAAAGCACAGACATGTTCTTATTATAAAGCACAGCCATGTTCTTATTATAAAGCACAGACATGTTCTTATTATAAAGCATGGACATGTTCTTAGTGAAGTGCTGTAAAAGCAACAATATGTTCCTGTTTCCAGCTGGTCAAGGGTTTTAACAAAGCAACTACTGATGATGCTATTTGCATAATAGCTCCTGTTTTGGTTCCACCGATGTGGGCTCTGGCTTTCATTATTTTCAGTTCATTCAGCTTGCAGTTCCCAGGAAAATCAGCATTGTTGATCTTAGTTTAGGCTTGCCTTGCAGCTTTCAGTATATCAATTGTATGGAACTCCAATTGAAAAAACAACAACTAAATACAAAGCCCAGATGCCATCCACGTGCATGCGTTTTAAAACGGAAGTACTCAACAACAGCAGCCAAAAGATTGAATAGTCTTGTGGTGGATTCTTGATTTTGACATTTGAATGATCTTATGCATAGAAACAACAGCCTAGACATAGAACAAAGGGCAAACCTGCACATTGAAGCAGACTATTACATGACATACACGCTGCTGAAACATGAATTATCAATAAACACAGAGATGCTCTTCGGTAACTGGTTGTAGATGGCACTTTCCCTGTACGATGCAAATTCTGAGATTTTTATACTGCTTATTTTCGGGGACACTATTATTGAGGAGAACAATTCTTCTATCTCGTTAGCACTCGGCTCCGCTCCATCCAGCCTCTGTTCAGCCCGGGCTGGCAGTGCTGATCAGAGCTGCTCAATAAATACCCCAGCCTTGCTGCCACCACCCCTGAACTCCTCCAGCCCACCACCCCTGGACTCCTCCAGCCCACCACCCCTGGACTGCTCCAGCCCACCACCCCCCCTGGACTGCTCCAGCCCACCACCCCTGGACTCCTTCAGCCCACCACCCCTGGACTGCTCCAGCCCACCACCCCTGGACTCCTCCAGCCCACCACCCCTGGACTGCTCCAGCCCACCACTGGCTCTGGAGAAAAAATAAGTTTCTGCAGGGCCTGCAGCCTAAACACTGCCTCTCTGCTGGCCAGATCGATCAAGCCCTGCCCCCCTCCTCCCGGGGCAGATACAGCACCCCCTGCTGGAGCCAGTGCAGCCCGTCCCAAAAGAATCGCAGTAATTCACTTTGGATTTCTTTTAACAGCAGTCCTGGTGGCTCCACACAAGCCACACTGTGCCACTAGATCATTAACTACTTCAACTCCAGATGTAAAAATGAAACCCCTTCCCATATAATAATAATGTTTTCAAATCTGTAATTGCTATAACGTATGATGAATAAAACACAAATAAATGACCTAAACTGTGTTTTTCATAAACCCTTTATGCTCCTGTGTACTACATACCCATGTTCAATATAGAGATAAAAATAAGTTTTTTTAAATGTAATTTTTTATTTTTTGTTTTAACAATGAAAACAAAAACTCTGCTAATAACGCTAATAAGAATAATAATCAGTAAACAGTAAATATCAAACAAAAAAACAACATCAAAAGATGTGCCATTATCGACTTTCTCTGTGCCATTTATTGAAATGTTCAATACAACAGAACCTGGGGTTGCCTTCGCATCCACTGCACATTTTTCTTGTGTCCTTTTGTTTTCATTTTCGTAGCAGACCCTGCACCTTTTTTGCAGTCTCTGCTTTCCTTGTGTTGGAGGGATAGTCACAAATGCGTGTACAGGGCTACATTGTGCAGGCATTGTGATGGACCTGGCTGCTGCAGACACCTGCTTCATTGCCTTGTACCCAGTACTGTGTTTGGATAGTATTTCGTCACAGCACTGCCATTTCAAACCAAACAGCTTCCCGTTTGCAGCTGGCTTACCTGTAAAGTAGCTGCTTGCTCTTTTGTTTGTACAGTTTGTACTGTTCTTGGCTCCACATCCTCTTCATCATCACTGCTGAGTGATAAGTCAGCATCACTGTCGCTGGTATTGAAATCCTCCGAACCATCTTCACTTCCGTTGCTCATTATAGAAAGACCACGTACGTTGCCATGTTTAGCTTTCGCTAAAAACTATATAAAACTACAACTAAATAAGTCAAACTAATAATAAAGCAAAAAATAATAACTGAATCCACTATATATATCTCTATATATATATTTTAGTTCAAAGAGCCAGCTGCCCTGTACATATATATACAGTGCCTTGCAAAAGTATTCAGACCCTTGACCAATTCTCTCATATTACTGAATTACAAATGGTACATTGACATTTCGTTCTGTTTGATATTTTATTTTAAAACACTGAAACTTAAAATCAATTATTGTAAGGTGACATTGGTTTTATGTTGGGAAATATTTTTAAGAAAAATAAAAAACTGAAATATCTTGCTTGCATAAGTATTCAACCCCTGTGCTGTGGAAGCTCCCAGTTTACACCGATGAAAGAAATTGCCCTAACCAGGACACAATTACCTTACCATTGGCCTCCACCTGTGAACCATTAAAGTTGCTGTCACATTTTCTGGATAAAAAACCCACTGTTGAAGGATCATTGGTCAGGCTGTGAATCTGAAGGAAAATGAAGACCAAAGAGCATTCTACAGAAGTTAGAGATAAAATAATACAAATGCATAGATTAGGGAAAGGGTACAAAATAATATCCAAGTGTTTGGATATCCCAGTGAGCACAGTTGGATCAATAATCAGGAAGTGGAAGCTGCATCACACCACCCAGGCACTGCCAAGAAAAGGCCGTCCCTCAAAACTCAGCTCAAACAAGAAGGAGACTTGTGAGAGAAGCCACAGAGAGGCCAACAATCACTTTGAAGGAGCTACAGAGTTCAGTGGCTGGGAGTGGAGTAATGGTACACCAGTCAACCATATCAACAGCTCTGCATAACACTGGCCTGTATGGGAGGGTGGCAAGAAAGAAGCCGTTACTCAAAAGTACCATCTGAAAGCATGTCTGGTTTGCCAGAAAGCATGAGAGTGACCCAGCTGCGATGTGGGAAAAGGTTTTGTGGTCAGATGAGACCAAGATAGAGCTTTTTGGCCAAAACTCAAAGCGCTATGTATGGTGCAAACCTAACACTGCCCATGCCTCAAGACACACCATCCCTACAGTGAAGTATGGTGGTGGCAGCATCATGCTGTGGGGATGCTTCTCATCAGCAGGGACTGGGCATCTTATTAAAATTGAAGGAAGAATGGATGGAGCAAAATACAGGGAAATTCTGCAAGAGAACCTGCTTCAGTCCGCTAAAAAACTGAAGCTTGGGAGGAAATTCACCTTTCAGCAGGACAATGATCCCAAGCACAAGGCCAAAGTAACATTGGAGTGGCTCAAGAACAAAAAGGTGAATGTCCTAGAGTGGCCCAGTCAAAGTCCTAATCTCAATCCCATTGAGAATCTGTGGCACTATTTGAAAATTGCGGTCCACAAGCGTCGTCCAACCAACCTGAACAACCTGGAGCAAATCTGCCAAGAAGAATGGGCCAAAATCACTCCGACACTGTGTGCAAAGCTGGTACATACTTACCCCAAAAGACTTAAAGCTGTTATTGCAGCGAAAGGTGGCTCTACCAAATATTAATGTGTGGAGGTTGAATACTTATGCAAGCAAGATATTTCAGTTTTTTATTTTTCTTAAAAATATTTCCCAACATAAAACCAATGTCACCTTACAATAATTGATTTAGAGTTTCAGTGTTTTAAAATAAAATATCAAACAGAACAAAATTTCAATGTACCATTTGTAATTCAGTAATATGAGAGAATTAGTCAGGGGTCTGAATACTTTTGCAAGACACTGTATGTACTTGTACAAGTTGAATGGCTTCTTGCAATATATCTGTCTTCTAAACGGCTAGACTGGAATCGCTACATGACACGCAATTGGATACAAATTTCACCTGACCCTCCCCCGACTTTCATTGCAGATTCCACAGTACTAACACTGCCTTAGAGAATGAAACCTGAAATGCTAGACTGAAAAACCGTTCAGCTACGGCATGGTACTGTAAGTGGGTTTTCATGGTGTTGAAATGGTTAATAATCAATGTGCTCCCTCTATAAGAGAGCTGAGGGAGCAGCCAGCGCCACCTTTGCAGCCTATTTTTTACCTTCTCAACTACCCCCTCCCAGTTTTGCAAAGAGGCTGCTTTGTCTGTTCCTATGAAGACACCAAAGACCTTCACTGCAGGCCACGCAGCATGACACGGGGCGTCTGTCCCTGACAGCAGCCCAGCAGCATGGCGCTGCTCTTGTCCTAGTTTATTCTGGCAGAAGATGCCCTCTGGAAGGCCTCCTGGCAGCGCCACAGTGCCTGCACGTCTTGATGCCCAGTGACAAAGATGGTGATGTCATCAGCATACGCGGTCACTCTCACTGGTTCCATAGGACGATGGGGAACCACCACTCCAGTTAGTACTGTTCGCAGTCTGTGAACGAGGGGCTCAATGGCTAATGAATGCAGCATCTCCAATAGGGGGCTCCCCTGACGCACCCCCCTGCACACTGGAAATGGACAGCTCAATGTCCCACTGATCTTCAATACACTAAAAATATTGTTATATAGGGCAGCAGTGTGGAGTAGTGGTTAGGGCTTTGGACTCTTGCCCGGTGGGTCGTGGGTTCTATCCCAGGTGGGGGACACTGCTGCTGTACCCTTGAGCAAGGTACTTTACCTAGATTGCTCCACTAAAAACCCAACTGTATAAATGGGTAATGTATGTAAAAATAATGTGATATCTTGTAACAATTGTAAGTTGCCCTGGATAAGGGCGTCTGCTAAGAAATTAATAATAATAATAATAATTGCCAAGTCACAGCCTGGACTTGCTTACTAACCTCATTCAATGTGCATGCAGTCTGCATGCTAGTGCTTATTCTCTTGTTAGCACTATCATTAAGCAAGCACTGCACAGTGTTACTTGTTTTGCATAACTGCTTTGTGCTGTAATTAGAATGCGGTAATTGATGGATGCCCCTGGCAAGGCACCAGACTGCGAGGCTTGTCAGTTATTCATCATACCTGTTTAAGCCCTGATCCGATAGTGAAGGCATGGACTATCAGCACACATAGCAAAACATTGTTTAGGAATCATTTGAAGAAGAGGAATTAATTTGTTGTGGCTTTTCAAATTCATTGAAGCTTTAAAACAGATACATCAATACATGCCATCAGCAGTCTCTCCCATTTCTAAAGCTCCACTGTGTTCTCGGAATATCCATCACTTGTCTGTTATATTGTTACAGAGACAGCATAAATACAGCATGCTTGTCACACTAAGTACTGACTGCATTTGAACAACTACAAAGCAAAAGATGCATTATTTCAATGACTTGTGGACCATAAGCACCCAAGGGGCCTCACACAGTTAGAACAGCACTTGAAACACATCCACTGCATCTTGCAAGCTCTTTCCTGCTGGATACACAACATGCTGTTGTTCTCCAGTGTTTAAATATGAATCCCATGGCTTCCCATGGGATTCATCTTTAAACATATTCCCCCCAATGAATTACATTTACTTTGTCTTGCAAGGCCAGGATGCTGTTTAGAGTGACAGTATTTGAACTACAATCCAAAGATTATTTATTTAAAAAGTTTGCTCTTGTGTAACAGCTTTCTCTGGGGTTTAGAGGAAAAAGCAGCCCCAGCTTTTGTCATGGTGCAAAAAAAAACCCCTCTTATATATTGTCATGGTGCAATAGGACCTTTTACATATTGTCATGGTGCAATAGAACCTCTTATATATTGTCATGGTGCAATAGAACCTCTTACATATTGTCATGGTGCAATAGAACCTCTTATATATTGTCATGGTGCAATAGAACCTTTTACATATTGTCATGGTGCAATAGAACCTCTTATATATTGTCATGGTGCAATAGAACCTCTTACATATTGTCATGGTGCAATAGAACCTCTTATATATTGTCATGGTGCAATATAACCTCTTACATATTGTAATGGTGCAATAGAACCTCTTATATATTGTCATGGTGCAATAGAACCTCTTACATATTGTCATGGTGCAATAGAACCTCTTATATATTGTCATGTTGCAATAGAACCTCTTATATATTGTCATGGTGCAATAGAACCTCTTACATATTGTCATGGTGCAATATAACCTCTTATATATTGTCATGGTGCAATAGAACCTCTTATATATTGTCATGTTGCAATAGAACCTCTTACATATTGTGATGGTGCAATAGAACCTCTTATATATTGTTGTCACCCCTTTAAGAGTTACTCCCATCTGTGCCTATTGTTTATTACTGTTGCCCATTGAAGTGACCAGAGACCCCAAAGGGTTATGGGAGCACCAGAAGAGGAGACCTGATGTTTGGTACCTTTGCGTCTTTCGAATAAACCCTTTAATGTATGAATGCACTCTATTAATGAATGTTTATTGAGAGGGCTGGCTAGACAAGCGAGAGGCAATGGGTTGTGCAGCCTCAAGATCCTGGACTCCATGTAATGGATACTGAATATGAAGTGAGATAATACTGGAGCAATCCAGCAGGCAGCGGTGTCCCAAAAGCAATCATGAAGCTGAGCAAGGAGAGGCACCCCGATGTTCACACGGAGACTGGGAGGCAGCCCACAGAGGGGCAGTCTTGTACCAGTGTTAGCTGCTTCTCACTCCCTGAACCTCCACCTTCACTTACTACAGTATTAACAAAATACAGTGCCTTGCATAAGTATTCACCCCCCTTGGACTTTTTCACATTTTATAGTGTTACAACCTGGAATTAAAATGGATTTAATTAGGATTTTTTGTCACTGATCTACACAAAATAGTCCATAATGTCGAAGTGGGGAAAAAAATCTACATATTTTTCAAAATTATTTACAAATAAAAAACTGAAAAGTCTTGATTGCATAAGTATTCACCCCCTTTGCTATGACACCCCTAAATAAGCTCTGGTGCAACCAATTTGCTTCAGAAGTCACATAATTAGTTGAATGGAGTCCACATTTGTGCAATTAAAGTGTCACATGATCTCAGATTAAATACACCTGTTTCTGGAAGCCCCCTGAGTTTGTTAGAGAGCATATCTAAACAAACAGCATCATGAAGACCAAGCAGCCATCAAAACATCCGGGATAAAGTTCTGGAGAAGCACCAATCAGGGTTGGGTAATAAAAAAATATCCCAAACTTTGAACATCCCCCGGAGCACCGTTAAATCCATTATTAAAAAATGGAAAGAATATGGCACAACCGCGACTCTGCCTAGAAAAGGCCGTCCACCAAAACTCAGTGACCAGGTAAGGAGGGCATTAGTCAGAGAAGCAACCAAGAGGCCAATGGTAACTCTGAAGGAGCTGGAGAGATCCACAGCTGAGATGGGAGAAACCGTCCATGGGGCAACTATAACCCGGACGCTCCACAAAGCTGGGCTTTATGGAAGAGTGGCGAGAAGAAAGCCATTGCTGAAAAAAGCCCATATCAAATCCCGTTTGGATTTTGCCAAAAGGCATGTGGGAGACACAGCAAACGTGGAAAAAGGTTCTCTGGTCTGATGAGACCAAAATTGAACTTTTTGGCCTTAGCGCAAAACGCTATGTGTGGCGCAAAGCCAACACTGCTCATCACCCTGAGAACACCATCCCCACGGTGAAGCATGGTGGTGGCAGCATCATGTTATGGGGATGCTTTTCATCGGCAGGGACTGGGAAACTGGTCAGGATAGAAGGGAAAATGAATGGAGCCAAGTACAGAGAAGTCCTTGAGGAAAACCTGTTTCAGTCTGCAAGAGACCTGGGACTGGGGCGGATGTTCACTTTCAAGCAGGACAATGACCCTAAACACACAGCCAAAGCTACACTGGAGTGGTTTAAAAACAAGAACCTGAATGTCTTAGAATGGCCCAGTCCTCAATCCGATTGAGAATCTGTGGCAAGACTTGAAAATTGCTGTTCACCAACGGTCCCCATTCAACTTAACAGAGCTTGAGCAATTTTGCCAAGAAGAATGGGCAAAAATTGCAGGATCCAGATGTGCAAAGCTGGTAGAGACTTACCCAAAAGGACTCACAGCTGTAATTACTGCCAAAGGTGCTTCTACCAAGTATTGACTCAGGGGGGTGAATACTTATGCTACCAACAAATGTATTTTTTTGTTTAATTAACTTTTGTGTCACAATAAAAAATATTTTGCACCTTCAAAGTGTTAAGTATGTTGTGTAAATCAAATGGTAAAAATCCCAATTAAATCCATTTTAATTCCAGGTTGTAACACTACAAAATGTGAAAAAGTCCAAGGGGGGTGAATACTTATGCAAGGCACTGTATACTTAGCGTATACAAAGACCGCATTGCATGCGAAAGTCTTACATACAAGTGCCATGGCCCCAGCCGTCTGCCTGCACTCCGTCCCCTCACACCTGTGTAATCATTCAGGTGATCTGATTCAAGCATTCAAAATCCTAAAAGGTATAGACAATGTCGACCCAGGGGACTTTTTTGACCTGAAAAAAGAAACAAGGACCAGGGGTCACAAATGGACATTAGATAAAGGGGCATTCAGAACAGAAAATAGGAGGCACTTTTTTACACAGAGAATTGTGATGGTATGGAACCTACTCCCCAGTAATGTTGTTGAAGCTGACACCCTGCCTGAGATCCTTCAAGAAGCTGCTTGATGAGATTCTGGGATCAATAAGCTACTAACAACCAAACGAGCAATCTGAATGACCTCCTCTCATTTGTAAACTTTCTTATGTTCTTATGTAACATTGCAGTGTTTTTAAATGAGGCTCTCCCCTGCTGCTGCTGCTGCTGCCACTGCTGCAGGGGAGTGTTCTTTTAACACCATTACTGAATCATAAGAGCTGTGTTTTTATGGCTCACAGTTTGATATTAACTCTGAAAATGCTGTTAGGTACTCCCCGCCAGCTAAGAAAAACCAATGCTTTAAATCTGACTGTTGATGGAACATTGCTTGAGTTCAGACCTAAGATGAAAAATTTGGGTGTGATTTTCGATCCTAGGTTAACTTTTGAATCGCATGTGCTGAATACTGTCAAGGTTTCTTTTTTTCACCTTAGAAATATTGCCAGACTGCGTCCCATGCTTTCTCTACCTGCAGCTGAAAAACTGGTTCATGCTTTTGTTTTCTCTAGGATCGATTACTGTAACGCCCTGCTTGCTTGGGTGTCTAATAGCATCCTCACTAAAATTCAATTTGTCCAAAACTCTGCAGCCAGAATTTTGTCTCGGTCCTGCTCAAGAGATCACATCACTCCTGTCTTGGAGGCCTTGCACTGGCTGCCTATCAGGTTCAGAATTGATTTTAAAATTTTAATGCTGACATATAAGGCTCTTCATGGGCTAGCTCCGACTTATCTGTCAGATCTTTTATCTTTTTACACTCCCACTCGCAACCTCCGCTCTGCTGATCTCAGACTGCTGTGTGTCCCGCCTGCTCGCCTGCGCTCTATGGGTGACAGGGCCTTCTGTTGCTATGCCCCCAAATTATATGAACTCTATTCCACTAGAGATCAGGGACTCAGCTTCTCTGAGTGTTTTTAAAGCTAATTTAAAGACTTTCTTTTTTAGAAAGGCGATTTTATGATTTTTATGATTGTTTTATTTCCTTGTGCTTTTTTGTGTATAATTTTTTTATTTTATTTCTGTACTATTAATTGTGAAGCGCTCTGAGATGATTGCTTTTAAGGGCGCTATACAAAATAAAGTTTATTATTATTATTATTATTATTATTATTATTATTATTATTATTATTATATTATTATCTACACAGAAATGTTTTCCGGACTTCAACACATGTCAAGGAACTCAATTCATATGGAACCTGCTTGTGAAATGTTAAGTGCCCAGGAAATGGTTTCTGTCACATTGGTCACTCATTAAAAACAACACATTCTTACCATTCATTTTGCCAAGTGCCTGTTTCAATTGGAAACTCACACACAATAGCTGCAGCAAAAGAGCAAATTCTATATAACAATAGTATTTTCTAAGCAGAAAAAATGTATGCTTTTTAACCTTCATCGTGGTGTCACCAGTGTGTTTGGGGTACAGTAGTAATCCTGATCAGTTCTTTTTAACCTTCATCGTGGTGTCACCAGTGTGTTTGGGGCACAGTAGTAATCCTGATCAGTTCTTTTTAACCTTCATCGTGGTGTCACCAGTGTGTTTGTGGTATAGAGTAATCCTGATCAGTTCTTTTTAACCTTCATCGTGGTGTCACCAGTGTGTTTGTGGTATAGAGTAATCCTGATCAGTTCTTTTTAACCTTCATCGTGGTGTCACCAGTGTATTTGTGGTATAGAGTAATCCTGATCAGTTCTTTTTAACCTTCATCATGGTGTCACCAGTGTGTTTGTGGTATAGAGTAATCCTGATCAGTTCTTTTTAACCTTCATCGTGGTGTCACCAGTGTGTTTGTGGTATAGAGTAATCCTGATCAGTTCTTTTTAACCTTCATCGTGGTGTCACCAGTGTGTTTGGGGCACAGTAGTAATCCTGATCAGTTCTTTTTAACCTTCATCGTGGTGTCACCAGTGTGTTTGTGGTATAGAGTAATCTTGATCAGTTCTTTTTAACCTTCATCATGGTGTCACCAGTGTGTTTGGGGTACAGTAGTAATCCTGATCAGTTCTTTTTAACCTTCATCGTGGTGTCACCAGTGTGTTTGGGGCATAGTAGTAATCCTGATCAGTTCTTTTTAACTTTCATCGTGGTGTCACCAGTGTGTTTGTGGTATAGAGTAATCCTGATCAGTTCTTTTCAACCTTCATCATGGTGTCACCAGTGTGTTTGTGGTATAGAGTAATCCTGATCAGTTCTTTTTAACCTTCATCATGGTGTCACCAGTGTGTTTGTGGTATAGAGTAATCCTGATCAGATCTTTTTAACCTTCATCATGGTGTCACCAGTGTGTTTGGGGTACAGTAGTAATCCTGATCAGTTCTTTTTAACCTTCATCGTGGTGTCACCAGTGTGTTTGGGGCATAGTAGTAATCCTGATCAGTTCTTTTTAACTTTCATCGTGGTGTCACCAGTGTGTTTGTGGTATAGAGTAATCCTGATCAGTTCTTTTTAACCTTCATCGTGGTGTCACCAGTGTGTTTGTGGTATAGAGTAATCTTGATCAGTTCTTTTTAACCTTCATCATGGTGTCACCAGTGTGTTTGTGGTATAGAGTAATCCTGATCAGTTCTTTTTAACCTTCATCATGGTGTCACCAGTGTGTTTGTGGTATAGAGTAATCTTGATCAGTTCTTTTTAACCTTCATCATGGTGTCACCAGTGTGTTTGTGGTATAGAGTAATCCTGATCAGTTCTTTTTAACCTTCATCATGGTGACACCAGTGTGTTTGGGGTATAGAGTAATCCTGATCAGTTCTTCTGATTCTGTAGATTCCATACAGTTCTTCAATTCCATGCAGGGATCTTTTATTTTGTATTGTTTCATCCATCCTACAATAAAAGGTTGACAAATCTATAGGTTGATCTATAGGTTCATTATCACAGCATGCAGCAGCTCCGAGTCCTTACTAGAAATATTCTACAGAGAGTCACAGTATCTTTACAAGACTCATGCACTTTGATTTACTATATAGGTCTCTAATTTGCAGCTTTGAAAGAAACATGTGTACTAGCTGTGATGTTTCAATGTGCTGTTACACATGGGGGCAGGGTTGTTCATATTCAACAGCTGTCCCATTATTATTATTATTATTATTATTATTATTATTATTATTATTATTATTATTTATTTCTTAGCAGACGCCCTTATCCAGGGCGACTTACAGTCGTAAACAAATACATTTCACAAATCACAGTACAAGTAATAATACAATTAAGAGCAAGATAAATACAATGACTTTGGTTCTAGCAAGTACAAGTATGACAAAATACGATTCAATAATGGAGCAGATAAGTGTCAGTGATAGTTGCATCAGGATATAATTAAATACAAAATACTACAGATTAAATAACATTTGACAGATTACAGTAATCTAAAGTACAGGATTAAATGCAGTAAAATAGGGGGCAGATAAGAGCAAGTAAAGCGCATTTAAGGAAGAGTGATAAGTGTCCAGGGGGAAAAACAGAGGAGTTCTACAGGTGCTGTCTGAAGAGGTGAGTCTTGAGGGGGGCTGGGAGTTAGTTAGAGATGCAGCAGAGTTGAGAGAACATGTTCTTGTTCCTTAATAAGCTTGTGATTAAAATACAAGTTATATTCAATTCTAGATTTGTGTCAGTTATTGGCATTATAACAGGACATCTGGTACTAGGTTAAGGAAACGTGTTGTAGCTAACATGGCTTGGCATTATATCACAGGACATCTGGTACTAGGTTAAGGAAACGTGTTGTAGCTAACATGGCTTGGCATTATATCACAGGACATCTGGTACTAGGTTAAGGAAACGTGTTGTAGCTAACATGGCTTGGCATTATATCACAGGACATCTGGTACTAGGTTAAGGAAAGTTCTCAGTTTCTTTGACTTGTCTTCCAGGAAGTCTGTTACTGCTTTACTACCTAGGGCATGTCCCCCAGCAGTGTCTTTGGAGTCAAAGCATCATACTGGCATGTCAATCAATAGGGGAAGCATCTAGTTGGTTACTGACTGGAAAGAAGACCCTGAAGGGGCGGGGACAATTTCTCTCTCCAGGAAGTGCAAGACAATCTGAAGCCGTCTTACAAACAGAGGTTTCTTTAACCTTGTGTAGTACCAGATATCAGATTTTAAAAGGAAAATTCATGCTTGCTAAAACAACCTATTTTCTATTACTGCACATTTGATACCTAAATAGTGAGTTAGATGTACACAGTGAGGGACATCTCATTCTACACAGTATCCCAGGAGAGCGTGGCTGTAATCTCATTCTACACAGTATCCCAGGAGACCGTGGCTGCAATCTCATTCTACACAGTATCCCAGGAGAGCGTGGCTGCAATCTCATTCTACACAGTATCCCAGGAGAGCATGGCTGCAATCTCATTCTACACAGTATACCAGGAGAGGAGAGCCAGACTGCAATCTCATACAGGGTTACATCAAGCAGACAAACATTATGCCAGATAATATATCCTGCTTCCTGCAATGCAGACGTAGTCCCTGTCATTCAATAGCTAGAACAGTAGAGCAACATTGCTCTCTATTACAGGCCTGGCTTCTGTAGATCAAGGCATGTCACTCTCACTTTTATTAGCACATGAAACCATTGGAGTGGAAGAAACTCCCCATGGCAAAGAGAAGACTGTTTTTTTTTATTTAAGTGTGATTGTTGAATATATTAATAACATTACTTCATGTTCTTTTTTCCTCCGTGCATCTGAGTAGAAAATTATTGTGATTCCAAAACTTAGTTACAGCTTCAATATACTGGGATGGGGCAGCAGTGTGGAGTAGTGGTTAGGGCTCTGGACTCTTGACCGGAGGGTTGTGGGTTCAATCCCAGTTGGGGGACACTGCTGCTGTACCCTTGAGCAAGGTACTTTACCTAGATTTGATGTCATAAAGTTAAGGAAGGAAGATTGTAATTCTTTGAAGGTTTGAGCCCCAGAATGTTATCTCTGAGTAAGCACAGGATCCCCTTTAAATTGCCATATGTTGCACTTCAAAGTTTTATGCTTGCCACCTGTCGTCCTACTCCAGTAATTAATATTAATATTAATATTAATATTTAATAATAATATTTCAGAACAGAAAATAGGAGGCACTTTTTTACACAGAGAATTGTGAGGGTCTGGAACCAACTCCCCAGTAATGTTGATGAAGCTGACACCCTGGGATCCTTCAAGAAGCTGCTTGATGAGATTCTGGGATCAATAAGCTACTAACAACCAAACGAGCAAGATGGGCTGAATGGCCTCCTCTCGTTTGTAAACTTTCTTATGTTCTTATGTTCTTATTAAACCCTGAAATCGTCTAACTAACTAACTAACTGAAACCCAAACCCTAACTGATTCTTAAACCCAGTTCATTTTGTAAACTATAGTTTCTATAAAGCATATGTTTTCTCCAACAGTGCTGACATCTCAATTTGAACTGTTGTCCTTGGTTCCAGTGTTCTGTCTTAAAGTCAAGGTTTATATTGAAAGAAACAGAGCACACATGCACAGACATGTGTTGATTATAAATACAGCTTTTACTCATAGCGCAGAGTTGTTGTGACTGATGGATGCAGTACATTCAGAATGGTCTGTCAGGAGATCACAGTAGGGTAGGGTGGTGGATTGCCAGTTGTAGTGACTGATGGATGCTGTACATTCAGAATGGTCTGTTAAGAGATTACACATGGTTCAGCCGTGGTCATCCCAGACAAGAGCCGGGCTCGTCTGCATCTGGGGTTCTAGAGCTTTTACCCTCATCTCACTGACAGGAGACACAATCTGTAACAGCAGTGTGTCACACAGCACTGCCCGCTACACCTCTATCAAACAGAATCCACAATGACAGTGTATCACACAGCACTGCCCGCTACACCTCTATCAAACAGAATCCACAATGACAGTGTATCACACAGCACTGTCCGCTACACCTCTATCAAACAGAATCCACAATGACAGTGTATCACACAGCACTGCCCGCTACACCTCTATCAAACAGAATCCACAATGACAGTGTATCACACAGCACTGTCCGCTACACCTCTATCAAACAGAATCCACAATGACAGTGTATCACACAGCACTGCCCGCTACACCTCTATCAAACAGAATCCACAATGACAGTGTATCACACAGCACTGCCCGCTACACCTCTATCAAACAGAATCCACAATGACAGTGTATCACACAGCACTGCCCGCTACACCTCTATCAAACAGAATCCACAATGACAGTGTATCACACAGCACTGCCCGCTACACCTCTATCAAACAGAATCCACAATGACAGTGTATCACACAGCACTGCCCGTTACACCTCTATCAAACAGAATCCACAATGACAGTGTATCACACAGCATTGCCCGTTACACATCTATCAAACAGAATCCACAATGACAGTGTATCACACAGCACTGCCCGCTACACCTCTATCAAACAGAATCCACAATGACAGTGTATCACACAGCACTGCCCGCTACACCTCTATCAAACAGAATCCACAATGACAGTGTATCACACAGCACTGCCCGCTACACCTCTATCAAACAGAATCCACAATGACAGTGTATCACACAGCACTGCCCGTTACACCTCTATCAAACAGAATCCACAATGACAGTGTATCACACAGCATTGCCCGTTACACATCTATCAAACAGAATCCACAATGACAGTGTATCACACAGCACTGTCCGCTACACCTCTATCAAACAGAATCCACAATGACAGTGTATCACACAGCACTGCCCGCTACAGCTCTATCAAACAGAATCCACAATGACAGTGTATCACACAGCACTGTCCGCTACACCTCTATCAAACAGAATCCACAATGGCAGTGTATCACACAGCACTGCCCGCTACACCTCTATCAAACAGAATCCACAATGACAGTGTATCACACAGCACTGCCCGCTACACCTCTATCAAACAGAATCCACAATGACAGTGTATCACACAGCACTGCCCGCTACACCTCTATCAAACAGAATCCACAATGACAGTGTATCACACAGCAGCCGCTACACCTCTATCAAACAGAATCCACAATGACAGTGTATCACAGCACTGCCGCTACACCTCTATCAAACAGAATCCACAATGACAGTGTATCACACAGCACTGCCCGTTACACCTCTATCAAACAGAATCCACAATGACAGTGTATCACAGCATTGCCCGTTACACATCTATCAAACAGAATCCACAATGACAGTGTATCACACAGCACTGCCCGCTACAGCTCTATCAAACAGAATCCACAATGACAGTGTATCACACAGCACTGTCCGCTACACCTCTATCAAACAGAATCCACAATGGCAGTGTATCACACAGCACTGCCCGCTACACCTCTATCAAACAGAATCCACAATGACAGTGTATCACACAGCACTGCCCGCTACACCTCTATCAAACAGAATCCACAATGACAGTGTATCACACAGCACTGTCCGCTACACCTCTATCAAACAGAATCCACAATGACAGTGTATCACATAGCACTGCCCGCTGCACCTCTATCAAACAGAATCCACAATGAGCACTAAGACTCATGGGAGGCCGTTTGGAATAGCAAAGGCAGCACTGAGAGTCATGGGAGGCCGTTTGGAATAGCAAAGGCAGCACTGAGAGTCATGGGAGGCCGTTTGGAATAGCAAAGGCAGCACTGAGACTCATGGGAGGCCGTTTGGAATAGCAAAGGCAGCACTGAGACTCATGGGAGGCCGTTTGGAATAGCAAAGGCAGCACTGAGACTCATGGGAGGCCGTTTGGAATAGCAAAGGCAGCACTGAGACTCATGGGAGGCCGTTTGGAATAGCAAAGGCAGCACTGAGACTCATGGGAGGCCGTTTGGAATAGCAAAGGCAGCACTGAGAGTCATGGGAGGCCGTTTGGAATAGCAAAGGCAGCACTGAGAGTCATGGGAGGCCGTTTGGAATAGCAAAAGGCAGCACCGAGACTCATGGGAGGCCGTTTGGAATAGCAAAGGCAGCACTGAGAGTCATGGGAGGCCGTTTGGAATAGCAAAGGCAGCACTGAGAGTCATGGGAGGCCGTTTGGAATAGCAAAGGCAGCACTGAGAGTCATGGGAGGCCGTTTGGAATAGCAAAGGCAGCACTGAGAGTCATGGGAGGCCGTTTGGAATAGCAAAGGCAGCACTGAGAGTCATGGGAGGCCGTTTGGAATAGCAAAGGCAGCACTGAGACTCATGGGAGGCCTTTTGGAATAGCAAAGGCAGCACTGAGACTCATGGGAGGCCGTTTGGAATAGCAAAGGCAGCACTGAGAGTCATGGGAGGCCGTTTTTAATAGAGGAACACACTTTAAAGAAACAAAAAGGAAATGTGCAAATTGACAATCAATGAAATAGTGCTGAAAAACAATTTATCTGACTTATTCAAAAAAATAACTGCAGTTAATTAACAATTAGTTCTGCCCTAAAGGCATCAGCTCAACAGCTACGAAGGATTGATTCTTTCAAAGTGTTCAGTTGACTTTCATTAACTGGAGCGCCAAAGCATGGCTGCAGAATGGATGTTAATTGGGCACAAACAACCTATTATGCTAGCGACACCACTGGGGCCTACAGAGACACCGTCTGTATCTGTCAGGTTTGAGTGTGGAGAGTGATTCCAGGAAGCTTTGCCAGCAACGGCATCTTGACTTCTCGGAACTTGTGCCCAATTACTTTTGTACATTAAAAAGGAGCTTCAAACAAAGACAGCAGCACACAGACTCAGCACTTTATATTCCAGCCTTATTCATCCTGGTCTTTCATTAAATTGCTTCATTCAGTTGAGGATCACTTTAAATCAGTGGCAAAAACTCCTAATTCAATCCATTTTGATTCCATGTTGTAACACAATAAAATGTGGAAAACTCCAAGCGGGGTGAATACTTTTGAGAGCCACTGTATATATTGTAAGACAGCAGGGATGGGATTAAATCCTCCCTGCAGAAAAATGTGCGTAGGCACATTTTGTTGGCCTAATTGTATTGTTTTGCTTTATAATTTAATTAGTTTTGTTTATTGTTTTATTATTAATTATCCCCTGCACCTGGTAGTTATTGTTAAATTATTGCACACATATATTAAATATTAAACACATATAAACAAGGATTGATGAGTCAACATTTGGCTAATTGAACTAATATACACAAATGGCCAAAAGTTTTGCATCGCCTAGAATTTAAGGATTGAAACATAAAATACAAAGCAGTATGTAATGCAATATGTTAAAGTAACATTATTCAGCAGGTTTCAATCGACTTTATGAAACTAAATGTGTTAATTCTATAGGGTGATGCAAAACTTTTGGCCATAGCTGTATATAACATTGGAGACTCATTCATGGACTATATGCATATTAGTGGTTTGTTGTTACTGACTGTAATCTATACAACCGGTGACTTTTTTTTTATTACTCATTTAAAATTCATATGCCTATGGATAATAATGCTGTTGGGGATCCTAGCATATACAGGTACATGGTTTTATGAGCCACAGATACAGTATCCAGGTTCTGGGAAAGTCACCAGTTTCACTTGGCTATGTCTGTTCACAGTGAAGTAAAGTTTGTGTCGGTGTACAGTAAGTGAGTTTCTTTTTCTGTCCTGCTGTCAGCTTCACATCTTCACAGTCACTGGTTTACCAACACAGCTATGGTGACCAGACGCCCCGATAAAATTGGGATTGTCCCAATATTAGGGGCTTTGTCCCGCGTCCCGATCGAGGTACTGTCGGGACGCCATTTGTCCCGATTTTTAGAGTAAAAGTTGAAAACCCAGGTGTGAAATGTTTCATTTTTATTTTCTCGTTAGGAAATTTTGTATATGTGGCTGCTGTACTGTCTCGTGGTGCAACAGCATACTCTACTGGTTTAGGACGTGTTGTTTGAGTGAGTTGTTTGAATTGCATCTATGCGGTTATCCAATCACGTTAACCTGCAGTCATATGATGCGGTATGCGTCATGTGTTTTTCTTGGTGCGTGGGCCTGTGCGCTCGATTTTACTGGTGAAGTGTCCTGATGGCTGGTGTTGTTGACGAGCCTGTCACTAAAAAGCAAAAAAGACAGTGCCGAACACAGTGGGGAAAAAATTAATTCAATCATATGACCATGGTCAAGTCATCCAATTAGGATTAGGATTATAAGTAGGAGTTCACAGACATTTCACAGCACTGTAAAAGCCTAAACATAGTGGTACTTGCTTCCTTACTAAAACAGATTGCTGTCATTTGTTAAAAGGCAAGCATGCTGCCAACATTCTCTGTCTGGTGTGGACTTGCCCATACACTGAGACTGCACGTTCTGCATCCACTGAATTGGTTGGAAGTGTAAGGCAAAGCTTTGCCAAGTTATATAGATGTGGAAATCGATTAGAAACAGTCCCAAAGGTATCTGGCATTCTTTAATAAAGTCCATATATGCAGCACGTTCGCTGTCATGTTATTTGTCCCATCCAGGAATTTATTTTATTAGTACAGAGTCAAAACAACGAAAACGTGCCTATTTGGGTCTAAAATTCAGTACAGCAGGTCACAGAAAAGCCAATACAGATGCACTGATAGGCTGATTATAACACCGTTGTCATCTGAACAGTAAACAAGAAAGTTACGCTTTAATTTCATTCAGTTTAGAGGCAAGTTTAAAATCCTATTCTGTTGTTCGTGTTTATTGGGTTCCTCAACATCATCCGACCCTGTAAGCCTATCTACAAAAGAAAGATACGTCGTTTGCGTTGCTTGCGTTGTGCAGTAGTTCATGAGGTTTCTTTCCTCCCCTCACCAACTGAGTGTCCTGATTTTTCACTCTTGCGATCTAGTCACCCTAAACACGGCACCTCTGGGGGAATGAGTTGAAAAGGCAAGATCAAGCAGACAGGCAGCATTAGTGTCTATTTAAAACATGATGGAGAGATGGGAATCAAGGTGCTGATGGGAAAGTGTGAAGTCACATCTTTACCAATATTATTATATTGATCTATTGATTCATTTGTAGTTGTTCTTTTGGTTCCAAACATTTTTTTGTTAAGAAGCAGTACTCTCCCTGGCAGGGCTGCTTGAGGAATGGTGTGTTGGAAACAGATTTTTGTTAAGCAGCAGTACTCTCCGTGGCAGGGCTGCTTGAGGAATGGTGTGTTGGAAACAGATTTTTGTTAAGCAGCAGTACTCTCCGTGGCAGGGCTGCTTGAGGAATGGTGTGTTGGAAACAGATTTTTGTTAAAAGCAGTACTCTCCGTGGCAGGGCTGCTTGAGGAATGGTGTGTTGGAAACAGATTTTTGTTAAGCAGCAGTACTCTCCGTGGCAGGGCTGCTTGAGGAATGGTGTGTTGGAAACAGATTTTTGTTAAGCAGCAGTACTCTCCGTGGCAGGGCTGCTTTAGGAATGGTGTGTTGGAAAGTGAAGTGGTTGAGGGATTGGGTTGTCTATGATGTCTCTATTTATCAATAGGTCAGCTGCTCACTCAACAGCTTGAAAGGACAGGGCTTTGAATCAATTGCATTAAGGCAGCAGGGGAGACACTGTGAGACCTTCGCTCAGAATATTGAACACTGAGAGGCTTGATCAGTTATCACCAGCACCTGTTAGAAAGGAGCTAAACAGACCCTCAGAGACACAACTCTCTGGTGTGAAGCTGATGAAACTCTGCTGGACTTACAGCATAGAAAGAGAAGGCTGACCAGACCCTGCTGGCACTATATTTCATGAAAACTCTAACCCTT
This sequence comes from Huso huso, assembly GCA_036884735.1. Lineage (NCBI taxonomy): Eukaryota > Metazoa > Chordata > Actinopteri > Acipenseriformes > Acipenseridae > Huso > Huso huso. The sequence continues at coordinate 168,606 of CM072665.1, read as the reverse complement.
TTGTTTGTTAAGGAGACCCCCATTCATATATTGGAACATTGTGGGTTGGATTCTCCAAATTATTATTAATTAAGCAAATTGGTGGTTCTGGCAGGGGACTCACTTTAACCATAGATCAAATGACATCATTATCAAGCATATTGTAGGCGCTTCCAATACCAGAAGAAATCATCAGTCGAATAGCTACTATATTATTTGTCCTTCAATAAACAATATGTCCAATGGGTGAAAAGGGCCAGGGTTAGGGTTAGGGTTAGGGTTATATCATGCAAAAAGATTTAAGCATTAAGTACATTGTAACTATGCATAATAACATTGTTTTTTTATTTTTTTTGTACATCTTTAATGTGTTTTTCAAATTTAAAAGTTGTGTCAATATAAACCCATAAATGTTTAAAAGTGTCAACTCTCTCTAATGGTGTAGTATTACAAGTAACACTAGAAAAATTTGTACTTGTATTTTGTATCATTTTCTCCAAACCAAATATCATAATATTTGTCTTTTTTTCATTTAGGATCAGACCATTTTCATCAAACCATTTTTGAAGTTCAAGAAAACCGCTCTGTAGTATCTTAGTTAAGTCATGGATATTATCAGAACTATAGTAAACCATCCTCTGCATACATATGTCTGAGATTGACCCTTGCGGGACACCTAGGGATAGAGGGATGAAGGCAGATTTCTTTTTTTTTAAAGACAACAACTTGAGAACGTTCCGATGAACATGATTTAAACCACGACAGTGCAGTACCCGTCACTCCAAGGTTACTTAACTTGTTAAGAAGTATTGTATGGTCAACTACGTCAAAAGCTTTAGAGAAATCAATAAAAATGGCACCAGTGAGTTCCTTTTCCCCTGTGGCCTGTGTGAGCTTTTAGCCCTGTTTATGGTGATTTCCCGACAGAAGAGACCGGAAACGGAAGTGTTGTTCAGCCTTTTGGCCATGTGATTTTATTGGATGACAGGAAGTACACAGTAAAACAAAATAAAACACAGAAAAGAAACACCTAGCCTGTCATCGGGCGTAACCTGTCTCACTTTAATTCCCTAACTAAATTAATCATCTACAAAACACTGTTGCAGCAGTAAAGGTCATTCAAAATGATCTAGACAGCATTCAGAACTGGGCAGACACATGGCAAATTACATTTAATAGAGAAAAGTGTAAGGTACTGCACGCAGGCAATAAAAATGTGCATTATAAATATCATATAGGAGATACTGAAATTGAAGAAGGAATCTATGAAAAAGACCTAGGAGTTTATGTTGACGCAGGAATGTTTTCATCTAGACAATGTGGGGAAGCTATAAAAAAGGCAAACAAGATGCTCGGATATATTGTGAGAAGTGTTGAATTTAAATCAAGGGAAGTAATGTTAAAACTTTACAATGCATTAGTAAGACATCATCTAGAATATTGTGTTCAGTTCTGGTCACTTTGCTACAAAAAAGGATATTGCTACTCTAGAAAGAGTGCAAAGAAGAGCAACCAGAATTATCCCGGGTTTAAAAGGCATGTCATATGCAGACAGGCTAAAAGAATTGAATCTATTCAGTCTTGAACAAAGAAGACTACGCAGTGATGTGATTCAAGCATTCAAAATTCTGAAAAGTATTGACAATGTCGACCCAGGGGACTTTTTCGACCTGAAAAAAGAAACAAGGACCAGGGGTCACAAATGGAGATTAGATAAAGGGGCATTCAGAACATAAAATAGGAGGCACTTTTTTTACACAGAGAATTGTGAGGGTCTGGAACCAACTCACCTGTAATGTTGCTGAAGCTGACACCCTGGGATCCTTCAAGAAGCTGCTTGATGAGATTCTGGGATCAATAAGTTACTAATAACCAAACGAGCAACATGGGCCAAATGGCCTCCTCTCGTTTGTAAACGTTCTTATGTTCTTATGTTGAATCCTTCACATTGCTAAATCTATTGATTAATGATGTTAGGAAACTGTTATCAAGCAGCAGGTTCATTAACACAGTCCAATTGAATATCTTATCTAATACATGGAATGAAAACAGTACACAGAGCCTTTCATAGCTGGAATACTAGCAGTAATGCACTACCTTTATAGAAACAAAAGCAGCTCAATATTACATTCAAGAAATGTCAGCCCTAGGTTGAATTGAATTTGCTAGCTAAGTGAATTTAATAGCTGTACTTTATCAAGTATTCCGCAGTCTGTTAAAGTATTCAGATAAGAAGCGAAATAGCGGAGGACCACGTGGGTGTCCGACTGTAATGGCTGCATAGTTGCACCGCTCTGCAAACCGTGGCACTATTTATTTATTTTAAATCCTAAAACTGTTCTCGACATATCTAAATCTGGGTCAAGTACAATTTTATACAAAGCAATGTCTCAGAGAGAGGGTCGCAGAGGGCGCTCGGACAAGCCAAATTTCACATCTACAACTATAGCTGAAGACGCTGAGGGCCCTGACATTGAGCCAGAGCCGTCCCTGAACTTTCTTGCTAAAGAAATGCGGTCTATGAGAATGTTTATGCAAAACATTGCCAGTGATACAAGCGCGATTAAAAAATCGGTCGGCGAAGTGCAATCTGCAATCACCGTTCTTACAGACCGAGTTGGAGAAGCAGAGGGAAGGATTGTTAAAATGGAGGAACGAACAGACTCGTTTGCCGAGGCCTTACAGACCACGCTGAGGCAGTTGGAGGCGGTGAAGGAGCGGGTGGAGGACCTAGATAACAGAGGCCGGCGTAACAACTTGAGAATCTTGGCTATTCCTGAAGACGCAGAAGGGAATAATATGATCCAATTCCTGCAAAATGAGATCCCTAAAATGCTTAAACATGCTTTTGAGGGGCCATTAGAAATTGAGAGGGCTCATAGAGCATTAGCACCCAAACCAAGAGAGGGCCAGCGACCGAGAGCGATCATACTGAAGCTGTTGATGTTTCAGATAAAAGAGGAAATAATACGCAGAGCAAGGGAGATGCGGTACCTGGCATGGCATGAATCAAGCATCATGATATTCCCGGATTACTTGAAAATTCTAGTGGATAAAAGAAGAGCTTTCGCTTCGGTCAAGAAGGATCTGCATACGCAAGGGATTAAATTCAGTTTGCGCTACCCAGCTATTTTGGTGATATATCTCAATGGAGCCTCACACTCCTTCGCCACTCCTGAAGAAGCTTCAGATTTTGTTAAACGGAGAACACGGAAGGCGGGGACTCAGAGCAATCCTAATGACTGATATCAACCCCGGAGCGAACTGAGTTTAGCTGAAGAATTTCAGAAAAGTAAAACTATATCGGGCTGACACCTTAAAATGTCCTCTGACAACATAAACATAATGGCAGTTTTTCTTTCTTTTTTTTTTTGGATGTTACTAAAGTGGACATTGGCAGACTGGTTATAGTTGGATGTTGTTATCTGATTGTGATGTACAGAGCAATTGTTATTTTTTTTTTCTCTTTGCCATCTGCCTTCTCTTCCTTTATTGTTGTTTTGATAGATATTAAAGTGAATAATTACTGTTGCTTCTACCACATTATGGAACTGTAGGCAGTGGCACACGTAAATAGGGTTTCGTAGTGTAATTATTATTTCTAATTATTTATTTATGACCTTTATTAATCAAAATGTGCTACAGGTTGTAGTGTTAAATCAGCTTGATTATACAGCTCACCTCTCCTTACGGAGCCAACAATAGGATATATATTTTAATGTTTTATAAGGATACATTTTGCCTAGGTATTTCACAGCGCTGTATATTTCTGTTTTAAGATCTTTCACCCCTATTTCCTAATTATTATTTCTGCGGTGCTGCTGCTTACATTGACTTGCGGGTTGTATGTTGAGGTTAGTTTATATAATATCTGTTGTGCCGGGTTTGCTGGTGCCAGCTATTGTGGAACGAGCCCAGGTGACTCTGAGTAGGAAGTTTACTCAGCACAATGTTAGTGTTTTTTGTTGCTGTTCTGATCCCAGCTGTTACGGGTTTGCTGGGAATTGAAGGCATGCCTATGTTTCTATTCTCCTTGAAGATAATGCATGGAAAAATGGCTTGCTTTATCTTTATTTGTCTTGTCTACTTTGTTTTTTATTTGTATTCTAGATATTTCTGTTACTGTACTATTGGGGGAGGACTCTGCCATTTAAAATTCTGCAAATTACTGTATGACTGACAGGAATAGTGAGCCTGGTCCATGGAAGACAATTACATGGAATGTAAATGGCCTTAATCACCCTATAAAGAGAAAAAAAGTACTTACTTATTTAAAGTCATCCAAGGCAGATATAGCTTTTCTGCAGGAAACACATTTAAATAAAAAGAATCTGAAAACTTAAAAATCTTGGGTAGGCAGAGCATATTCAAGCCCAGGTACCTCAAAGTAGGGGTGTGTCCATTTTAATAAATAAAACCTTAAGTTTTTTTGATACCAAGGTTTTAACTGATTTTGAAGGTCGCTATATTATAGTAATGGGATTGCTTATGGGAGTTCCTATTATATTTTGCAACATTTATGCTCCTAATGCAGATTGCCCTGATTTCTTTCATGGGCTGTGGCAAATTTTATTAGATTTGGGTGATGCTCCAATTATTTTGGGGGGAGACTTTAATCAGATTATGGATCGGGATCTGGATAGGTCTAGGCCACGTGCAGGTGCGGAGAGTAGGTCAGCAGCTGCAGTTTACCAGTTGGCCATGGACTTAGGTTTAAAGGATATTTGGAGACTGATGCATCCAGACAGTAGAGATTATTCTTTCTTCTCCCCTCCACACAATATTTATACAAGGATTGATTACTTTCTTATTTCACAATCTCTGATTGATATGGCCCTCGCCTCCCAAATTGGCAATATAGTTGTTTCTGACCATGCTCCAGTATTTTTGTGCCTCGCTCCTCTATCGGCTGTCCCAAAAAGCCGCCGATGGCGTTTAAATATCTCCTAATTGAAAGACCTGGAATGTGTTAAACTAATAGAGAGAGAGATTGCGTTCTTTGTGGAAACAAATAACAGGGAGGACACCTCTCTTGCTGTCTGGTGGGATGCACTCAAGGCATATCTTAGAGGTAGAATTATCTCTTACGCCACATTTAAAAAAAATGGCCAATCAGAAAACAGCTGAGCTGGAGAAGGAATTAAAGTTTTTGGAATTGCAATATGCCCAGCAGAGGGACCGAGTTGTATTGAATAAAATAGTTACTGTTAAATATGAACTGAATAGGATTTATCATGGAAAGGCTGAGTATGCTTTATTCCGTATCAAACAATCATACTGGGAATCGGGCGAAAAACCAGGTCGCTTATTAGCCTACAGATTAAAACAACAAAACTGTGGGAACTTTATATCCACTATCAATACACAAAAGGGAGGAATGTGGCAAAGTGCCCGCCCCTGTGTGTATTTTGTGTGTTATGTGTTGTATGTTGCGTGTGTTAATGTTGGTGTATAGACTGGTACACGGGATATAAACGGGTCTGTGTTTCACGTGTGTTTAAAGTGTATAATTATATTTAGGCACGAGGATGGCACATCACTTCACGTGCTGGTTAAATGTAATATGTGAGCACGGGGTTGCACAGAATTAATTCACGTGCTGGGATTCAAGTGAATAATTAATTAGTAATTGAATCCCAGCACAACAGTATAAATAGGCACATTTTTAGTCACTCGGGGTTAGGTGTTCGGAAGAGGAGAACGGGAGAGAGAGAGAGGAGAGTTAAAATCATTAAGAGTAAAGAGAAGTGTGTGTACTCACCGTGTTTGTTTGTCTCCGTTTCACCTGTGTGTTAGTGTCTAGTCGTTTTGTCTGTCTGTTTATTTTGGCGTCAAGTGCCGTGTCCTGTTTTTTGTGCTGTTTGCAACCCTTTTATTTGTTAATAAACGCTGAGTGCAGCCATTGCACTCAGCTCATCATAACAACTGTCTGTGTTTGAATTCCTTTCTGGTCTCAACCCCTCTGGCATCTTTGTGACACGTGGTGTCATTGATGGGATAACCCGCGCCTCAAGCGTCAGACCAGGAGGGGTTTGGATTAAAAAAAAAAAAAAAAAAAAAAGTCAATGGCAGAAGACGCCATCAAACTGAATGGGGCTGGTTCCTGGAGAATGGAGGCCCAGGCTCTACCCATAGTCGTCCGGGCCCTGTGGATGATGGACAGTGAGAGATGGGAGGCATATCAGGAGGAACACACCCCAAACACCTTGGAGGAAGGTGTGGAGTTTCTCCTCAGCTACCTGGAGGCAACGATAAACGGAACAGCAGCCCAGGTAGCAGGCCCACCAGCAGAGGGTGAATGCCTGCTGTCCCCATCTCCACCAGCAGAGGGGTGAGTACCTGCTGTCCCCATCTCCACCAGCAGAGGGTGAATGCCTGCTGGTTTTGCCTCACAGCCTGAGTGGGAGGAGCCCGGGAACGCCCCACGCCTGAGTGGGAGGAGCCCGAACGTCCCACGCCTGAGTGGGAGGAGAACGTCATTTGACTGAGTGGGAGGATGGAACGTACGCCTGAGTGGGAGGACGAGGTTGCCTTGGGAGGAGCCTAATTTTGGCCTGAGTGGGAGGGCTTCATTAAATGGATCACTACATTATACAACTCTCCCTCCGTCCCACCTGTCCTCACAAATGGCCCCACGCCTTTTATCTGAACCCTTTGAGTGGGCTACAGAACGCCCGAGGCCCAAGAGGGGGGAGTGTGGCCCACAGCCCAAGAGGGAGGAGTCAAAGGCCCACAGCCCAAAAAGGGAGGAGTCCCCCACAGCCCAAAAGGGAGGAGGGAGTGCCCACAGCCCAAAGGGAGGATGGTGCGCCCACAGAGGGAGGGTCGGTGCGCCCACAGCCCAAAGGGAGGCAAGTCGGGCTTCCACAGCCCTGGGACCCAAGCCACCAGCAGAGGGAAAATGCCTGCTGGTTCTATCAAACCGGAAGGGGAGGAGGTTACAGGCTCAACCCCTGAAAATTTTTGGGGGAGGGGCAGGATTGGTGTCCCCAGCACTTCTATTCATGCTGCTTTTTCAGGTTATCCAGCCCAACAGCGGGGGAAGGAGCAGAGGAGCTGCCTCTGCCTCCGCCACCTCCTGGCAGGAACAGAGCAGCAGGAGCTGCCTCTGTCTCCCTTGTTCCACCCGGAAAGCAGAGGAGCAGGAGCTGCCTCTTTAGATGGTCCTCCACTAGGAGCAGAGGGCAGGAGCTGCCTCTGCCTCCACCACCCGCCAGGAGCAGAGGATTTGGATGCCTCTGCCTCCACCACCGCCAGGAGCAGAAAATTGGAGCTGCCTCTGCCTCCACCACTAAGATAAAGGATGGAGCTGCCTTGCTTCCACCACCGCCAGGAGCAGAGGAAAAAATGTATCTTCCACCACCGCCAGGAGCAGAGGAGCTGGAAGCCTCTGCCTCCACCGATCAGGAGCAGAGGAGCTGGATGCCTCTGCTCCACTACCGCCAGGAGCAGAGGTTTGGAGCTGCCTCTGCCTCCACCACCGCCAGGAGCAGAGGAGCTGGAGATTCCTGCCTCCACCACCACCAGGAGCAAAGCTGAAATGCCTCTGCTTCCGCCGCCCGAGCAGAGGAGCATTTTTGCCCTTTTTTGGGGTACGGTGGCGGAGCCCCAGAAAGGGAGCTGCCGGCCACGAAGAAGGGGGACGAGGTCTGGGACTTTCCCCAGCAGCAGTTTACTGCAGGAGTTCTGTGGCCGGAGCCCCACAGGAGGGAGCTGCCGGCTACGGGAAGAAGGGGAGGTCGGGGGACCACCTGCCCCGCAGCTTTTTCGCTGCAGGCGGACCAGCATGCTGTCAGCCGTGCCACTACCGGCAGGGGAGCTGACAGCATTTCCAGCCATGGGCCCACTGAAGCCTCCCTTCCCAGCCCGAGACTTTGGCCTGGACTGCTGGGTATTTAATGGGGAGGATTGAGGCCATGTGCTTTTGGAGGGGGGTATATGTGGCAAAGTGCCCGCCCCTGTGTGTATTTTGTGTGTTATGTGTTGTATGTTGCGTGTGTTAATGTTGGTGTATAGGACTGGTACACGGGATATAAACGGGTCTGTGTTTCACCGGTGTTTAAAGTGTATAATTATATTTAGGCACGAGGTCTTCACGTGCTGGTTAAATGTAATATGTGAGCACGGGGTTGCACAGGCCCCTGGGATTCTGGAATAATTAATTAGTAATTGAATCCCAGCACAACAGTATAAATAGGCACATTTTTTCACCGGGGTTAGGTGTTCGGAAGAGGAGAACGGGAGAGAGAGGAGAGTTAAAATCATTAAGAGTAAAGAGAAGTGTGTACTCACCGTGTTTGTTTGTCTCCGTTTCACCTGTGTGTTAGTGTCTAGTCATTTTGTCTGTCTGTTTATTTTGGCGTCACGTGTCCTGTTTTTTTTGTGCTGTTTGCAACCCTTTTATTTGTTAATAAACGCTGAGTGCAGCCATTGCACTCAGCTCATCACAACAACTGTCTGTGTTTGAATTCCTTTTTTGACGCAACACTTTGTGACAGGAATCACAAACTTAACTGCACAAATTAACAAAGAGTTCAGACACTTTTATAAAAATGATATACTTCAAGGCAAGCTAAATACACACAAAATATAAATAGCTTTTTTGATGGTTTGAACCTCCCTAGGCTTTCAGATAGTGACAGGGCACTGCTAGAGGAGCCTCTTAAACTGGAGGAGATTGGAGGCTATCCTTGCAATGCCTACCATAAAGCACCGGAGCCGATGGCCTGTCTGCTGAATTTTATAAAACCGCCAGGCTTAATCCTATACTGCTTGATATATACAACGATGCATATAGTTTGGGTATATTACCCTCTTCCATGCGTGCAGCAATTATTTCTTTGATTCATAAAAAAGGCAAAGACCCTCTTAACCCTGGCAGCTATAGGCCAATTTCGCTTCTCAATGTGGACGAAAAAATTCTGGCAAAAATTCTTGGTAACCGCTTGGCACAGGTAATCAGGAGCATTATTCATTCAGACCAAACTGGTTTCATCCCTCATCGCTTTAGCACCGATAATCTTTAATAAATCTACAGTGGGTGGTGCATGATTCAACTTTTCCAGTTATTGCTTTGTCACTTGATGCGGAGAAAGCATTTGACTGTGTTGAATGGAGATACTTACAGGTTGCCTTAACTAATTTTGGCTTGGTGAGGGCTTCATTAAATGGATCACTACATTATACAACTCTCCCTCCGCCTCTGTCCTCACAAATGGTCTTTTATCTGAACCCTTTGAGCTACAGAGAGTCAGGCACAGGTGTCCCTTATCTCCATTATGTTTTACCCTGGCATTAGAACCCCTTGCCCAAAAACTTAGGGAGGATCCACAAATTCATGGCATTCAGATAGGGGACAAACAGCATAAACTGATGCTGTATGCTGATGACATGCTTTTATTCCTATCACAACCTGAGGTTACTATCCCTAAATTGTTGCAGATTATTGACTTATTCTCTGCTTTTTCAGGTTTCGGATAAACTGGGGAAGTCTGAGGCCCTTCCGTTGTCTGGTTACTGTCCCTCCTCCTTGTTTTCTAAATGGAATTTTAGATGGTCTCCTAAGGGCATTCGATATTTGGGTATTTTGATTACCCTAACTACAAAGATGCTGTTTCAGAAAAAGGCCTCTTTTGACTAAGATAAAAATGATTTTTCAAGATGGTCAAAAATGTATCTTTCAATATGGGGTAAGATAAATTGATCAAAATGATGATAGCACCTATTTTGTTTTATATCTTCCATTGAAGATTCCTGACCCCTATTTTAAAGAAATTGATAAGTGTATTTTGGACTTTTGTGGGGCAATTCAAGGGCTTGGGACTTAAAAACTACAAGCTTCTCGCTCTAGGGGGGATTTTTCCCCCTTTAAATGGTATTCTGGGCGTTTCATGTAAAACAGATTAACACATGGAGACCTGGATGGATTTGGGCGAGGTTGATTGGTATGATATGGAGGTAGAGGTGGGAGGTGGGGTTTTTTTTTTTCCAGGCCTGCGACCCAATTACAGGACCACCCAACAATTACTGTCACCCGAGAGGCTTGGTTTAAACTACTTGGAGCAGGTCATGGGAATTTAAATCGCCACAGGTTTCTGGGATAATGGGATATTCAAATTGGTTGAAACAATTTTTGGGAACAATGGAGTATGGTCTTTATTAAACATGTAACTCATTTTTTGATGAGACACAAAATGTTTTTTGAGTTTTAAAAAAAAAAAAAAAATATGGTCTGAAAAATCAATTTTTTAGACACCTTCAAATACAGAACTTTTACAAAGTGGCTGGGGCGACCCCTTAATGCCCAACTGCTCACCCTGTGGAACAACTTTTAAGTAGACAGCTTGGTAGGAAAGGATTGGCCCAAAATTACCATATTTTATTAGATCAAACCTCAGACCCCTGAGCAAAGTGAAACATCAATGGGAATTAGAATTTTCACAGGAAGAATGGAACTAATGTATAGAAAATCTGAATACCCTGGAGAAATGGGGAATAGTTAAGATACTACACAGATGGCACTGGACCCCCAAAAATGTATAGGCCATATTTCACCAGATGATAAATGCTGGAGGTTAATGGGGAGGTAGGTTCAATAACATATAATATTTTGTCCTATTTTGACTAATTGTGGCAAGATCAGCAGATCATTTTTTTTATAATGTTGGGGTCAACAGTTGACTTATCTGAGCTTACACATTTCCAGATGAGGTGGATCACACAAAATTACCACAGCAAAACATATACTTCTGAGACGTTGGAAGAGTGATTCAGCACCTTACTTGAGGAGTGGGTTCTTAATATGTCCCAACTTTCCAGAAAAAAAATAACATATGCTTTGTTAAATAAAATACTCATATTTGATTAGAGACCAGTGGGCATCCAAAACACATTAAGCATACTAAGGTTCCTTTCTTATGATAGGGGTGGGGTGGATCTCTATCATGGGCCGGGTTCTCTTGTGGCAGAGTTTTCTCCCTCAGCTTTAATAGAGAGACACTTACCCTTTATTTTTTACATTAATTATTGTTACAGTTTTTTTTGTTGTTAATAGAGATTTCACTATTATGTATTATGTAATATTAGGGATTTAGTTTCTAATGTGTCTTTTAGTTTCAGTTTTTATGCCCTTGTATCGTGTATATTATTTCTGGATCCTGCTTGTGATTGTTAAAAAAAAAAAAAAAACTACTGAAAAATCAATAAAATATGCTTAGAAATAGCAGCAGTTGTCTTAATGAAAAGCAAGTTGCCGTTCATTTCTTTTTGTTTGATGGCTCTCAACACCTACATGTGAAATGGCTGCTCACGGTCCATTTGAGAAGCCAGCGGCAGTCCGTGGAGCAGTTAAATTCCCTGAGGACCCCGGCTAACCCATTAGATTTAATGATTTTCTTCAGTTTTTTTGTGTGTGTTTACCATTGTTTAAGCAAGAACAGAAATGAGAGAACATATACAAGCACCAGTCTTCACTGCACACCACACAAAATTGCATTTGTTTTATATTTAGAACATATTATTAATCGAGCTGTGCTCTTATCCAGGCTTTGTATCAGGCCTGCTGAAGCAACCTCCATAGAGACCCTTAGAGAGACACAGAGCCTCTTAGAGATACAAAGAGCCTCTTAGAGATACACAGAGCCTTTTAGAGATACACAGAGCCTCTTAGAGATTCACAGAACCCCTTAGAGATACACAGAGCCCCTTAGAGATACACAGAACCCCTTAGAGATACACATAGCCCCTTAGAGATACACAGAGCCCCTTAGAGATACACAGAACCCCTTAGAGAGATACACAGAGCCTCTTAGAGATACACAGAATCCACAGAACCCTTAGACACACAGAGCCTCTTAGAGACACAGAGCCCCTTAGAGATACACAGAGCCCCTTAGAGATACACAGAACCCCTTAGAGATACACCGAGCCACTTAGAGATACACAGAACCCCTTAGAGGTACACAAAGCCTCTTAGAGATACACAGAACTCCTTAGAGATACACCGAGCCACTAAGAGATACACAGAACCCCTTAGAGATACACAGAGCCCCTTAGAGATACACAAAGCCTCTTAGAGATACACAAAGCCTCTTAGAGATACACAGAACCCCTTAGAGCCCCTTAGAGACACAGAGCCTCTTAGAGATACACAGAGCCCCTCAGGTCTGATGCCTCTGGTAGGGTTCTACCTCTCCTCAGTAAGTTCATCTACTTCTTTACAACTTGCACTTTTCACCAATAAGTCTTTGTTGTATCTATTTACTGTTTTTAATGAGTCTAAAGTAGTTCAGTATGTAAGTGAAAGCACAGTTATAATGTATCAGTGAATGCACACTTTCCATAGATTTTTTGACAATTTTTTTTTCAACCACCAATATAATTACTCACCAAAATTACTGGCGATCTGATTCAAGCTTTCAAAATTCTAAAAGGTATTGACAATGTCGACCCAAGGGACTTTTTCGACCTGAAAAAAGAAACAAGGACCAGGGGTCGCAAATGGAGATTAGATAAAAGGGCATTCGACATGAGGAACTCATGCTAGTTGACGCCATCCTTCTCTGAAAAACAAGATTTATTCATGTGATTTACTGTCATTTCACAATTCACAGAACAATGTTGAGAGCCCTCCTACTGCACTGTAGAACACAGGCCACATATCAAAAGAATATGCACCAAGACACACAATTCTCAGCCACAAGGCATCTCACTGTTCATATCATCACTGTAGTACTAACAAAATGACTGTACACTTACCTGAACGTATTCACGTTGCAATGCTTTCACTCTCTCCTCATATCTTTGAAAAGGCACCAAATAAATCTGTTTCATAGTTATTTGGTGCCTTTTCAATATGCGTCCAATAGTGGTTGTACATATGGCATCAACCCCTTCAAACATTTCAACATCTGTAATGATGTTTTGCTGGATGTCCTTCAGGCGAATGTCATTTTTTACCAGCACCATGTCCACTATGGCCATCTCCTGCTCTGCAGTAAGAATACGGCCACGTCCGTCACTGGTGTCTTTCCTTTCAGTTCTGAAATAAGCAATTTCAATCCAACACTGCAGTAATGTAAACATTGTTTCTGTAATCCTGTACATACAATTTCAGTATTGTACACTTACCGATTCTCAGTCCGAAATGTTCTGATAATTGAGCCGACAGCAGACCTCTTTAAATTTGGTTGGGCAACATGACCAGCTTCTTGCATTGTCAAACCTCTGTTTATGACGTGGTTAATCACTGTTGCTCTAATTTCATTTGAGACTACCACACGTTGCTGTTGACCACCTCCACGTCCACATCCATGTCCATGTCCATGTCCACGTCAACAACGTCCATGTCCACGTCCATGTTCAGCAACTTCATCCAATTGCTCCATTTTGTCACAAACTGCTGTTGTTTCCTCAAGGTTTTTATGTAGTGATGTAATGATTATCAATTAAGCTTCTTTGCATTCTCACACGGATTAGGTCATTTGCAACAATGAGCACTAATTGTTGCCAGATGCTCAAATAATTAAGTATTTTGCCAGATTATCAATTAGCATTTGAAATAGGTTGTTAAGAAAGACAACAGTACTTAAAGACTTGAGTAGGTGATTAAGAGTTTTGCATGTTGTATGTAAACATGATAAAATGTGTCTTAAGGTCAGAATCTTACAACTCTGTTTGGCTTTTTGTGTTAGGAGTTTTGCACTTTGGAACTGTGTTTCGAAAAATGTGTCAAAGCAATTGTAAAAAACTGTAACACAATTTTTTTAAAAAAGGTTGTTACAGCTTTGTTAGATTTTAGAATGATTTTACTAACAAAATCCTGGCCGTGTGGGTTTACAACAGATGTAACTGAAGCAGATTTAATAACTTGTCATCCTCTCTTCATCTGTTAGAATGGAAACCAAAGCATGAATATATGTAAAAGAGTCAGCCTCTCTGTGATGAATAGCTGCTCAGTGGGTCGCTGCTCAGGGGGTCGCTGCTCAGGGGGTCGCTGTGAGGGGGTTCGCTGTGAGGGGGGTAGCTGTGAGGTGGGTCCCTGTGAGGGGGGGTCGCTGTGAAGGAGGTCGCTGTGAGGGGGATCTCTGTGAGGGGGGTCACTGTGAGCAGGGTCGCTGTGAAGGGGGTCGTTGCTCAGGGGGTCTCTGTGAGGGAGGTCGCTGAGAGGGGTCCTGGGTGGTCGTCCATCAGCGGGAGGTTTGGCTGCAGGTTCGATGAGATTCTACATATATATGAGTTCTACATAACTCCCTTCTGTAACAGTATCACTCCTATACACATGTAGGCGCTGGGCATACTATATCTACATTGACATATATGTATGCATTGTAGCGTTTCACAAGAGGCAGAAAACAGGACGCTTGGTTAGTTTTGAAGATTTATTTTGACACTCTCTCAAATACTCACCAAAGTCCACAGCTCTGTCAGCAACTCAGGATCAAGAAGCAGTGACACAGATTGCCAGGCACAGCCCTTCTTATACACTTAGCTCCGCCCCGTATGTAAATCAGGGTGCAGAACATACATACATCCCATTGGTCCTTGGCCGCACACTTCGAACCAATGGAAACACACACAGATGGGACCAATCACAGGGGAGACACAGAACACAAACAAGCAGTGCTAGAATTATACATACAGAGGTAAACACAGCGGCGGCAGGAATACCGGGTGTCAGCTTCAACAACATTACTGGGGAGTTGGTTCCAGATCCGCACAATTCTCTATGAATGCTCCTTTATCTAATCTCCATTTGTGACCCCTGGTCCTTGCTGCTTTTTTCAGGTCAAAAAAGTCCCCTGGGTCGACATTGTCAATACCTTTTAGGATTTTGAATGCTTGAATCAGATCGCCACGTAGTCTTCTTTGTTCAAGACAATAGATTCAATTCTTTTAGCCTGTCTGCATACGACATGCCTTTTAAACCAGGAAAAGTTCTGGTTGCTCTTCTTTGCACTCTTTCTAGAGCAGCAATATCCTTTTTGTAACAAGGTGACCAGAACTGAACACAATATTCTAGGTGAGGTCTTACTAATGCATTGTAAAGTTTTAACATTAATTCCCTTGATTTAAATTCAACACTTTTCATTATATATCTGAGCATCTTGTTGGCCTTTGTTATAGCTTCCCCACATTGTCTAGATGAAGACATTTCTGAGTCAACATAAACTCCTAGGTCTTTTTCATAGATTCCTTCTTCAATTTCAGTATCTCCCATTTGATATTTATAATGCACATTTTTATTGCCTGTGTGCATTTCCTTGAATCCCTACTGCGTTCAGTTTGAGAATTAATCTTTTATGCGGGACTTTGTCAAAAGCTTTCTGGAAATCTAAATAAACCATGTCATATGCTTTGCAATTATCCATTGTCAATGTTGTATCCTCAAAAAAGTCAAGCAGGTTAGTTAGACACGATCTCCCTTATCTAAAACCATGCTGACTGTCTCCCTGGATATTGTTACCATATAGGTAATTTTCCATTTTAGATCTTATTATAGTTTCCATAAGTTTACATATAATAGAAGTCAGGCTTATTGATCTGTAGTTACCTGGCTCGGTTTTGTCTCCCTTTTTGTGGATCGGTATTACGTTTGCAATTCTCCAGTCTGTCGGTACAACCCCTGTGTCAAGAGACTGTTGCATGATCTTGGTTAGCGGTTTGTAAATAACTTCTTTCATTTCTTTGAGTACTATTGGGAGGATCTCATTCGGCCCAGGGGATTTGTTTATTTTAAGAGCTCCTAGTCCCTTTAACACTTCTGCCTCTGTTATGCTAAAGTTATTTAAAACTGGATAGGAACAGGTCGACATGTGGGGCATGTTATCCGTGTCCTCCTTTGTAAAAACCTGTGAAAAGTAATCATTTAATATATTTGCTATTTTTTTTTCTTTGTCTATGATTTTGCCATTTGTGTCTCTTAGACATTTAACCTCCTCTTTGAATGTTCTCTTGCTGTTATAATATTGGAAAAACATTTTGGAATTGGTTTTAGCCCCCTTAGCAATATTGATTTCTATCTCTCTCTTGGCCTTTCTAACTTCCTTTTTGACTTGTGTTTGCAGTTCCAAGTACTCTTTCCGTGTACTTTGTTTTTGGTCCCTTTTAAACGCTCTGAAAAGTGCCTTTTTTTGCTTAATATTTTTTTAATTGATCTATTAAACCATTTTGGCCATTTTGTTTTAGATTTAGATTTGTCTACTTTTGGGATGTAATTGTTTTGTGCCTCTAGTACTACATTTTTTAAAAAACAGCCACCCTTTTTCTGTGGATGTTTTCTCTATTTTACTCCAGTCTACTTCTGTTAGTCTCTGTTTCATACCTTCATATTTGCTTTTCTGAAATTGTAAACCTTAGCTTTAGTCATTACTTTTGGGGTTTTAAAAAAGATTTCAAATGAGACCATGTTGTGGTCTGAGTTTGCCAATGGTTCTCTGACCTCTGTTTTAGTTATTCTGTCTTCGTTATTTGAAAAGACTAAATCAAGCATGCCTCCTCTCTAGTCTGTGCAGTCTATAGCATGCTCCTATTATTAACATAATTTTATTTACCCAAACCATTTTATTTAATATCATGTTGTAACAGGGTGATGTAACATATGTGAATCAGACAGAGCAGTGGTGTTGACACACTGAATAATACTGAATCAGACACAGAGCAGTGGTGTTGATACTGAATAATACTGAATCAGACACAGAGCAGTGGTGTTGATACTGAATAATACTGAATCAGACACAGAGCAGTGGTGTTGATACACTGAATAATACTGAATCAGACACAGAGCAGTGGTGTTGACACACTGAATAATACTGAATCAGACACAAGTGGTGTTGAATCTGAATAATACTGAATCAGACACAGAGCAGTGGTGTTGACACTGAATAATACTGAATCAGACACAGAGCAGTGGTGTTGACACACTGAATAATACTGAATCAGACACAGAGCAGTGGTGTTGATACTGAATAATACTGAATCAGACACAGAGCAGTGGTGTTGATACTGAATAATACTGAATCAGACACAGAGCAGTGGTGTTGATACACTGAATAATACTGAGTCAGACACAGAGCAGTGGTGTTGATACTGAATAATACTGAATCAGACACAGAACAGTGGTGGAATAATACTGAATCAGACACAGAGCAGTGGTGTTGAATGAATAACTGAATCAGACACAGAGCAGTGGTGTTGATACTGAATAATGCTGAATCAGACACAGAGCAGTGGTGTTGATACTGAATAATACTGAATCAGACACAGAGCAGTGGTGTTGACACACTGAATAATACTGAATCAGACACAGAGCAGTGGTGTTGATACTGAATAATACTGAGTGGTGTTGATACTGTCAGACACAGAGCAGTGGTGTTGACACACAGAATAATACTGAATCAGACACAGAGCAGTGGTGTTGATACACTGAATAATACTGAATCAGACACAGAGCAGTGGTGTTGACACACTGAATAATACTGAATTAGACACAGAGCAGTGGTGTTGATACTGAATAATGCTGAATCAGACACAGAGCAGTGGTGTTGATACTGAATAATACTGAATCAGACACAGAGCAGTGGTGTTGACACACTGAATAATACTGAATCAGACAGAGCAGTGGTGTTGATACACTGAATAATACTGAATGATACTGAATAATACTGAATCAGACACACTGGTGGTTGACACTGAATAATACTGAATCAGACACAGAGCAGTGGTGTTCATACTGAATAATACTGAATCAGACACAGAGCAGTGGTGTTGATACTGAATAATACTGAATCAGTGGTGTTGATACTGAATATCAGACACAGAGCAGTGGTGTTGATACTGAATAATACTGAATCAGACACAGAGCAGTGGTGTTGATACTGAATGAATCAGACACAGATACTGATACTGAATCAGACACAGAGCAGTGGTGTTGATACACTGAATAATACTGAATCAGACACAGAGCAGTGGTGTTGATCACTGAATAATACTGAATCAGACACAGAGCAGTGGTGTTGATACTGAATAATACTGAATCAGACACAGAGCAGTGGTGTTGACTCACTGAATAATACTGAATCAGACACAGAGCAGTGGTGTTGACTCACTGAATAATACTGAATCAGACACAGAGCAGTGGTGTTGACACACTGAATAATACTGAATCAGACACGGAGCAGTGGTGTTGATACTGAATAATACTGAGTCAGACACAGAGCAGTGGTGTTGACACACAGAATAATACTGAATCAGACACAGAGCAGTGGTGTTGACACACTGAATAATACTGAATCAGACACGGAGCAGTGGTGTTGACACACTGAATAATACTGAGTCAGACACAGAGCAGTGGTGTTGACACACTGAATAATACTGAATCAGACACAGAGCAGTGGTGTTGACACACTGAATAATACTGAATCAGACACAGAGCAGTGGTGTTGACATGCCGCACAGGCAGATTTAATGACAACACAGGCCCGATGCTCGGGTACCAACAATGGTAATCCTAGCACCAGATTTAATAAAGAAAACAAAACCAAACAAAGCCAAAAATTTTGAAGTCCCGGCATCCTCCAGTCAATTCCAGCCTCTTCCTGACGGCCTTGATAATGGGCCATAGTTCCTGCAGAGTGGACACCCTCAGTCCTGGAACAGGGAGGTGCTGTAGTTCCTGTGGAGCGGAGGCCCTCAGTCCTGGAACAGGGAGGTGCAGTAGTTCCTGCAGAGTGGACACCCTCAGTCCTGGAACAGGGAGGTGCTGTAGTTCCTGTGAAATGGACACCCTCAGTCCTGGAACAGGGAGGTGCTGTAGTTCCTGTGAAGTGAACGCCCTCCGTCCTGGAACAGGGAGGTGCTGTAGTTCCTGCAGAGTGGACACCCTTAGTCCTGGAACAGGGAGGTGCTGTGACAGTGGAACGCCCTCCGTCCTGGGGAGGTGCTGTAGTTCCTGGTGTCCTGGAACAGGGAGGTGCGCCCTCCGTCCTGGAACAGGGAGGTGCTGTAGTTCCTGTGGACAAGTCCTGGAACAGGAGGTGCTGTAGTTCCTGGAACTGGAAGGGGGTGCTGTAGTTCCTTTGACAGACGACACAAAAATAGGAGGAGTGGCAAACACTGTTGCAGCAGCAAAGGTCATTCAAAATGATCTAGACAGCATTCAGAACTGGGCAGACACATGGCAATTGACATTTAATAGAGAAAAGTGTAAAGTATTGCATGCAGGCAATAAAAATGTGCATTATAAATATCATATGGGAGATACTGACATTGAAGAAGGGAACTATGAAAAAGACCTAGGAGTTTATGTTCACTCAGAAATGTCTTCATCTAGACAATGTAGGGAAGCTATAAAAAAAGGCCTGGAAAAAGGTGCTGCCTGGAAGTCCTGGAACAGGAGGTGTTCCTGTCAGTCCTGGAACCTGTGGAGTCCTGGAACACCCTCAGTCCTGGAACAGAGAGGTGCTGTAGTTTGTGAGTTCCTCAGTCCTGGAAAATGGGCGGACACCCTCAGTCCTGGAACAGGGAGGTGCTGTAGTTCCTGAAGGCCCTCAGTCCTGAAAATGAACAACGCCCTCAGTCCTGGAACAGGGAGGTGCTGTAGTTCCTGTGAAATGAACACCCTCAGTCCTGGAACAGAGAGGTGCTGTAGTTCCTGTGGCGGAGGGTCCTGGACACCCTCAGTCCTGGAAGTCCTGGAACAGGGAGGTGCTGTAGTTCCTGTGGGCGGAGGCCTCAGTCCTGGAACAGGGAGGGCTGTAGTTCCGGCGGACACCCTCAGTCCTGGAACAGGAGGTGCTGTAGTTCCTGTGAAATGGACACCCTCAGTCCTGGAACAGGGAGGTGCTGTAGTTCCTGTGGAGCGGACACCCTCAGTCCTGGAACAGGGAGGTGCTGTAGTTCCTGTGGAGCGGAGGCCCTCAGTCCTGGAACAGGGGAGGGCCCTCAGTCAGTCCTGGAACAGTTCCTGTGGGTGGCCCTCAGTAGTTCCTGTGAAAAAGTCCTGGAACAGGGAGGTGCTGTAGTTCCTGTGGCGGAGGCCCTCAGTCCTGGAACAGGGAGGTTCTGTGGGCGGTTCCTGTGGAACGGGGGCCCTCAGCAGGCCCTGGAACAGGGAGGTGCTGTAGTTCCTGTGTCCTGGAACAGGGGTGCTGACACCCTCAGTCCTGGAACAGGGGGGTTCCTGTAGTCAGGACCTGGAACAGGGGGTGGAGCGGACACCCTCAGTCCGGGGAACAGGGGGTGCTGTAGTGGCTGTGGGCGGGAGGCCCTCAGTGCAGGGGGCTCCTGGGAGGTGCTGTAGTTCCTGTGCCCTCAGTCCTGGAACAGGGAGGCTTCAGTTCCTGTGGGCGGACACCCTCCGGGAACAGGGGGGTGAAGTCTCT
Organism: Huso huso; assembly: GCA_036884735.1. NCBI lineage: Eukaryota > Metazoa > Chordata > Actinopteri > Acipenseriformes > Acipenseridae > Huso > Huso huso. The sequence continues at coordinate 148,249 of CM072665.1, read as the reverse complement.
GGGTGTAGTGTCTGCCAATAGAACAAACAATAACAAACACACAGCGCTGGAAAAGGGGGCTAATTATAGAGTTGTCAGTCACCTACACAGGGCTGTCATCCTGATTCTATTACTATGACAGCTATAGATACAGAACCCTCCTTGAGGATAAGGAGATGAAAAGAGACGTTGAATCAGTGTGATTGAAAGCAATTGTGAAGGGCGCTTCTCTATCTGCCAGTCTACAGCAGATTACCCATTGATTTTCAGTCCAAAGACGGACAAAAAGCTGCTTCCTGAAACACTTACTGATCCTATCTTTCAAAGCACCCTTATCAAGTATGGCTAATAGTTCAAATAACCATTTCAAATCCAGAGAGGCCTAGCACACCAACACTTCCCTAATACACAGGCACTTTGCTGTTTAACAAGCACAGGATCTTGACTCAGTACCAACATACAGTGTATTCTACTTGTTATACTTACTTATGTAAAGAAGGTCATTCTTCTTCATATGAATTCCTTTGTTGTAAAAGTTGCACCTGTACTTTTCCACTGTTTGTTAATATAGGTGCTGTGTGCCCAGAGGGATGCGCTCTGTTAAGGGTTCACTACTGTAACCCTGCACACAGAATCTCAGGATTTTAACCCCCAATCTTCTGTCTCAAGCTGGGTCTACTAGATGAGCTTACAGCCCTGAACCCTAGTCTCCTGAAACCGTTCCTCAGCTGTAGCCCCAAGGACATGGACATGTATGGAGCTCTGGAGGATCAAGATTCTATTAATAATGGAGAAACTGCTAAAGAATCGCATTAGACTCTTTATTCAACGGAAATAAACTGAATGAGCGCAACAGCCTTCATTTTCCCAGCAATATTATATTAATGTTTCCAAGAATGCATGTCTACAGATGCAGCCATGACCAGCTATACAAATGACAAACAGTGACATACTGTAGCCTGTGCCATGATTGAGGTCAATGGGGGAGGGGAGGTTTGCTTAACCTGTCTTACACACGAAAGAGCATTTTCTAATAGAAACTATAATTTCACAGATAATTACTGCTGAAGTTTAGACAGTAGTTGCACCAGCAGGTGTGACATGTTGCAGCTCATGTCACTGTGGACGGTCATCGGGGTCGAAAGTGTGTTATTTGGTACCTGTTTGAAATATATTTAGTGTGCAAATCTATTAGAACACCTCATTGTTTCTGGAGCTTACTGAACTCCATGCTTGACAAAAGTACCATCTGAACAAAAGAAAGAGTTTGGCTACTTCCAAGAAAAATGAAATCAAATATTTTTATATTCAAAACAGACTTGCTAAGCTGTTATTGATGCCAAAGGTGGCCATACTAAATATTAGCATTGAATTCGTTTAATGTAAGATGAGTTTGCAAAAATGTATAATTAATTACTATAGTACATGAAAACATTTTTGTGTGCAAAACTCAATAAATGACAAATCTTGAGGTGTTCTAATGAATTTGCACACCACTATCTATCTATCTATCTATCTATCTATCTATCTATCTATCTATCTATCTATCTATCTATCTATCTATCTATATCTTGTGAACCGGGAGGGCCCACGTACCAGCGGAATTGCTGTTTGTCTGGATTAGTGCAGAATGAGGTTCCGGAGACCAGGAGTGAAAATTATACTTATTTAAATTTTTCAAATAAAAATAATAATAAACACACAAAAGCTATTTTTATAATGCTAACAAATACTAATAGAGTCCAGAGCTTATGTTCCAGGTTTATGTCCTCAGTGTTCGTGGACCTTGTGCCGTAGAGTTCCCAGGTTCATGTCCTCAGTGTTTGTAGCTCCTCTGCCGTAGAGTTCCCAGGTTCATGTCCTCAGTGTTTGTAGCTCCTCTGCCATAGAGTTTCCAGGTTTCCCTCAGTGTTTCATGTCCTCTGCCGTAGAGTTCCCAGGTTCATGTCCTCAGTGTTTGTGGCTCCTCTGCCGTAGAGTTCCCAGGTTCATGTCCTCAGTATTCATGGCTCCTCTGCCGTAGAGTTCCCGGGTTCATGTCCTCAGTGTTTGTAGCTCCTCTGTCGTAGAGTTCCCAGGTTCGGATCCTCAGTGTTCGCGGACCCTCTGCCATAGAGTTCCCAGGTGAGTTGGTTTTGTTGTTCCAGTTGGTTGCCTCTGTTGTCGTTTGGTGGTTTAGAACTTTGAAATTCCCTTTTCCCAGGGTTCCCAGGATTGACCACCAGATGGCGCTGCAAGGTCAGGATTACCAGGTAAGTAGAAAGACAGGGTTTGGTGCTCAGGATTGCCATCAGCGGTACTGCACTTCAAACTGTTCCCAGCTGACCCTTAACCCTTTGCGGACCTATGTCGGACCTGGTCCGACATTGCAATTTTCCCTTTCCGGTCTAATGTCGGACCCTGTCCGACATCATCAAAAAGACGTAAAAAACAGGTCTCGAGTCGTTTTTTCTCTGGAAAAAGCTGAGAAAACCATTCAATGGCCGAGTGAGCCAAGGGAAGTCGAAAAAAAGGGCGTATCTCATGAATACAGATAGCCCCGGCACCACATAGATAACACAGACATAAACAAACAAGATAGCTGCTTCTGCATCCAGCACTCAAAGAATATCACAGACATTTGCAGAGCTTTTTTTAGATGTTATAGTTATAAAATAATGACTTGGATCACATTATTGAGGGGTTTGGTGATAAAACGAGTGATCAGGAGATGATTTATCAGTATGCACTATGACTATGAAGAGGTATGTGAAAAATACAGCGAACAAGGGGTGGGGCGGGGCTGGAAATGCAGTACTGAGTGTCCTGTTGATATGCAGTGCCTTTTAAACCTGTTACTATAATATATATTTTAAACAGTACTATAAGAGAAGATAACTGTGGTGTTCTGCCAGTGCCACAGCCAGTAGCTAGTAACTGACTGGCTTTGACACGTTACCCACAATCCCCCTCTCAGGATTGCCTCAAGCAGCCCTTCTCTTTACTCTGCATGCATATTTCAGCAGACATCACTGCTGTTCTTTCCTCTGGGATCTTTTTGAGTAGCAGTGAACTTCAGCAAGGCACTTTCAATCCATTGCTGTTGATTTCAGGCTTCATGGAGAAATCTTCCTCTACAAGCTTTAGTTACTATGTTTTCTCTGCAAAGAGATAGATAGAGGGGTTGGTTCCTATATAGCTTCCCTTGGAACCTACATGTTTAATACAAACACAATCGTAAACCTGTTGTGCAGATTCACGTGGAGTGGATTGATTTTTACAAACAGAATCGTAAGCCTGTAGTGTAGATTGACATGGATTGTGGGATGTTTATGTCCACATCCACATCCACAAGAATCATTGACAGTTAATAACTGATCCTTAAACTAAAAGGGCTGTTGCTGGTTTTCTTTCTCATTGGATTCAGTTTTTCTATCAGACTGGCAGGCTGTTCAAATGCACATGTAGTGTTTGCTGCTTTTTCCTTCAACAAGAAGGTAAATCTTTATGTGAAGACAAGACCTGCATCGTTTCACGAGACGAGTCACTTTTGAGTGGGAATTAGGATCCTGCTTTCATCCTGTTAAAAAAGTACTACCAGCTCACAACTATCTGTAATGCTGACTGACCTTCGTACATTTTACATGTTTGTTTAAATTATTCATTAGCCACACTTAACAAGCACCCAAGATATGAAGGCGCAGCCAAGGCAACATTCTCTTTAATTACCTTGTGTAAACGAACACACAGAAACTAATAAAATATAACAATAACGCAACATGTACAGACGCAGTTTCATGTTTAGTAAACATGCTGTACAGAGAATGTTTAAATTAAGGAAAACGTTAGAGTCATTTTCTTCCTTTGACTTTGCTATTAAATGTATTATCGAGTGCTTTCCGTTTTGGATAATACTGCACAATCAAATGGCTTTCAAAGTCAGTGGTCTGACATGACAAATGGTAAATTGGAAATCAGATCCTTGTTCAGAAAGGATTGCACATTGGAGTCACAGTGAAGGACACGGATGAGGGCTTACTGTGAAGCACAAGGCCACGACTCAATCACATTGCACAAAGAAGCCAATCTCAAGCTAATTTAGAACCCAGAATGGCTTCATTGGAAAAGGACACAGGCTAACTCACTGAAGTGCTCTATTTAGTGTGGTGCTGCAAAAACATAACTATTCTGTATTCTACAATAATGTGTGTGGCTCTCTATCATCTATATCCCTCTTTGGTTAGGTCTGGAAACATTTAATTTTGGAAGATAATGATGAGTTGATAAACTACCTTTCATTTGTAATAAAAACGATGGTTAATGTTCTGCTGTACTAACTGGCCTGCAGGGATATGTTCCAAATATAGAATGTGGCTTTGGAGATGGTGTAGCAGGCAAGGAGAGTTCAATAAACGAGTTCAGGATAGGAAAGGTTATGAACTGTTTAGTCTGTAATTTCATTAATTATCTATAATGTTTTAACAAACATAAGAAAAAAAGAAAACTGTTATCGTGACCAAATCTGGCTCAGAATTCTAGACCAGGTTTGATTCTAAACTGTCCATAACTATTCTGTTTAAATCAATTACTCAAGGTAACCCCGTCTTTTTGGCAGAATGACATGAAAGAGCGATTTGGCTATATATTACACATCTTTTATAACACTTACCAGACACTGCCAGTGTAAAAAAATGATTAAACAAACTAAAAATACTCCAAGTCCCTCCCTCTGAAATACTGTTGTGGAAAACAGATCTTCAGAAGTGCTAAAGCAGTTTAATGATCTTTCAGGCATTAGTTAATTTCTCCCTAGAGCTGTGTACCAGAGACCATAAAGAGTCTCAGATTAAGCAAACATTACATTACTATAACAGGTGCCTGGTCTGTGTTAATTGGATTAGCTGTGTGTTATTTATATGCTGCTTGCTGGCATTTGGGAGCTGTTGTGTATAATGTTTACCTTCTTCATACTTTAGGCTGTCTTCTACACTTCAGCAAAGTACAGGGTGGTTAGTGAGACGACCACTTTGCCCTGCTGTTGTAAGTGACTCTGCATATAATGCACAGTTCACAGTCTACCTCTGTAAAATGCTTTGTGATGGTGGTCCACTATGAAAGGCGCTATATAAAAATAAAGATATTATATATTATTAAGCCTGCAGGTTGGAGTTAGTTGTCAGTAGATGTGTTGGTGATTGGGGTCAAATCTTGCCTTTAGAAGATTGCAAAGAGAAAGAACCTAATCATTATGTTCACAATGAAATCCTGACCTTGTATTAGCTGGGGTGTATTACACAGGTTAATCGTGACACAAATCTTCTTCTGGCTAAAGGACTGAAGAAGTAATTCAGGGCCAATGCTTTGATGGAAATCTGTACTGATGGATGAAAGATACAGTACATGAGAGCCACAGAAAACAAGAGGGGAGACAACAAAGAGAAGTGATGAAAGAGACAGGAGCCCAGGCAGGGAGATGGAGGTGCAGGTGTACTCTAGACTGGACTGTAATGAGATCCACAATAAAAACACTGGAGACATGCATTGAAATACTTCCCAACTACACAAGCCCAGCATGTATTTGATGTCGCATTTATTAAACTGCTTCCCAACTACACAAGCCCAGCATGTACAGTATTTGATGCCGCATTTATTAAACTGCTTCCCAGCTACACAAGCCCAACTTGTATTTAATGCCTCATTAACCTCTAATTCTCTCAGACTGAGCTGGACTGTACCAGCTGGTCCAGAGGGATCTAAGTGACATTTATTAAAGGCATGTGCCCTGGACATGTCTTAAAGGGATCTTTACAAAGGTAAGACAAAAGCATACACGAAATTAAAAACACAAATTAGTAAGCTGCATTAGCAACCATAGATACATCTCAATGTGTTTTGAAGTACGACTACAATAAGTGGGAACACTTTAGACAGTAGAAATAATTTAAATATTTGTTTTTTGAGGGGTGGTTTTGCCTTGAACCTGATTGAAGAGTTCCTTTATTTTTTATTTGTTGTATTCTGAGACCTCTATATATTGTGTGTGTTTGTGTAGCTGTTTATTACAAACAGTACTACTACAATTGGTTAGGGTTTAGTTCCTAGACAAAGATTTTTTTTTGTATGTAGTCTTTTATGTTCACAACAGCATTTTGTATGTGTCACTATTAGAATGCTAACGTGAAAATATTGTATTTGAATCAGTGTCCGAATGTATTGCTCTTTTCACACCATCTAAATGTTGCGCGATCATCATGTAGTGAACTCAATGCAATCAAGTAGTTTCAGTGCAAGGTAATTGTGCATTACTGTATGTAGGTATTGTGAAAAGGGAATATGTGAATTGTGTACACTGATTTCTCAGGGCTGTGTGATCCCTCTCCAATATTCATTTGCAATCTCAGAAATGTTACTGTGTTTATTATACTCCCCAATAAAAAACCATTTGATCAAAAAGAAGTGTTACTGTCTAAGTACACAAATGAGCCAAGATGGCCTGACGTTATATAAATAATAATATATTTAATTATGTAACAGTTCAAATTGCGATTTTCATATTGCAACGTCAAGCTTGCTTTTGAAAAATGCACACACAATACACAGCACAAGGATGCAAGCTATTACGATCGCAACACTTCTGTGAGTCGTTTCAAATATACCGCAGTGTTTGCATAACTTAATTGTAATAAGCCACCTGTCTTAAATAAGGTGGGAAAATATGTGTTTTTGTCCCCACAAAAAATTACCAAACCACTGTTTATCAATATAAACAAATGCATAACCCATCTATGAGGAATTTCAACAGGGATAAAAACTATTAAATCAAATTTAATTGATTACAAAATATAAGATAGCATTCTTGTTGAAACGGCTTAAAGAAGCCTAACGAATACCTGGAGATATAAATTAGTTCTGACCCATGCCAAATTGGGGCCAGAGTGTACATCGGTAATTCAGAAGTTTTTTTTTGTCTTTCAACTGCTGTTGTCTACTGAAATTGTTTTCTAAAATGGTCTTGGCAAGGCAGCCATTTATTTTTTATATAAATGAATAATTAACTGCTTAGCTTTGGGCTCTTCACAAAAGAACATGTATATGAATTACAACCTGGAGGCCCACACTTATCAATAAAGTGAATTGCATGCTTGGGGCACACAAGGGACTTGACCCATGTAACCATGGCAACTGAAACATCTTGGAACTGACGTTCAGTGTTGTACTGCACCAGTCTATGTGAATCAAAACCAGGCCTCTGTTTTTTTTTAATAAAAAGAGTTGATGATGAAATCAGTTATCCCTCAGTAGAGGGTTGTCTTTCTCTGCTATGGTTGAGGGCTTTAGCGTCTGGCAAGGCCCTCAACCACAGCATATCAAAACAACCCTCTGCTGAGGTATAACTGATTTTATCATCAACTATTTTTATTGCTATTAGAAAATGTCTGTGTTAAAAAAATGAAAATTTCAAGTTGTCAGTTTGTTTCATGGTTTTATTCTGCACTATCATGGATGAGCTGAGTGTCTGTGAGTTAGAAGAGAGAAGCACAGGAAAGTCATCATGGATGAGCGGAGTATCTGTGTTAGAAGAGAGAAGCACAGGAAAGTCATCATGGATGAGCTGAGTGTCTGTGTTATAAGAGAGAGGCACAGGAAAGCCATCATTGTTGAGCTGCATATCTGAGTTAGAAGAGAGAGGCACAGGAAAGTCATCATGGATGAGCAGAGTGTCTCTGTGAGAAGAGAGAGGCACAGGAAAGTCATCATGGATGAGCGGAGTATCTGTGTTAGAAGAGAGAAGCACAGGAAAGTCATCATGGATGAGCTGAGTGTCTGTGTTATAAGAGAGAGGCACAGGAAAGCCATCATTGTTGAGCTGCATATCTGTGTTATAAGAGAGAGGCACAGGAAAGTCATCATGGATGAGCAGAGTGTCTCTGTGAGAAGAGAGAGGCACAGGAAAGTCATCATGGATGAGCTGAGTGTCTGTGTGAGAAGAGAGAGGCACAGGAAAGTCATCATGGATGAGCTGAGTGTCTCTGTGAGAAGAGAGAGGCACAGCAAAGAGCGGAGTGTCTCTGTGAGAAGAGAGAAGCACAGGAAAGTCATCATGGATGAGCTGAGTGTCTGTGAGTTAGAAGAGAGAAGCACAGGAAATTCATCATGGATGAGCTGAGTGTCTCTGTGTGAAGAGAGAGGCACAGGAAAGTCATCATGGATGAGCTGAGTGTCTCTGTGTGAAGAGAGAGGCACAGGAAAGTCATCATGGATGAGCTGAGTGTCTGTGTGAGAAGAGAGAGGCACAGGAAAGTCATCATGGATGAGCTGAGTGTTTCTGTGAGAAGAGAGAAGCACAGGGAATTAGGACTGTTTTTCATGAAAAGAACAGAATTAGGACTGTTTTTCATGAAAAGAAGAGGATTGTTTTTCATGAAAGAATGACTAGGGATGAAAAGACGTCATCATGGATGTTTTTCTGAAAGAATGACATTAGGACTGTTTTTAGAAAAGAACGAATTAGGACTGTTTTTCAGGAAATTCGACATTGGATGATGAAAGAACGACATTATCTGAGCTGAGTGTCTCTGTGAGAAGAGAAGCACAGGAAAGTCATCATGGATGAGCTGAGTGTCTGTGAGTTAGAAAAGAGAAGCACAGGAAATTCACCATGGATGAGCTGAGTGTCTGTTTTAGAGAGAGAGGCACAGGAAAGTCATCATGGATAAGCTGGTGTCTGTGTGTTATAAGAGAGAAGCACAGGAAAGTCATCATGGATGAGCTGAGTGTCTCTGTTTTATAAGAGAGAGGCACAGAAAGTCATCACGGATGAGCTGAGTGTCTCTGTTATAAGAGAGGCACAGGAAAGTCATCATGGATGAGCTGAGTGTCTCTGTGTTAGAAGAGAGAGGCACAGGATGAAGTCATCATGGATGAGTGGAAAGTCATCACCGGATGTCTGTGTTAGAAGAGAGAGGCACAGGAAAGTCATCATGGATGAGCTGAGTGTCTCTGTGTTATAAGAGAGAAGCACAGGAAAGTCATCATGGATGAGCTGAGTGTCTCTGTGTTAGAAGAGAGAAGCACAGGAAAGTCATCACGGATGAGCTGAGTGTCTCTGTGAGAAGAGAGAGGCACAGGAAAGTCACCATGGATGAGCTGAGTGTCTCTGATAACAGCAGTAACAAACAGTACAGTGTCATAGAGATGCATTCACTGATGAGACAAAGAGACCCTCTTCTGCTCAGATGGTAAAAGCTGGCATAAGAACATTCTGCTGCATGCATCAAGCTTATACAATGAGTTGATATTGTTATGGGGTTGCATTGTATGTATGCCTGAAATCTTAGAGAAGAAAATGGTCCTAGGGTGTGGTTGTGGGAGAATATTTCAAGAATATAGTGACCCTCACATGATATAACCCCAGTAGCACACATGTAAATACGGGTTAAGGCAAACTCACAAGCAAACAACAAAGATGAGTTAATACATGTGCCCTGCCATGTTTTGCAAAAGAAGCAATGAGACAATGTCAAACAGGCTTCAAACATATCAGCATTCTTTTAGGGTTGCAGGTGAAAAGGTTAACAGGCAGCAGTAAATGGAGGCTCTGGTGCCCTGTTTCTACTGTATAAGACGAATTGCACAGGGAGTTCCCAGTCTATTTCCACATTAAACCATGCTTGTCTGGTTCTATCACAGTCACATGGGCACATGAACTGAGACATAACATTGTCAAATTTCTGAGAACTTTGCACTGGGCCTATTTTAATAAGCAAGTGCAAAGGGAAATTGAATAAAATCATTTGAACAGTACGAGTCTAGCTTACCTCAGTCATACAAAAGAACTATTACATTATTTTTGCTGCACAGTTTCATTTAGTTTCATGAGGCTGGAGTAATGTACTGGCAAAAAAAAAAAAAAAAAAAGAATCAAAGCTTTTGAAAATTGAGCGAAAAAGAACAGAATTAGGACTGTTTTTCAAGAAAAGAACAGAATTAGGACTGTTTTTCATGAAAAGAACAGAATTAGGACTGTTTTTCATGAAAAGAACAGAATTAGGACTGTTTTTCTTGAAAAGAATGACATTAGGATTGTTTTTCAAAAGAATGACATTAGGATTGTTTTTCATGAAAAGAAATGACTGTTTTTTGAAAGAATGACATTAGGACTGTTTTTTTTAGGACTGTTTTTCATGAAAAGAACGACATTAGGACTGTTTTTCATGAAAAGAACGACATTAGGATTGTTTTTCATGAAAGAATGACATTAGGACTGTTTTTCATGAAAAGAACGACATTAGGACTGTTTTTCATGAAAGAATGACATTAGGACTGTTTTTCATGAAAAGAACGACATTAGGACTGTTTTTCATGAAAAGAACGACATTAGGACTGTTTTTCATGAAAAGAACGACATTAGGACTGTTTTTCATGAAAAGAACGACATTAGGACTGTTTTTCATTTTTCAGTTTGCTAGAAAAAAAATGTAAGTGGCTTGTGTGGGAAAAAAAGCATTAGAAGACAACAAATTAAACATAAATATCTATTATCTGCTCTGTTAGAATTATGACCAGCTTTTATGAAACCGAATAGCTGAAAAAATATAACTTCAACTTAGCTGAAGTTTTCCAAATGACTTTCTGAACATAGATGTGACAATGCAACAAAAATAAAAAGTGCAACTGCGAGTGTCTGTCAGCCTGGTCGGCTCCCTTCTACACAGACACTCACAATGCTATAGCCCTGTATTAGAAGCAAGGTGTCTATTTTACACAGACACTCACAATGCTATAGCCCTGTATTAGAAGCAAGGTGTCTATTCTACACAGACACTCACAATGCTATAGCCCTGTATTAGAAGCAAGGTGTCTATTCTACACATACACTCACAATGCTATAGCCCTGTATTAGAAGCAAGGTGTCTATTCTACACAGACACTCACAATGCTATAGCCCTGTATTAGAAGCAAGGTGTCTATTCTACACAGACACTCACAATGCTATAGCCCTGTATTAGAAGCAAGGTGTCTATTCTACACAGACACTCACAATGCTATAATTCAGCATTACAAAGCATGGTGTCTATTCTACACAGGGGTCACTTGTTATCCCTGTTACTTTGAATGCAAGGTGTCTCATCTCTGACACAGACACTAATGCATGCTGTAGCCCATTATTTAAGACTTCAAGGTGTCTATTTAAAATATCCAAAACTGTACTAGCCCAGATATAGAGACAATCTTGGTGTTTCCTTCAACACAGTAACCCTACAATATGAGCACAAGAAATCCACAAAGCACAAGAAACACAAGAGCATTAAGGGGTCTCTTGTTGTCCAAGAAACATTGCACAAATGCATTATACACAAGAAACTGATTCCAAGAATTTAAGCTAACAAGAAACACAAGAGCACTTTCATTATTTAAGACTTCAAGCTCGTACATTTAAAATATCCAAAACTGTACTGTACAGATATTCAGACAATCTTGGCATTTCCCTTCAACATGGTAACCCTAACTTATGAGCACAAGAAACACAAGAGCACAAGAAACACAAGAGCACAAGAAACACAAGAGCACAAGAAACATGAGCACAAGAAACACAAGAGCACAAGAAACAAGAACACAAGAAACATAAGAGCACAAGAAACACAAGCACAAGAATCATAAGAGCACAAGAAACACAAGAGCACAAGAAACATGAGCACAAGAAACACAAGAGCACAAGAAACACAAGCACAAGAATCATAAGAGCACAAGAAACACAAGAGCACAAGAAACACAAGAGCACAAGAAACACAAGCACAAGAATCATAAGAGCACAAGAAACACAAGAGCACAAGAAACATGAGCACAAGAAACACAAGAGCACAAGAAACACAAGCACAAGAATCATAAGAGCACAAGAAACACAAGAACACAAGAAACATGAGCACAAGAAACACAAGAGCACAAGAATCATAAGAGCACAAGAAACACAAGAGCACAAGAAACATGAGCACAAGAAACACAAGAGCACAAGAATCATAAGAGCACAAGAAACACAAGAGCACAAGAAACACAAGCACAAAAATCATAAGAGCAGACTAAAGCAGCTTTGATTAGCTAGAGAGAGAAGTCAGAAATGCATCAAGAAATCAAAACCATATTACCGATGCAAGTGAGTTCAGATTAGTAGCAATACTAGAAGGAAGCACAGCTGATTAGTAATCTTTAAAGTCCCATGCATCCTATAAAGGGTATGAGTTGAAGGAACCATTTTGACCACTGGGGTGTTTGAGGACCAGGGTTGAAAACCTCTACTCTCCGCAGAGCCTGCTATCAATGAGCCAAGGGCACTGCGAAGAACTTTGAATAAGACAGTCAACTGAAATATATTGTACAGTTCAGTTTATTAGGGTCATTTGGGTTTAAATGTGGACGCATTCACTATACAATTAGCAATAACTGTTTCATTTGTCTTAATAGACTTTGCTATAATTACCTGCATCCACAGAGGGCCTTGTTAAACCAGCTGTTGTGATGCCATACTCTGGACTGTGTGCAACACCTCCTCAAGAGCTGCTTTCCAATAAAGCACTTACAAAATCTACTAGCAGTTTTCTTTCCAAGTTACCACATAATTGTAAATCAGATAAATCAGAAAAAAGCCAGAAATGAAGATGATGTGTAACAAGTTTAGAAAAATGACACAGGAGCAGTTTGCAATGTTCTGTCATTGGACAAAGGATCTTTGCTGATTATTTTGGTTATTTATCACCAACCCCGTGCCACACCTCAAAAGAGTGTAACAGAGGAGAGGACGAGAGTGAACTAGTGACCCCACACACCACAAGAGAGTGTAACAGAAGAGAGGCTGAGAGTGAACCAGCGACCCCGCACACCACAAGAGAGTAACAGAAGAGAACCAGTGACCCAGCACCACAAGAGAGTGGAACACAAGAGAGTGAACCAGTGACCCTGCACACCACAAGAGAGTGGAACAGAGGAGAGGCTGAGAGTGAACCAGTGACCCAGCACACCACAAGAGAGTGAACCAGTGACCCAGCACACCACAAGAGAGTGAACCAGTGACCCTGCACACCACAAGAGAGTGGAACAGAGGAGAGGCTGAGAGTGAACCAGCGACCCAAGACACCACAAGTGAACCAGAGACCCTGAACCGAGTGGAAGTGACTGAGAGGAACCAGCGACCCAGCGCACCACAAGAGAGTGGAACAGAGGAGGCTGGAGAGGACCCTGAGAGTGAACCAGTGACCCTGCACACCACAAGAGAGTGAACCAGTGACCCTGCACACCACAAGAGAGTGGAACAGGAGGAGGACCCCGCACACCACAAGAGAGTGGAACAGAGGAGAGGCTGAGAGTGAACCAGCGACCAAGACACCACAAAGAGTGGAACAGTGAACTGAGAGGAACCAGCCCCCGCACACCACAAGAGAGTGGAACAGAGGAGAGGCTGAGAGGAACCAGTGACCCTGCACACCACAAGAGAGTGAACCACTGACCCCTGCACACCACAAGAGAGTGGAACAGAGGAGAGGCTGAGAGGAACCAGTGACCCTGCACACCACAAGAGAGAACCAGTGGACCACAAGAGAGTGGAACAGAGGAGAGGCTGAGAGTGAACCAGTGACCCCCACACCACAAGAGAGTGAACCAGTGACCCTGCACACCAAGAGAGTGAACCAGTGACCCCGCACACCACAAGAGAGTGGAACAGAGGAGAGGCTGAGAGGAACCAGCGACCCAAGACACCACAAGAGAGTGGAAAGTGAGGAGCACACCACAAGAGAGTGGAACAGAGGAGAGAGTGAACCAGCGACCCCAAGACACCACAAGAGAGTGGAACAGAGGAGAGGCTGAGAGTGAACCAGTGACCCCGCACACCACAGAGTGGAAGAGAGGAGAGGCTGAGAGGAGACCCTGCACACCACAAGAGAGTGAACCAGTGACCCCTGCACACCACAAGAGAGTGGAACAAGAGAGTGGAAAGAGGAGAGGCAAGAGAGGAACAGAGGAGAGAGGAACCAGCGACACCACAACACAAGAGAGTGGAACAGAGGAGAGGCTGAGAGGAACCAGTGACCCCACACACCACAAGAGAGTGGAACAGAGAGAGGCTGAGAGTGAACCAGCGACCCTGCACACCACAAGAGAACCAGGACCCCAGAGGAGAGGCTGGGAACACAGGAGAACTGAGAGTGAACCAGTGACCCTGCACACCACAAGAGAGTGGGAAGGAGAGGAGAGGCTGAGAGTGAACCAGCGACCCAGCACACCACAAGAGAGTGGAACAGAGAGAGGCTGAGAGTGAACCAGTGACCCCAAGACACCAGAAGAGAACCAGTGAACAGGGAATAGAGGAGAGGTGACCCTGCACACCACAAGAGAGTGAACCAGTGACCCCGCACACCACAAGAGAGTGGAACAGAGGAGAGGCTGAGAGTGAACCAGTGACCCCGCACACCACAAGAGAGTGAACCAGTGACCCCGCACACCACAAGAGAGTGGAACACAGGAGAGGCTGAGAGGAACCAGTGACACCACAAAGAGAGAACCAGTGACCCTGCACACCACAAGAGAGTGAACCAGTGACCCTGCACACCACAAGAGAGTGGAACAGAGGAGAGGCTGAGAGTGAACCAGTGACCCCGCACACCACAAGAGAGTGAACCAGTGACCCTGCACACCACAAGAGAGTGGAACAGAGGAGAGAGGCTGAGAGAGGAACCACACCACAAGAGAGTGGAACAAGAGCTGAGAGTGAACCAGTGACCCCTGACACCACAAGAGAGTGGAACAGAGGAGAGGCTGAGAGTGAACCAGTGACCCCTGCACACCACAAGAGAGTGAACCAGTGACCCCGCACACCACAAGAGAGTGGAACAGAGGAGAGAGTGAACCAGCGACCCCGCACACCACAAGAGAGTGGAACAGAGGAGAGGCTGAAGAGCGAACCAGTGACCCAAGAGACACCACAAGAGAGTGAACCAGTGACCCTGCACACCACAAGAGAGTGGAACAGAGGAGAGGCTGAGAGTGAACCAGTGACCCTGCACACCACAAGAGAGTGGAACAGAGGAGAGGCTGAGAGTGAACCAGTGACCCCGCACACCACAAGAGAGTGGAACACCACAAGAGAGGAACCAGTGACCCTGCACACCACAAGAGAGT
Organism: Huso huso; assembly: GCA_036884735.1. Classification (NCBI taxonomy): domain Eukaryota; kingdom Metazoa; phylum Chordata; class Actinopteri; order Acipenseriformes; family Acipenseridae; genus Huso; species Huso huso. The sequence goes on along the minus strand of CM072665.1, from coordinate 133,123 downwards.
GGAACAGAGGAGAGGCTGAGAGTGAACCAGTGACCCTGCACACCACAAGAGAGTGAACCAGTGACCCTGCACACCACAAGAGAGTGGAACAGAGGAGAGGCTGAGAGTGAACCAGACCCACCCTGCCACAAGACACCACAAGAGAGTGAACCAGTGACCCTGCACACCACAAGAGAGTGAACCAGTGACCCTGCGCACCACAAGAGAGTGAACCAGTGACCCTGCGCACCACAAGCGAGCGTCTTAACCACAATGCAAAAGAGCCAGGCTCGCTGACTGGGGACAGAGCGTAACAGTGGTGCATCACACAACACTGCCCGTTACAGAGGCATCTGGGATTGTAATTGTACTGGTCCCACTTTCATGACTAGTATCTCAATGAATAAAGTGCTTTAAAACACATGTTTTCCAAGTAGACTTCTGTAGTAACAGAATGGGGTGTGTATTTTCTTCAATTGATGGGACATTTAATGAACAAAGCTGTATGCAAAGGGTTCATTTGTATACATGTAAGCAAACACATTCTTGTACTTAAACCCTATTGCCGCGATGTTCATCTACAAAATACTATAGAAACCTTTCATGTGTTTAAGATAGTTTGAATGGGCTGACACATTGATCAAATATTTTGATTTCCAAACGCATTTAGTGGTAAACATGGAGAGTTTAGTTTACAATGAATATAGCCACACTGATTTCCTCTCCAGTTACTAAATATTTAGATAAATTGTAAATTGGAAAAAGAAAGTCATCATGTACTGGCACAGAATACATTCTGAATAAGCTCCACTCCTTATTAAAGTTTACCACAGTAAAACTGCAGAGTAATGTTGCTTTTCCGATGGTTTATACTATACTATACCTTTCTGAGGCTTTACAATGTCTATGCTGTATACAGTATGCTTTCACAATGCTTTATTACTCTGTGCTACACTTTAAAGAGTTATTTATTCTTCAGCACTCTTGAAGGAGTAGAACTGACATTGCTTTAAAATCACTCTGTTTTTACCTTGTTTGCAAATATACATATATATATATATATATATTTTAGCTCAAAGAGCCAGCTGCCCAACGTTTCGATATGTTGTACATATCTTTCTCAAGGGAGCCTGTGTTTGAATCAAAACATTGGAGGTATTTATAGGTTTTTGACGGCATGACAACTATTTGTTATTGTTTACATTCAAATCCATGATTTATTCTTACATGATGTAATGGTGTTTCTATATATTGTGACATCATTTTACTTCTATCTTTGAATCTGTATTAATTCTAATTAACACTACTTTATATAAACTTATATTTTTATTATATCATGCAATGCTGGCTCTGAGGATCAGTCTAGATTTGGCCTCCCCAGCGCATCAGCATGCACAACTTTTGAATGAATTTTGTTTATTTATTTAAATGTTATATATTTATTGAAGTTAATTAGTTCATTCTTTTCTGTTGAGTCCCGCTGGCATAATCGTGTTCAGTCTATTTATCCATTTACTTTCTTTTTCTTCTATATGTCGCATTGTCTAATTTGAGCTGTTTTAATACTACAAACTTTACATCATTTATGTCATGTCCCTGACTGGTGAAGTGCTGTACTATTGGTTCATTCATTTTTTATTTCTAATTAATGAAAGGTGGTTCTGAATTATTTTATATAAAGTAGTTCCAGTCTCTCCAACATATTTGATTTCATCACATTTTCACAGGCTATTCCATAAACGACATTGCTATTTTTACAGTAGGTATTAGTTTTTAGTGGATATGTGGTGTTCTTATGTTTAATTATATTTTTACTTTTGTCTATGTATTTACACACTTTACATTTACTGGTGCACATGTTCGTAGAACCTATTTTGTCAATTATTCTTTTATGTTTACTGTGAACTAAAATATCACCCAAATTAGCTTCTCTTTTGAATGCTACAACTGGGGCCTTAAGAAATACTGTTTTTAATTTTTCTGAATTATGTAGAATCCGCAAGTGTTTCCAAACTATCATAACACGGCTTGGAAAAATAACAACCACTGATTAGTTAAACAGCACGGCTTGGAAAAATAACAACCACTGATTAGTTAAACAGCATCACATGACCGTGCGTATATATAGCATATAGCATGGCTTGCATACTAATGAACCACTTCACACTGAATAAATCAATACGCACAACATCATAAAAATTCCATGACAAAATTCCCTGACAAATGCCATTTTATTTATTAGTTATACAACCACTGTCACAAAATCAGTGACATTCCACCCATATCCTTTAATATATTTGGGGATGAAGCTCCAGAGAACTGGTACAGCACCAACTTTCCACCTGAAAAAACGAGAAATAAAGTAAGTGCTGCAGAAACTGTCAAGAGTAGGTACATAGGATTACATGAGGCACAGCTAAACAAAACAGACAAAAACAAAGATGAAAAAAATACTAAAAAGACTACAACATGGGCTGTTAATGTATTTAAAGACTGGCTTAAAGAAAAGAATATGGATATTAATTTGAAAGAAACAAGACCGGAAAACTTCAACAGCATTATTATTATTATTATTATTATTATTATTATTATTTATTTCTTAGCAGACGCCCTTATCCAGGGCGACTTACAATCGTAAGCAAATAAATTTCAAGTGTTACAATACAAGTAATACAATAAGAGCAAGAAATACAATAACTTTTGTTCAGTGTGACAAACCACAAGTGTGACAAACCACATATTGATAGTCAATAATATATGATTAAATAGTGATAGTTACATCAGGATATGATTAAATACAAAGTACTACAGGTTAAACACTTGGCAGATTACAGTATTCTGAAGTACAGGATTAAATGCAGTAAAATAGGGGCAGATAAGAGCAAAATAAAGCACATTTACATGAAGGGTGATAGTGTCCCAGGATACAAACAGAGGAGTTCTACAGGTGCTGTTTGAAGAGGTGAGTCTTAAGGAGGCGCGGAATGTGGTCAGGGACTGGGCAGTCCTGACATCTGTAGGAAGGTCATTCCACCACTGCGGAGCAAGGGTGGAGAAGGAGCGGCTCTGGAGACAGGGGAGCGAAGCGGAGGTAGAGCTAGTCTTCTAGTGCAGGCGGAGCGGAGAGGTCGAGTGGGGGTGTAGGGAGAGATGAGGGTCTGAGGTAGCTGGGTGCAGTCTGGTCAAGGCATCTGTAGGCTAGTACAAGAGTCTTGAACTGGATGCGAGCGGTGATCGGGAGCCAGTGGAGCGAGCGGAGTAGTGGAGTAGCGTGGGCGAAGCGAGGCAGAGAGAACACCAGGCGGGCAGCAGAGTTCTGGATGAGCTGGAGCGGACGGGTGGCGGACGCAGGGAGGCCAGCCAGGAGGGAGTTGCAGTAGTCTAGGCGGAGAGTACCAGGGCCTGGACCAGGAGCTGGGTAGCATAGTTGGTGAGGAAGGGTCGGATTCTTCGGATGTTGCTCAGGAAGAATCGGCAAGTGCGTGCCAGAGTGGAGATGTGCTGGGAATAAGAGAGGCAGGGGTCCAGGGTGACTCCAAGGTTCTTAGCTGAGGAAGAGGGAGAGAGTGTGGTAGATTCCAGAGGAACAGAGATAGAGAGATCAGAGGAGGGGGAGGAGGAGGAAAGAAAAGGAGGTCAGATTTAGAGAGGTTGAGTTTGAGGTGATGCGAGTGCATCCAGGAGGAAATAGCAGACAGACAGGTAGAGATACGGGAGGAGATGGTGGAGTCAGAGGTGGGGAAGGAGAGGAAAATCTGAGCATCATCAGCATAGAAATGGTATGAGAAACCATAGGATGCGATGAGGGGGCCCAGGGAGCGGGTGTAGAGAGAGAACAGGAGAGGACCCAAGACTGACCCTTGGGGACTCCAGTTAAGAGAGGGTGAGGTGTGGAGGTTGCTCCACGCCAGGTTACCTGGTAAGTGCGGTTGGAGAGGTAGGAGGAGAACCAGGCCAGAGCAGTGCCAGAGATCCCCAGGTCAGCAAGAGATGATAGTAGAATAGAGTGATCAACAGTGTCAAAGGCAGCAGAGAGGTCGAGGAGAATTAGGACAGAGGAGAGAGAGGCAGCTCGGGCACACTTAAGTGAGTTGGTGACAGACAGGAGGGCGGTTTCAGTGGAGTGAGCAGAGCGGAAGCCAGATTGGAGAGGGTCAAGCAGAGAGTGGTTGGACAGGAAAGCAGAGAGCTGGCGGTGTACAGTCCGCTCGAGGGTTTTGGAGAGGAAGGGTAGGAGGGAGACAGGACGGTAGCTCTGGAGGGAGGTGGGGTCGAGGGTAGGTTTTTTGAGGAGGGGAGTGATAGAGGCTTTTTTGAAGGCAGAGGGAAAGATACCAGAAAGTTCTGAGGGAATTGTATGCCAGTGCTAGAAGTTCAAATGGCGACCAGTATTCAGTCTCCAGTTTTTTAACACTGAGAGCTGGAATAAATAGATTTTTAACAGTAGGAGTTTTAACATCTGTGTTGACAGCAAGTTTAGACCAGCAATAACGTCTTCCTGTCAGTAATGAAAACTTTCAGAAAAGCCGGTAAAGACAAACACAAACACAACCAACGCATTACCGACCTGGATTTAAATCGCCTGCGGGAATCTGAAGCACTTTCATCGGACACTGTGGTCGGATTGGTACAAAAGGTCTGGTTTGATCTTCAACTTAACCTGGCACAACATGGGCGCGAGGGTGTCTGCCAACCGACAAAAACATCTTTTGAGATTCGAAAGGATGAAAACGGACTTGAATATGTATGCCTCGCATATAACGAGGACACAAAGAATCCTAAAAAACTAACTGATCCTGACAGTGAAAACCTACAGGGTTTCATGTTCACCAGGCCTGGCGACCCCAGGGGTCGGATGCAGAGCTTTCAAAAATATTTGTCAAAATGCTCTCCCAATGTAACAGCCTTTTACCTGCACCCACTCTGAGCTCCTCAGCAAATCTTAACACTAGACCCTACTGGTACTCCCGTGAACCGATGGGAATACATTTCCACTGTGAAAGGATGGCTAAACTAACCAACAAAGCCAGTCCCTGGAAATGCTGTACAAACCACTGCTTGAGAAGTACAGTGGTGCACCTATGTTCAGAAGCAGGGCTGCATTGAGGGAAATACTATCTGTAACCGAACATTGATCTGAAAGCTACTGGACTCCTGCAAAACAGAAAACAGCAGAGTTCAATTTTATCATCAAACTCACCTCTGAATCCAACTCCAGCCTCTATTGCAGCTGCAACACGTCCTTCCTTGATTTCTTTTGAAACTCCTCCCAGACCAACCTCTTCTTCATCAGCATGTACACAGCCCTCTTCTTATGAGATGCCGCTTTCCATGCAGGAATTCACAATAAATGGAAATGTGCAGTTCATTTTTAACAAGTAAAACTTCAAACACATGTTTGAATACAAATTAGATGTTTCAATGATATATAAAACTTCTGCCGTGGAATATATCATGGGAACCTAACCCTAACCCACATGGTTTATACCTTAAACACACACACACATATATATATATATATATATATATATATATATATATATATATATATATATATATATATATATATATATATATATATATACACATAGAGCTGGTGTTCTGTGGGGTTTGTGGATTATCTAGCTGATGCACTGTAGAGTGCTGAATTGTGGTACTCAATAGCTGTACTTTTAAGCATATATATATATATATATATATATATATATATATATATATATATATATATATATATATATATATATATGTGTGTGTGTGTGTGTGTGTGTGTGTTGAGAGCCTAATGTACAGTACAATAAGCACATGTTATTCCGAGACGTTTTGATGTGAAGCATGTCCTTTAATAGTACACAGAAATTGGTTTTGCAAGTACTTACACGGTTTTCAGCTTTGACAACACCAGCTCATTATAAAGACTTGATAATACTGGACAACGATGTACTGCAAGTGGACAGGCTTTACAAAACTATTCCCACATGACACACAATACTAACACCTTGAACCTTTCCTACATGACACACACCTTTAACCATTCCCACATGACACACACCTTGAACAGTACCTACATGACACACAACTTGAACCACTCTCACACGACACATAATACTTAACACCTTGAACAATTCCTACACGACACACATTTTGAATACTTAACACCTTGAACACCTTGAACCATTCCCACAATTTTGAATATTTCTACACATGACATTAACCTTGAACCATTCCCACATGATACACTAAACACCTTGAACCATTCTACATGACACACAATACTAACATTTTGAACCATCCCACATGACACACAATACTAAACCTTGAACCATTCCCACATGACACAATATTCTCACATGACACACACTTTGAACCATTCCTACACGACACATTAAAATTTTGAACCATTCCACATGACACACAATACTAATACTTTGAACCACCTTGAACAATTGAACCATTATCACATGACACACAATACTAACACCTTGAACCATTCCCACATGACACACACCTTGAACCATTCCCACATGACACAATACTAACACCTTGAACCATTCCCACACAACACATTAACACCTTGAACCATTATCACATGATACACAATAAACACTTGAACCATTCCCACTTGACTAATAATTTGAACCATTATCACATGACACACAATACATGATACCTTTAAACAATTCACATGACACACAATACTAACACCTTGAACCATTCCTACATGACACACAGCTTGATTTCCTTGACACAATACATTAACACCTTGAACCATTTCACATGACACAAAAATTTTGAACCATTCTCACATGATACACACTAAACACCTTGAACCATTCACATGACACACAATACTAACACCTTGAACCATTCCCACATGACACACACCTTGAACCATTATCACATGACACACAATACTAACACCTTGAACCATTCTCACATGACACACACCTTGAACCATTCCCACATGACACACAATACTAACCTTGAACCATTATCACATGACACACAATACTTTGAACCATTCTCACATGACATGACACTTGAACCATTACTAACACCTTGAACCATTCAATACTAACACCTTGAACCATTACACATGACACACACCTTGAACCATTCTCACTTGACACACAATACTAACACCTTGAACCATTCTCACATGACACACACCTTGAACCATTCCCACATGACACACACCTTGAACCATTCCCACACAACACATAATACTTAACACCTTGAACCATTCTCACTTGACACACAATACTAACACCTTGAACCATTCTCACATGACACACACCTTGAACCATTCTCACATGATACACACTAAACACCTTGAACCACTCACATGACACACAATACTAACACCTTGAACCATTCCCACATGACACACAGCTTGAACCATTCTCACATGACACACACCATGAACCATTCCCACACAACACATAATACTTAACACCTTGAACCATTCCCACATGATACACAATACTAACACCTTGAACCATTCCCACATGACACACACCTTGAACCATTCTCACATGACACACAATACTAACACCTTGAACCATTCTCACATGACACACACCTTGAACCATTCTCACATGACACACAATACTGAACCATTCTCACATGACACACACCTTGAACCATTCCCACATGACACACACCTTGAACCATTCTCACATGACACACAATACTAACACCTTGAACCATTCTCACATGACACACACCTTGAACCATTCTCACATGACACACAATACTAACACCTTGAACCATTCCCACATGACATACACCTTGAACCATTCCCACACAACACATAATACTTAACACCTTGAACCATTCCCACATGATACACAATACTAACACCTTGAACCATTCTCACATGACACACATTTTGAACCATTCTCACATGAACAAGTACTAACACCTTGAACCATTGACACACAATACTAACATTGAATACTCACATAACACCTTGAACCATTCTCACATGACACACAATACTAACACCTTGAACCATTCTCACATGACACACAATACTAACACCTTGAACCATTCCCACATGACACACAGCTTGAACCATTCCCACATGACACACACCTTGAACCATTCCCACACGACACATAATACTTAACACCTTGAACCATTCCCACATGATACACAATACTAACACCTTGAACCATTCCCACATGACACACACCTTGAACCATTCTCACATGACACACAATACTAACACCTTGAACCATTCTCACATGATACACACTAAACACCTTGAACCATTCTCACATGACACACAATACTAACACCTTGAACCATTCTCACATGACACACACTAAACACCTTGAACCATTCTCACATGACACACAATACTAACACCTTGAACCATTCTCACATGACACACACCTTGAACCATTCTCACATGATACACACTAAACACCTTGAACCATTCTCACATGACACACAATACTAACACCTAAACCATTCTCACATGACACACACCTTGAACCATTCTCACATGATACAACCTTGAACTAACACACACTTTGAACCATTCCCACACAACACATAAACACCTTGAACCATTCCCACATGACACACAATACTAACACCTTGAACCATTCCCACATGACACACACCTTGAACCATTCTCACATGACACATAATACTAACATTTGAACACACAATTCTAACATGACACACATACTAATTTGAACATTCTCACATTCCCACATGACACACATTGAACCATTCTCACATGACAACACAATTAACACCTTGAACCATTCCCACATGACACAAAATACTAACACCTTGAACCATTCTCACATGACACACACCTTGAACCATTCTCACATGACACACAATACTAACACCTTGAACCATTCCCACATGACACACAATACTAACACCTTGAACCATTCCCACACGACACATAATACTAACACCTTGAACCATTACCACATGATACACAATACTAACACCTTGAACCATTCCCACATGACACACACCTTGAACCATTCCCACATGACACACAATACTAACACCTTGAACCATTCTCACATGACACACAATACTAACACCTTGAACCATTCTCACATGATACACAATACTAACACCTTGAACCATTCCCACGACACACACCTTGAACCATTCTCACATGACACACAATACTAACACCTTGAACCATTCCCACACGACACACACCTTGAACCATTCTCACATGACACACACTACTTAACACAGTGTTAATGTGCTATTCCAGCGATTGCAAGTTGTTTTTTTTAACCCCGGTGTCACAGTTGCTGATTTTTTAACCATACAGTACATTTAGCTTAAACATCATCAAAATCAATATTCTTTTTTTACATTTGAGGTACAGTATCAAATTCACATTTTGTTTTACAGCAAAGACAAGAAGTGACCAAAGGACATTGACTTTCAGCCATCATACAAAATGACATACCAGATGTACAAACCGAGCAGTAAGCCCTGAGGGGGCTTGTCCTCTTTTAAGAACATAAGAAAGTTTCCAAATGAGAGGAGGCCATTCGGCCCATCTTGCTCGTTTGGTTGTTAGTAGCTTATTGATTCCAGAATCTCATCAAGCAGCTTCTTGAAGGATCCCAGGGTGTCAGCTTCAACAACATTACTGGGGAGTTGGTTCCAGACCCTCACAATTCTCTGTGTAAAAAAGTGTCTCCTATTTTCTGTTCTGAATGCCCCTTTATCTAATCTCCATTTGTGACCCCTGGTCCTTGTTTGCTTTTTCAGGTCAAAAAAGTCCCTTGTCTATACCTTTTAGGATTTTGAATGTTTGAATCAGATCGCCGAGTAGTCTTCTTTGTTCAAGACTGAATAGATTCAATTATTTTAGCCTGTCTGCATACGACATGTGTTTTAAACCCGGAATAATTCTGGTCGCTCTTCTTTGCACTCTTTCTAGAGCAGCAATATTCTTTTTGTAGCGAGGTGACCAGAACTATTTATTTTCACTATATATCCAAGCATCTTGTTGGTCTTTTTTATAGCTTCCCCACATTGTCTAGATGAAGACATTTCTGAGTCAACATAAACTCCTAGGTCTTTTTCATAGATTCCTTCTTGAATTTCAGCATCTCCCATATGGTATTTATAATGCACATTTGTATTGCCTGCGTGCAGTACCTTACACTTTTCTCTATTAAACGTAATTTGCCATGTCTGCCCAGTTCTGAATGCTGTCTAGATCATTTTGAATGACCTTTGCTGCTGCAACAGTGTTTGCCACTCCTCCTATTTTTGTGTCATCTGCAAATTTAACAAGTTTGCTTACTATACCAGAATCTAAGGCATTAATATAGATTAGGAATAGCAGAGGACCTAATACTGATCCCTGTGGTACACCACTGGTTGCCTCGCTCCATTTTGAGGTTTCTCCTCTAATCAGTTCTTTCTGTTTTCTACATGTTAACCACTCCCTAATCCATGTGCATGCATTTTCTTGAATCCCCACTGCGTTCAGTTTGAGAATTATTCTTTTATACAGGAAAAAGCTTTCTGGAAATCTAAATAAACCATGTCATATTGTTTGCAGTTATCCATTGTCGATGCTGCATCCTCAGAAAAGTCAAGCAGGTTAGTTAGACACGATCTCCCTTTCCTAAAAGCATGCTGGCTGTCTCCCTGGATACTGTATATATACCATATAAAAGACCGAGCAATGCCTATCCTGACTGCCTGTCTATTTTACACTTGCTCTATTAAGTAACAGCTATTGTAATCCCATACACTATGATAAATAACAGCTATTGTAATCCCATACACTATGATACATGTCAGCACCTGAAGGTTTATTGGGTTTCAATTGCATACGCTGTACTGAAGCTGTAAGAAGAGAGCACATCAAGTGTACAAGGAGACATGATTCTTCCAAGACTAAGTGTAGGCTTACAGACGTGCTCAAATTTGTTGGTACCCTTACAGCTCATTGAAATAATGCTTCATTCCTCCTGAAAAGTGATGAAATTAAAAGCTATTTTATCATGTATACTTGCATGCCTTTGGTATGTCATAGAATAAAGCAAAGAAGCTGTGAAAAGAGATGAATTATTTCTTATTCTACAAAGATATTCTAAAATGGCCTGGACACATTTGTTGGTACCCCTTAGAAAAGATAATAAATAATTGGATTATAGTGATATTTCAAACTAATTAGTTTCTTTAATTAGTATAACACATGTCTCCAATCTTGTAATCAGTCATTCAGCCTATTTAAATGGAGAAAAGTAGTCACTGTGCTGTTTGGTATCATTGTGTGCACCACACTGAACATGGACCAGAGAAAGCAAAGGAGAGAGTTGTCTGAGGAGATCAGAAAGAAAATAATAGACAAGCATGGTAAAGGTAAAGGCTACAAGACCATCTCCAAGCAGCTTGATGTTCCTGTGACAACAGTTGCAAATATTATTAAGAAGTTTAAGGTCCATGGAACTGTAGCCAACCTCCCTGCGGGCCGCAAGAGGAAAATCGACCCCAGATTGAACAGAAGGATAGTGCGAATGGTAGAAAAAAAGAACCAAGGATAACTGCCAAAGAGATACAAGCTGAACTCCAAGGTGAAGGTACGTCAGTTTCTGATCGCACCATCCGTCGTTTTTTGAGAAAGTGGGCTCCATGGAAGAAGACCCAGGAGGACACCACTTTTGAAAGAAAAACATAAAAAGCCAGACTGGAATTTGCTAAAATAAATATTGACAAGCCACAATCCTTCTGGGAGAATGTCCTTTGGACAGATGAGTCAAAACTGGAGCTTTTTGGCAAGTCACATCAGCTCTATGTTCACAGACAAAAAAATGAAGCTTTCAAAGAAAAGAACACCATACCTACAGTGAAACATGGAGGAGGCTTGGTTATGTTTTGGGGCTGCTTTGCTGCGCCTGGCACAGGGTGCCTTGAATCTGTGCAGGGCACAATGAAATCTCAAGACTATCAAGGCATTCTGAAGCGAAACGTACTGCCCAGTGTCAGAAAGCTCTGTCTCAGTCGCAGGTCATGGGTCCTCCAACAGGATAATGATCCAAAACACACAGCTAACAGCACCCAAGAATGGATAAGAACAAAACATTGGACTATTCTGAAGTGGCCTTCTATGAGTCCTGATCTGAATCCTATCGAACATCTATGGAAAGAGCTGAAACTTGCAGTCTGGAGAAGGCACCCATCAAACCTGAGACAGCTGGAGCAGTTTGCTCAGGAAGAAGTGGGCCAGACTACCTGTTAACAGGTGCAGAAGTCTCATTGAGAGCTACAGAAAACGTTTGATTGCAGTGATTGCCTCTAAAGGTTGTGCAACAAAATATTAGGTTAGCGGTCCCATCATTTTTGTCCATACCATTTTCATTTGTTTTCTTATTTACAATATTATGTTGAATAAAAAATCAAAAGCAAAGTCTGATTTCTATTAAATATGGAATAAACAATGGTGGATGCCAATTACTTTTGTCAGTTTCAAGTTATTTCAGAGAAAATTGTGCATTCTTCATTTTTTGTGGAGGGGTACCAACAATTTTGAGCACGTCTGTATGTACTAGAGAGGGAGGCGGTTGTCTCGGTACACTCGTTTTTCCCTTGGTTACAGCTATTATAAGTCAAGAATTATTCATTTTTTTAAACGTAATTTGCCAGCTTAAAGGGTTATAAAGCAGCTATAATCCCATCTCTTGGCTGTTGTATGCTTCCACATGCTGCACCAAGAAGGTCTCACTTGTGAGCTTGAAATATTATGACAAATCTGTATTTTCCTTTTTTTATTATTTATGTTACTTCACTATATAAAGCTCTTGGCTTGCATTCCTTACAGCTGTCAGATTCCTTCTCTCAAACCGGGTTTCTGGAGGGGCAGAAGTTGTACTTACAGGTCCTTTTCTAGGTTGTAATAACTTGTTATCTAGATATTTATGATGCTGTCTGTTAAATTAGATTGTATTACCATGGAATATAGATGTTCCTACAATTCAACTCCTACCCAATAGAGCTGCGAGTCACAGTTCATATATTATTTACACATTTTACACATTTACTGTACATTTTCTGATACTGTGCATTTTCTTTTGACATTTTCCTGATGGGAACTGAAAGACAAATCTGGTCTCCGCAGGATAATTTAATAAGACAACGAATCTCACAATCTTTTTTTTTCTGAAACACTATTATAAAACATTACATATAGTGCAGCAAAGGGCATTTATGTTTGAAAACTTCAAAATTAGCTGAATTGCAAAGCACAGACTGACACGTGACATTTTGTTACAGTTAAACTTAATTTCCCTGCTTCTTGAATCATGCTTTAATAAATATGTTGACATGTTAGTACAATAAATAATTTCCATATACACAGTAATACAAAGTCAAATCCAGGAAATACACCACCAGCTTACTGAAGAACAAAGTGAGGTGTAGAACAAGGCAGCTGCTGGTGTTACACCAGTGAGGAGTCTGCTTGGAGGCTGGGCTTGTGTTACACCAATGAGGAGTCTGCTTGGAGGCTGGGCTGGTGTTACACCAGTGAGGAGTCTGCTTGGAGGCTGGGCTTGTGTTACACCAATGAGGAGTCTGCTTGGAGGCTGGGCTCATGTTACACCAGTGAGGAGTCTGCTTGGAGTCTGGGCTCATGTTACACCAGTGAGGAGTCTGCTTGGAGTCTGGGCTGGTGTTACACCAGTGAGGAGTCTGCTTGGAGTCTGGGCTGGTGTTACACCAATGAGGAGTCTGCTTGGAGTCTGGGCTGGTGTTACACCAGTGAGGAGTCTGCTTGGAGTCTGGGCTGGTGTTACACCAGTGAGGAGTCTGCTTGGAGTCTGGGCTGGTGTTACACCAGTGAGGAGTCTGCTTGGAGGCTGGGCTGGTGTTACACCAGTGAGGAGTCTGCTTGGAGTCTGGGCTGGTGTTACACCAGTGAGGAGTCTGCTTGGAGTCTGGGCTGGTGTTACACCAGTGAGGAGTCTGCTTGGAGTCTGGGCTGGTGTTACACCAGTGAGGAGTCTGCTTGGAGTCTGGGCTCATGTTACACCAGTGAGGAGTCTGCTTGGAGTCTGGGCTTGTGTTACACCAATGAGGAGTCTGCTTGGAGTCTGGGCTGGTGTTACACCAATGAGGAGTCTGCTTGGAGTCTGGGCTGGTGTTACACCAGTGAGGAGTCTGCTTGGAGTCTGGGCTGGTGTTACACCAGTGAGGAGTCTGCTTGGAGGCTGGGCTGGTGTTACACCAGTGAGGAGTCTGCTTGGAGTCTGGGCTCATGTTACACCAGTGAGGAGTCTGCTTGGAGGCTGGGCTTGTGTTACACCAATGAGGAGTCTGCTTGGAGGCTGAGCTGGTGTTACACCAATGAGGAGTCTGCTTGGAGTCTGGGCTGGTGTTACACCAGTGAGGAGTCTGCTTGGAGTCTGGGCTCATGTTACACCAGTGAGGAGTCTGCTTGGAGTCTGGGCTGGTGTTACACCAGTGAGGAGTCTGCTTGGAGTCTGGGCTGGTGTTACACCAATGAGGAGTCTGCTTGGAGTCTGGGCTGGTGTTACACCAATGAGGAGTCTGCTTGGAGGCTGGGCTGGTGTTACACCAATGAGGAGTCTGCTTGGAGTCTGGGCTGGTGTTACACCAGTGAGGAGTCTGCTTGGAGTCTGGGCTCATGTTACACCAGTGAGGAGTCTGCTTGGAGGCTGGGCTTGTGTTACACCAATGAGGAGTCTGCTTGGAGTCTGGGCTGGTGTTACACCAGTGAGGAGTCTGCTTGGAGGCTTGATGCCCTTCTGGTCTTTGGGCTGCATTTTGTAAGCATGGAGATCTGGGTGGTAAAGTTGGTTCCGTTGCTTCCCATGGAAGGATGGTGATACTTTGTGTCAGTCCCTAACAACCTCTCCAGGTGCCACCTTTTCCATTTCCTCTTGATTTCTGCCTGAACCTAAAAAGCAAATAAACTGACATAAGTGCAGTTGAAACCTGTCATCGATGAGCATACTTGATTCCTGATGCAAGACATGAGTCTTTTACAGCAGGGTGCCACCTTGTCGATACATTAACAAGTATTGCGACAGATGAAGACTGCATGCAGACTGGGGGACAGCCTTTGTTTTGTTGCATCGAAAGCCTGCTTGTTTATTATTATTATTATTTACAGGCATTACTGCAGAATTTTTACATACAATTGGGTTTGTAAAATGAACATCAAATATCTATCTATCTATCTATATGAAAAAGAAAACTCAGTAACTGAATCATTAGCTAGAACATTTCAGCTTCCACCTTCTTCAAACAGCATGGTAGAAATAGCCGGGTAGACTGGAAAGTATATACAAACACATAAGGTTTGTATCAACCACAAGCATTCTGAAAACCATTGCTTTTATTCTTTTATACAGGTGGTTAGGGCTGAAGCTCCCATCTTTCCAAACCCTTATTTGCAGAATTTAAAATGGAGGTACAGTCTGTATTTTAATGTTTGGTTGCAGGGTCGGATTAAAGGACGAGGGGGCCCTATTATTTTGGGGGCCCTATGCACAATAGCTTGTGAAATGGTGTTGTAATTAGTAGCCTGTAGGTAAAGTGTATCTGCAAGGAAAGCGTTCAGTTCTACGTCAGATGCAATTTCACCATTTAGACATTGCAAAACAAATACAATGTGTAACACATACTGACCCTGGGCATCAGTCGACTCATCAGTGACCACTGACAAGCAACCAATTAACCAATTCCATAATCTCTTGCTTGTGATACTCGGCAACTTTATGTAAGTATTCACATCTCAGCTGGGCTGATGAAGGAATCACTCCACCATCTGCTACACTCAGTCTGAAGAATTTACTTTACTTTTTAGTTGTCCAATTTTTCAAGAGGGATATTTGAGGAAACAAACGCCTCTGTCAGGTCAAAATGTAATGTGTTTTGTGCTTCACGGTTTTCAGTGGACTTTTGGAACATGGAAGTCACCGTTTTTTGTTTCTTTGCAAGTTAAGCAGTCGCAGTACTGCTCTGGATTTCAGCCTTTCTCTTTCGGTGAATGCTTGAATCTAAATGCCTGTCAACAGCTGATACTCGGTAGTGATCCACAGTAACGTTGCAGGACGTACAGAAGAGCTTACCTCCATTGCTGTGTAAAACTCCTGCTTTACACGATCTGCTGTAGACACATGTTTAAGAGACATCCATGTTCTGTGTGCATGGTGAATATTACACACAGACACACAGCAGATCTGTAAAATTTACTTAATGTGATTTTTTTTGTATGAAATACAAATAATTATGAAAATGTATTTTTATTTCTTAAGAATATTGAAAAAATCATGGTATTGGGCTAATTTCATGATTTCCGCACACTACATAAAAGAAAAAAGACTGCACATTTGAGACCGGACAGGTTTTTAAATTGGCTCTAAAACTGAAATAGATGAGTGCGTAAATTGAGCCTGATTCATACATTTTATCCTGCAGACTGACACCTCTAACGTAGGATTAGGGACGGATCTCTCCCAGGAGGTAGAGGGCATGGAGCGTTTGGTATTGTATGCTGGCAGGAAGCTGCTTGCATGAGAGACTCAGAGCAGGTACACTGTAATCGACAAGGAATGCCTAGCCGTCATAAAAGAACAAAATGAACCGAAAGCAAGTTTCTGTGCGCCTCTTTTCCTGTGTGTGTGGGCCCGGCCGCCCACATGCACTTTCTGTAAAATGTCCCAAAAACTCTGACCTTGCATGGGCCCCAATTCTGCTGGGGGCCCTACGCTACAGCGTAATTTGAGTATAGGTAAATCTGGCCCTGTTTGGTTGAATGTTAAAATTAAGCTTGTTTTTTTTGTTACTTAAGTGTGGTCTATCACAGAGCAATCTATCACTCCAGGTGTAATCTATCACTGAAAAATCTATCGATCCAGGTGTAATCTATCACAGATCAATCTATCACTCCAGGTGTAATCTATCACTCCAGGTGTAATCTATCACAGAGCAATCTATCACTCCAGGTGTAATCTATCACTGAAAAATCTATCGATCCAGGTGTAATCTATCACAGATCAATCTATCACCCAGGTGTAATCTATCACCCAGGTGTAATCTACCACAGAGCAATCTATCACCCTATCACAGAGCAATCTATCACCCAGGTGTAATCTATCACTGAAAAATCTATCAATCCAGGTGTAATCTATCACAGAGCAATCTATCAGCATCACAGAGCAATCTATCACTCCAGGTGTAATCTATCACAGAGCAATCTATCACTCCAGGTGTAATCTATCACTGAAAAATCTATCAATCCAGGTGTAATCTATCACAGAGCAATCTATCACTCCAGGTGTAATCTATCACTGAAAAATCTATCGATCCAGGTGTAATCTATCACAGATCAATCTATCACTCCAGGTGTAATCTATCACTCCAGGTGTAATCTATCACAGAGCAATCTATCACTCCAGGTGTAATCTATCACAGAGCAATCTATCACTCCAGGTGTAATCTATCTATCAACAGGTGTAATCTATGAGAAATCTATCACTCCAGGTGTAATCTATCACAGAGCAATCTATCAATCCAGGTGTAATCTATCACAGAGCAATCTATCAATCCAGGTGTAATCTATCACAGAGCAATCTATCACTCCAGGTGTAATCTATCACAGAGCAATCTATCACTCCAGGTGTAATCTATCACAGATCAATATCTCCAGTTAAGAATGCGCTCTGAAGAAGGGAAATTAATCACCAACGTTCTTGGCTTCTGTAACAACTACTATGCAAATAATGAGTAGCAAACAGCAATTACAGATTCAGAACCCCTCATGAGGAGGAAGGAAGGAAAAAAAAACTGAAAACACAACACATTTCAAACTGCCAGTTTTACCTCTCCATTAAGGAAACAATACAAGATGGCCACCACGAAGCCCTGCAAAAGAACAGAAGAATGGTGTTAGACCCCCGAATTCAGGGCCAAGATGCAAAGTGACCTTTGCCTAGAGGCAACTTTCTTACATCCCGTATTCAGATTCTTAAACAATACATCGTTAACAAATAACATTTCTCAGGGCCTTATTCCACTAAATGTATGTTACCATATTAGCTTTCACATGTTGTCTCCACTTCAGGTCGTGTTCACAAAGTGTTTACCACTGTACCAGTTCTTCTCTTAAAAGAAAGCACAGTGGAGGATAAAAAGCTTCAACCTAATAACTCAAGATGTTCATTAGGGATATTAAAATGTTTCCTATGCAGTACATTATGTGTTTCCAGACGGGGGATTTGTTTTATTTTGTAGAAGAAACAGAATCTAGTTACGTAAAGTAGCTTTTCTCATTTAAAAAATGCTTGGAAATTACAGGGTTAATTAATTATCACTGTCGATTGTAATTAAAAAAAACTAAAAAAGATGTTCAGCTTTTTATAATAAAAAGCGGGTTTGCAGCAGTTTCTAAACGTGCTATTCAAATCCAATTATTCAGTCATTCTGATGAATACATGCCTTATACTTATCGTTCTTATACATCACACAGAATTACAGGGTATCACACATTTACCAGGGCATCACACATTTACTTTGCTCTTCAATAAACACACAGAAGAAACTGGGATTAGTTTTGTGTGTCTAACAGCTTGGCTTCATCATGCTGAGAGATGTCAGGTTTATAAAACTATTCTAGAACGTTCATGTGTGTTCGCTGATGGCTTTTGCCACATAAAGCTCCTTTTTCTACAGCCCATAATGAAGAAAATGAACAAACAAACAAAAATGAAATGCTGCCCATTTCTGAAAAGGTTAAAGTCGTGTTCTTAAATCAGGCTGCTATTGATAGTATGAAGACCATTAAACATTTGGTTCACTCATAAAGAGCTTAGGGACTTGCAGCTAGCAAAGTAGATGGCCATTCACTGACTGCCCAGGGGCTAAAGGCAGGAGGTGCACAGTGAGTGTAGCTGTTACTGTATGAGTGAGCAGTACTAGAAATAGATATTTATAAAGCAGCTTTGAAAAAAGGCAGTGCACAATAATAACCTGCCTGATTCACTTGAAGTATTCTATTTTTTATGAAAGTGCTTTCTTATCTGTAAATTGACAGTTATTATCTTCATACACATGGCTGTGCTCTGTCACTGCTATGACAGTTGAGGAGCCGTCACCTCCATTAATCATAATCAGGAGCATCATAAATATGCAGCCACCCTCTTATTGTACACATTACTGACCTGGCCTGATTGCTCTTGCAATCACTCTAGATATTCTGAGTGAAGAGGATGGATATTAACTCAGACTGTGATCCAGATGCCTTGCACATGTTCTGCAGATTGGACCCTTGGTGTGATAACCTGGTCTTACTTTGAAAGCACCAGGGTCCCAAAGGGGCTGCAGTGCTCTGTGTGCAATGCTGGAATGGCTTCCACTTGGCTGAAGGATTCACACGGCACACATGGCACAGACCTTTCCCTGCTGCTTCATCAAGCAGCAACTTGACCTTTCAAAGAGATCTCACATGACATGCTATCATTTGGCTCATGAAAAAAGGATATTTACAGTGCATTTATCCAAGCGCTTCTGGGTGAGTTTTTGTTTTCTTGGCTTACCTGAAATGAACCCAGGATAAGCTCAAAGATCAGCTTCACATCCACTCTAAAGTGGTCGGGAACAAATGCAAAAATGATGTAATGAGCACCGAAGAGAGGAATCAGCAGCAAGGTGGATTTTGCCAGCCTTCTGTGGAACAATCACACATAAACAGTAATGGTGTTAGACTCCTAGCAACTACAACATGTAGTAATCCAGGTGGATAATCACTTCCAAATGAGAGCTTCACAGTACAATGTGTGTCTGGAATTCAGACGCAAATGGAATGTTATAAATTCATCACACCATCAGTTAGGTTGTCATATACTGTACATGTGAGCCCTGGTACAAAGACTGACCCTCCTGTCAGAGAAATGTGGACTTCTGAGCAAACTGCGTTACTAGAATAATAGAATAATGAGGAAAACTGTATTCACTAGCAACAAAAACTAGTGCTGCATAAAGTCACAAAAAAATAAATTACTTTACAATTCCATTTTCTAATAACAATAGAACCCTCATAAGAGGGCTTCATCGTCAGGTAAGGCCTTTCTCATTATGTTAGCCGCCCGGGCTTCGGCTCGGGATATTTAACGACACGAGGTGGGCCTTACCAGTGGATAAAACACTTAAGAACATAAGAACATAAGTGGGTTTACAACCAGTGGATAAAGCCCATCTTCTTGGTTGGCTTTATTGCTGAATTCAAAAGGATATATATTTGAACAACATTATGGAAGGGTTTCCTATTTTGGGTTCTGAATGCCCTTTATTGATTGATTTGAAGACCCCTGGTCCTTGATCAAAAGAAAAAGGGTTTCTTGTTGGGTTTCTTCTGAATTAAAAATATATATTTGAAGAGGTGATGGAAGGGTTTGCATGTTGGATTTCATTGCTTGATTGATTGATTGAACAGGTGATGGAACGGGTTTGCATGTTGGGTTTCTTCACTTGATTGATTGAAGAGGTGATGGAAGGGTTTGCATGTTGGGTTTCATTGCTTGATTGATTGATTGAAGAGGTGATGGAAGGGTTTGCATGTTGGGTTTCTTCACTTGATTGATTGATTGAAAAGGTGATGGAAGGGTTTTCGTGTTGGATTTCTTCACTTGATTGATTGAAGAGGTGATGGAAGGGTTTGCATGTTGGGTTTCTTCACTTGATTGATTGAAGAGGTGATGGAAAGGGTTTGCATGTTGGGTTTCTTCACTTGATTGATTGATTGAAGAGGTGATGGAAGGGTTTGCATGTTGGGTTTCTTCACTTGATTGATTGATTGAAGAGGTGATGGAAAGGGGTTGCATGTTGGGTTTCTTCACTTGATTGATTGATTGAAGAGGTGATGGAAGGGTTTGCATGTTGGGTTTCTTCTTCTTGATTGATTGAAGAGGTGATGGAAGGGTTTGCATGTTGGGTTTCTTCACTTGATTGATTGAAGAGGTGATGGAAGGGTTTGCATGTTGGGTTTCTTCACTTGATTGATTGAAGAGGTGATGGAAGGGTTTGCATGTTGGGTTTCTTCACTTGATTGATTGAAGAGGTGATGGAAGGGTTTGCATGTTGGGTTTCTTCACTTGATTGATTGATTGAAGAGGTGATGGAAAGGGGTTGCATGTTGGGTTTCTTCACTTGATTGATTGATTGAAGAGGTGATGGAAGGGTTTGCATGTTGGGTTTCTTCACTTGATTGATTGAAGAGGTGATGGAAGGGTTTGCATGTTGGGTTTCTTCACTTGATTGATTGAAGAGGTGATGGAAGGGTTTGCATGTTGGGTTTCTTCACTTGATTGATTGAAGAGGTGATGGAAGGGTTTGCATGTTGGGTTTCTTCACTTGATTGATTGATTGAAGAGGTGATGGAAGGGTTTGCATGTTGGGTTTCTTCACTTGATTGATTGAAGAGGTGATGGAAAGGGTTTGCATGTTGGGTTTCTTCACTTGATTGATTGATTGAAGAGGTGATGGAAGGGTTTGCATGTTGGGTTTCTTCACTTGATTGATTGAAGAGGTGATGGAAGGGTTTGCATGTTGGGTTTCTTCACTTGATTGATTGAAGAGGTGATGGAAGGGTTTGCATGTTGTGTTTCTTCACTTGATTGATTGATTGAAGAGGTGATGGAAGGGTTTGCATGTTGGGTTTCTTCACTTGATTGATTGATTGAAGAGGTGATGGAAAGGGGTTGCATGTTGGGTTTCTTCACTTGATTGATTGATTGAAGAGGTGATGGAAGGGTTTGCATGTTGGGTTTCTTCACTTGATTGATTGATTGAAGTGGTGATGGAAAGGGGTTGCATGTTGGATTTCTTCACTTGATTGATTGAAGAGGTGATGGCAGGGTTTGCATGTTGGGTTTCTTCACTTGATTGATTGAAGAGGTGATGGAAAGGGGTTGCATGTTGCTGCAAATGGTACATTTCCTAACAGACTTGACAAACAGACAGGGATTATCACAGACAAGCTCTAAATTCTATACTCACAAATACTGGTTGGATTCACTCCTCCCGACATCCGGAGAGTGCAGCTTTTGAAGCAGTATGCGGATAATGCAGATTAAGAGAATAGAGTTAGCCTGCAAAATAAATTAAAACTGGAATAAGGGCTATTGTAGGGATGCAACTGTTTTTTTATGTTTTAATGGATACACACACACACACACACACGCATTATATATTATATTGATAATATATACAGTATATCAATATAATATAATATATTATATTGATATACTGTGTATATATATATATATATATATATATATATATATATATATATATATATATATATATATATATATATATATATATATATCAATGTAAATATATATAGGAAAGAAATATATATAGGATATATATATAAAGAATATATACCAGGATATAAATCCCATCTCAGCCACTGACTCATGACCCAATGCAAGTCACTTAACCTCCCTTGTGCTCTGTTACATAATTGTAAGTGACACTTGCTGATGCAAGGAAATAAAGGCGTGCAGTAAATCTAAGAAGCTAACCCTAACCCTAACCCTGATTACTTTATTTGACTCACTCCATATGAGTAAGAAAGATGCATTGCAAGGCAGAAATGACTAGATTGCTTTAAAAGCATGCTGCCAGTTATGAAGCTCAGTAGCTTTCAGAAGCCCAAATTAACATCACTTGCTAATTATCTTTATAAATACAAGTTTTATTGGGTCAAGGTGGTTTTCTGGTTAATTCACAATCTGGTTAACAGCCTTTCAGATAGAGGAGGCAACTAAATATCGTTTCAGTGTCCACAACACGTAGGTGTACAGAAATGTGTCACTGCGGGCTTCTGTTCCTCGGCATGTCCTTACTCGGATATGTTTCAGTTTCCTGTCCTTTCTAAAAGTGGCCTGCTCCTTTTCTAGTGTTCATGTAGTGCCCATAGGAAGTGGAGGAGCTGAATATCTTTCTTGGGGACGACAGTTACTTCATTATTCCTCCAGTGGTTACAGTATCTTATTGCATGTTGCCTTTCTTTGACAGTTCACCGTTATTATTAGGCACTTCTCTGATGTATTTCTAGGGCCTGCTGTTAGTATTTCTGTATCATCAGCACCATCTGTTTATATTTCATAATGCACTGCATAGAATCCAGTACTTTATTCTACTGTGGGATTCATTGCATTGATCTAAACAGGGGGGACATGGACCGAACCATTAAAACTGGACCCTCAGCTACACTGTAAGTGGAAACATTTTGGATTAAAAAAAATTCACATGAGTTCAATGTCATTCTATTGAATAGACTGTGCTGAGTTCAATGTCATTCTATTGAATAGACTGTGCTGAGTTCAATGTCATTCTATGGAATATACTGGCTGAGTTCAATGTCATTCTATTGAATAGCATCTGCTGTTTAAATGTCATTTTTTCACAGTCAAACGGGTTTCAAATGGTTCAGCATTTCTTTATTCAACAAAGTTTCTTAGATGCAGTGGCTTTAAATTGTTAACTAATGTTAAATCCATGTTGTTTACTTCTCTTCTTGTGTTTTCACTGTTTTCTTGCAAGCTTTGACGAGGATGCTTTTTTGAAAAGAAGAACAAATAATAATATATTCCTTCAAATTTCGATGCACTTTTTCCGGAAAATGTTTGTTTTTATCACCAAACTCCTCAATAATGCGATCCAAGTCATTATTTTATTACTATAACATCTGATGAAAAAGCTCTGCAAATGTCCAAGCAGCATAGTCTGACTGTGAAAAAAGAGGAACAAAGACATCACTGTTTAAATACTGAAAGCAGCCCGTTATCTGATACCTGATACCAACAATGACTATTCATGAGATACACAAGCAGCAAAACGTGAGCCGAGAAAAGAGGAACAAAGACTTGCTGAGAAAAGAGGAACAAAGACATCAGTGTCGCATCCTGACTGACTGAGAAAAGAGGAACAAAGACATTGCCCAAAACAAAGTTTTCTGACGGCTTTTTCCGGAGGAACAAAAACGACTAAAACACAAGCAGCAACTGCGTTGCTGAGAAATGATGTCAGACCCAATACCGACAAAGGACCTGCTGAGAAAAAGAGGAACAAAGACATCATGCCCAAACCCAGTCCGACAATGGACTGACTGCTGAGAAAAGAGGAAAAAAAAGACATCACAAGTTCAATGTCATTCAGACAATTGAATGACTGTGCTGAGAGAAAAGAGGAACAAATTCATCATGGAATATACAAAGCTGCAAGTTCAATGTCATGAGAAAAAAAATTGAATAGCATCACTGCTGAGTTCAATGTCATTGAGAAAAGAGGAACAAAGCATCACTGCCCAAATACACAAGTTCAATGTCATTCTGTGGGAAAAGAGGAAAAAAGGGTTTCAAGATGCCGTGGTTCAGCATTTCTTTGGATTCTGTGACCTCAAAGTTTCTTAGATGCAGTGGCTGAGAAAAAGGAACAAAGACAATGTTAAATCCATGTTGTTTACTTCTCTTCTTGTGTTTTCACTGTTTTCTTGCAAGCTACACAAACGAGTGATGCTTTTTGAAAAAAAGAACAAATACAGTACTATTCCTTCAAATTGACTGACTGCTGAGAAAGAGGAACAAAAAAATGTTTGCTTCTCAAAAATAGTCTGACTGATGCTGAGAAAAAACAAAGACATCAGCCCAAAATACACAATTGAAATCACCAGCAAAGAGGAACAAAGACATCACTGCCCAAATACACAAGCAGCAACGTGATTGACTGATGAGAAAAGAGGAACAAAGACATCACTGCCCAAATACCAAAGCAGCAACGTGACTGACTGCTGAGAAAAGAGGAACAAAGACATCACTGCCTGAATACACAAGCAGCAACGTGACTGACTGACGAGAAAAGAGGAACAAAGACATCACTGCCCGAATACACAAGCAGCAACATGACTGACTGACGAGAAAAGAGGAACAAAGACATCAGTGCCCAAATACACAAGCAGCAACATGACTCGAGAAATGAGGAACAAAGACATCGGTGCCCAAATACCAAAGCAGCAACGTGACTGACTGCTGAGAAAAGACATCACTGCCCAAAACAAAGACATCACTGCCGAGAAAAAGAGGAACAAAGAATCACACCAAAAGCAAGCAGCAACGTGACTGACTACTGAGAAAAGAGGAACAAAGACATCACTGCCTGAATACACAAGCAGCAACATGACTGACTGCTGAGAAAAGAGGAACAAAGACATCACTGCCCGAATACACAAGCAGCAACGTGACTGACTGCTGAGAAAAGAGGAACAAAGACATCAGTGCCCAAATACACAAGCAGCAACGTGACTGACTGCTGAGAAAAGAGGAACAACGACATCACTGCCCAAATACCAAAGCAGCAACGTGACTGACTGCTGAGAAAAGAGGATCAAAGACATCACTGCCCAAATACACAAGCAGCAACGTGACTGACTGCTGAGAAAAGAGGAACAAAGACATCACTGCCCAAATACACAAGCAGCAACGTGACTGACTGCTGAGAAAAGAGGAACAAAGACATCACTGCCCAAATACCAAAGCAGCAACGTGACTGACTGACTGAGAAAAAGAGGAACAAAGACATCAGTGCCCAAATACACAAGCAGCAACATGACTGACTGCTGAGAAAAGAGGAACAACGACATCACTGCCCAAATACCAAAGCAGCAACGTGACTGACTGCTGAGAAAAGAGGAACAAAGACATCAGTGCCCAAATACACAAGCAGCAACATGACTGACTGCTGAAAAAAGAGGAACAACGACATCACTGCCCAAATACCAAAGCAGCAACGTGACTGACTGCTGAGAAAAGAGGAACAAAGACATCATTGCCCAAATACACAAGCAGCAACGTGACTGACTGACGAGAAAAGAGGAACAAAGACATCACTGTCTGAATACACAAGCAGCAACATGACTGACTGACGAGAAAAGAGGAACAACGACATCACTGTCTGAATACACAAGCAGCAACGTGACTGACTGCTGAGAAAAGAGGAACAAAGACATCAGTGCCTGTGAAAAGAGGAACAAAAATCACTGCCCAAATACACAAGCACGTGACTGAGCTGAAAAAAAAGAGGAACAAAGACATCACTGCCCAAATACAAAGCAGCAACGTGACTGACTGCTGAGAAAAGAGGAACAAAGACATCACTGCCCAAATACCAAAGCAGCAACGTGACTGACTGACGAGAAAAGAGGAACAAAGACATCACTGCCCAAATACACAAGCAGCAACGTGACTGACTGCTGAGAAAAGAGGAACAAAGACATCACTGCCCAAATACACAAGCAGCAACGTGACTGACTGACGAGAAAAGAGGAACAAAGACATCACTGCCCAAATACCAAAGCAGCAACTTGACTGACTGCTGAGAAAAGAGGAACAAAGAGATCACTGCCTAAATACACAAAGCAGCAACGTGACTGACTGACGAGAAAAGAGGAACAAAGACATCACTGCCTGAATACACAAGCAGCAACGTGACTGACTGACGAGAAAAGAGGAACAAAGACATCACTGCCCAAATACCAAAGCAGTAACGTGACTGACTGCTGAGAAAAGAGGAACAAAGACATCACTGCCCAAATACCAAAGCAGCAACGTGACTGACTGCTGAGAAAAGAGGAACAAAGACATCACTGTCTGAATACACAAGCAGCAACGTGACTAACTGCCGGGAAAAGACGAACCAAAATGTTACTGCCCAATCTTGAATCATCCATGATACACAGACAGCCATTTTCAAAGAAGCACCATTAGCTTCCTGAGGAATTCAGAGAGAAGCTTTTACAATTTCAGCATTTCTAACAAACAGTACCAGCTTGGACAGATCAGAAATGCTGATCAGACCCCCGTATTTTTCGACATGCCAAGCAATACCACAGTTCACAAACTGGGAGAAAAACAGGTGTGAGTAATCACGACTGGAAATGAGACACAGCACATACCTGTAATGCTCTGCGTGAGAGCAGACTGGAAATGAGACACAGCACATACCTGTACTGCTCTGTGTGAGAGCAGACTGGAAATGAGACACAGCACATACCTGTACTGCTCTGTGTGAGAGCAGACTGGAAATGAGACACAGCACATACCTGTAATGCTCTGCGTGAGAGCAGACTGGAAATGAGACACAGCACATACCTGTAATGCTCTGCATGAGAGCAGACTGGAAATGAGACACAGCACATACCTGTAATGCTCTGCGTGAGAGCAGACGGACACAAACTGCCTCCATATGTGGAATTGAGGTTGTATCTTTGTAAATGCAGATTTTTATTTTTTCCTCAAACTGAGGGTTTTAAATTTGAAGGAATACAGTAATCCTCTAGAAGTTAGAAAATCAAAAGGAACACACTGTACCCTGTCCTTTACATTAATACAACCTAGATCTGTATTAAAAAGGATGATTTAGTCCTTATTTTGCATCAGTATATTTTATAATTATAATCTGCCTATGCTGATGCACTCGATATCACGTTCACAAAACAAAACATTTCATTTGGAACAGAAGTGAACTTATATTTAGTCAGGAAGCTCATGCAATAGATTATTTATTAAAACATAGACTAAACAACACTACTACATTATACATATTTTACACTACATAGCTTGCTAATAAGTGGAAAGGCTGACCATAGTGAAGTCATGGGCAGGGGCTCAAAAAGCAGGTGGAGGCTGGGGAGGAGGAGGCGAACTGGCGCACAGCAGGGAGGTAATGGATTGAGGTAAGATATAAATCCTTTCCTTGTCGATCACTAAATGCATTGTTTATTGAAGGACAATTAAGATACTAGCTATTGGACTGAATGATTTGTTCTGGTATTGGAAGCACCTCAAATCCGCTTGATGTTTATGTGATTTGATCTGAGGTTAAAGTGAGTTCCCTGCCTGAACCAGCGCTTTGCTTAATCCCAGTTCAATCAGTCAGCAGCTACACCCACTCAGCAATGCTCTGACAGAATGGGACTGCAGTGAGTGCATGCTTCCCATTTGAAATACTACATCGCTGTGCGAAGGCTCATGTTGCAATATGTCTAAACTTCCTGCTGGCTCCCTTGTGGCCATTTCAATTCAAAACACACCGTCATTTGAAGTCTTTATTCCCTGGGGTGCGAGGACATATCTCTTCATTAAGTAAAGTGACTCTCCTCCTTGCCCGGGCTGAGATCCAGATGCTTGTCACTCCTCTGCGTGGGCTCAGACCCAAAAGAATGACTAATGCAAGCCTCAGAGTGCATGCAGATAATACTGTATTGCTGCACAAACTGAACTGCGAGCTTACATCTTGAGAAAACCCCTAGAACTGTCTAGTTACATCTTGACCTCACCCCTAGAAAACCCATCTGAGAATACCCTAGAACAACTGTCTAGTCAGTTACATCTTGAGAATACCCAGAACAACTGTCAATGTCCTGACACCTTGAGAATGCTTCCCTAGTGTCTACAGTTACTTACATCTTGAGAATACCCCTAGAACTGTCTGGTTACATTTCATCTTGAGAATACCATTAGAACTGTCTAGTCAGGACACATCTTGAGAAAACCCCTAGAACTGTCTAGTTACATCTTGACAATACCCCTAGAACTGTCTAGTTACTTACATCTTGAGAATACCCCTAGAACAACTGTCTAGTCACTTACATCTTGAGAATACCCCTAGAACAACTGTCTAGTCACTTACATCTTGAGAATACCCCTAGAACTGTCTAGTCACTTACATCTTGAGAATACCCCTAGAACTGTCTAGTCACTTACATCTTGAGAATACCCCTAGAACTGTCTAGTTACTTACATCTTGAGAATACCCCTAGAACTGTCTAGTTACTTACATCTTGAGAATACCCCTAGAACTGTCTAGTCACTTACATCTTGAGAATACCCCTAGAACTGTCTAGTTACTTACATCTTGAGAATACCCCTAGAACTGTCTAGTCACTTACATCTTGAGAATACCCCTAGAACTGTCTAGTCACTTACATCTTGAGAATACCTTGTGGCGGACTGTCCTGCCCCTATATATACGTGCGCTGTTTTATTATTATTTCTATTATTATTGTTTGCAGCACGGATGTAAAGTCGCCACCATTATGTGTTATTGTTTTGTATTTTTTTATTTTAAAACCTCGTGAGGATGCGTGACTGTCAGCTACCGATTGTTTAACTAGCTGACAGTCACGCAGACTTATTAAACTCGTGCAGACTGTGGCCGAGGGGTAATAAGATAATTAATATCTAGTTAACCCCTCAGCCAGAATATAAAATCCTGCAGCTTTCTTTGTTCGGGGAAGGGTGTTCGGAGTAGAGAACAAGAGTAGAGGCAGGAGGTAAAGAGAATATAACAATTGCTAAACGTGCTGGTTTATACACCAGCACGATACTTATTTGTTATTTGTTTATTTATTTGGCCAACGCGCCTTTTGTTTCGTTTTTGTTATTATTTAATAAACGCGCTGAGCGCCGTTCTGGAAGCACAAAGGTCGAAGAAAACCCCCGAAACATCAATTAGGTTAATTAAACACCAAATCGTGATTCATGATGTGTAATCTAAAAATAAACAAGCAAAAAACGAAATATATATATTGCTGCTCTAGAAAGAGTGCAAAGAAGAGCGACCAGAATATTACGGGTTTAAAAGGCATGTCATATGCAGACAGACAGACTTAAAGAATTGAATCTATTCAGTTTTGAACAAAGACGACTACGTGGCGATCTGATACAAGCATTCAAAATTCTAAAAGGTATTGACAATGTCGACCCAAGGGACTTTTTCGACCTGAAAAAAGAAACAAGGACCAGGGGTCACAAATGGAGATTAGATAAAGGGGCATTCAGAACAGAAAATAGGAGGCACTTTTTTACACAGAGAATTGTGAGGTTCTGGAACCAACTCATCTGTAATGTTGTTGAAGCTGACACCCTAGGATCCTTCAAGAAACCGCTTGATGAGAGTCAGCTTTTTGTGGTTATTTTTGGAATTCACTGATACTCAAATTAAACTCGTGTTCAGCTTTCTGCAGAGAATATGACAACGATGTATCCACGGACATCATTGATGAGGTGAAACACATGAAAGCAATTTATAAGGCAAACTTGGAAGTGCACCTCTCAAACCACTAGAACTGTTAAATAAACTTCATGAGCTTAAGTTGGAATGTCTTTTTCCTAATGACACTGTAGCTCTGCGGATTTTCTGTACCATACCCATAACTGTTTCTGAAGATGAAAGATCTTTTAGCAAAATGAAGCAAATCAAAAGCATACAAAGATCAACAATCAGACAAGGAAGACTCCATGGTCTTGCTCTTCTTGCTATTGAGCACGATCTTGCCGGGTCATTGAACTTTCAAGACATAATTGATGATTTTGCTGTAAAAAAATCCAGAAGAGTTGCATTTTAAGACCCCTTCCCCATATTCTGTATTTGACCTTTTTAAATACCTGTTTTATTTTTTTATATTTTAACTTTGTTGGTCATATTCAGTTACATCTTGTATATTTCGTTTTTTGCTTGTTTATTTTTAGATTACACATCATGAATCACGATTTGGTGTTTAATTAACCTAATTGATGTTTCAGGGGTTTTCTTCGACCTTTGTGCTTCCAGAACTTATGCATATTGGGTTCTAATTTGTTATTTAGGATAAAAAGTAGTGTCGTAACCCTCTCCTTTCTGGGGAGGCCTTTGACTGTTCTGCCCTGGGGCCTGGAATTGCTGTCGCTGGGCCTGACGCACACTAACCTGCCCTAGAAAATTACCACCTCCATGCTTGACAGTAGGTATGGTGTTCTTTTCTTGTACGCCTCACCAGACATTCTCCAAATGTAATGACTATCAGCGTGACCAAATAACTCGATTTTTGTTTCATCACTCCGCAAAACCTTTGAGCAGAACTCATATCCATCATTCAAATGCTGTTTTGCAAACTTTAAGTGATTGTCCTTGTGATGTTTTCCTAAGAGAGGCTTTTTCCTTGGCCTGTGACCATTGAGACCTCCACCATGCAATACTCAACCAATGGTTGAAATGGAAACCCCAGTCCCATTTACAGCCAATTCATTTTGAATATCTTTGGCAGTCAATCTCAGATTGTTATTAACCTTCGTCACAATTATTCTACTTGTTCTTGGTGAAAGAACCTTCTTTGTTCCAGACTGAGGGAGTGTTGTGACAGTACCATGAGTCATGTACTTCTTGATAATATAAACAGTAGTTGAAATTGGGATACTCAAACTCTTGGAAATCTTCTTGTATCCTTCCCCAACTGTATGACAATAAATAATTTTCTGCCTGAGGTCTTCAGATAGCTCTTTACTTTTTCCACATATTGACTTATTGATAATGACAGCAATCACCCTATGCCTAACCCTTTTATACTCTCTAAGAATGCTCACCTACAAGCCAGCATTTTCTAGACTTTTCTAGAATTAGGTTCTGTACTATCATATTGAAATTTCTAGCACCTTACTATTATAGCATCCAAGACAATACTATCATAGCATCAAAAGGTATGAATACTTTTGAATTCGCATTTTTGGAGTTTTGCTATCACATTGCTGAAATAAGTAATTGTAGACATCTTTTTTCTTGTAACTTTTTTTTCCTCATCCACAAAAGCAAAACTTTTGCTACGAAAGAGTTTTCCGAAAATTCTTTGTTTTTGAGAAATTTCTAGAAATCATACATTTCCATTGAGGTATGTAAACTTTCGACAACTGTATATATATATATATACAGACGTGCTCAAATTTGTTGGTACCCTTACAGCTCATTGAAATAATGCTTCATTCCTCCTGAAAAGTGATGAAATTAAAAGCTATTTTATCATGTATACTTGCATGCCTTTGGTATGTCATAGAATAAAGCAAAGAAGCTGTGAAAAGAGATGAATTATTGCTTATTCTACAAAGATATTCTAAAATGGCCTGGACACATTTGTTGGTACCCCTTAGAAAAGATAATAAATAATTGGATTATAGTGATATTTCAAACTAATTAGTTTCTTTAATTAGTATCACACATGTCTCCAATCTTGTAATCAGTCATTCAGCCTATTTAAATGGAGAAAAGTAGTCACTGTGCTGTTTGGTATCATTGTGTGCACCACACTGAACATGGACCAGAGAAAGCAAAGGAGAGAGTTGTCTGAGGAGATCAGAAAGAAAATAATAGACAAGCATGGTAAAGGTAAAGGCTACAAGACCATCTCCAAGCAGCTTGATGTTCCTGTGACAACAGTTGCAAATATTATTAAAAGTTTAAGGTCCATGGAACTGTAGCCAACCTCCTGGGGGCCAAGTAAGAGGAAAATCGACCCCAGAGTGAACAGAAGGATAATGCGAATGGTAGAAAAAGAACCAAGGATAACTGCCAAAGAGATACAAGCTGAACTCCAAGGTGAAGGTACGTCAGTTTCTGATCGCACCATCCGTCGCTTTTTGAGCGAAAGTGGGCTCCATGGAAGAAGACCCAGGAGGACTCCACTTTTGACAGAAAAACATAAAAAAGCCAGACTGGAATTTGCTAAAATGCATATTGACAAGCCACAAGCCTTCTGGGAGAATGTCCTTTGGACAGATGAGTCAAAACTGGAGCTTTTTGGCAAGTCACATCAGCTCTATGTTCACAGACGAAAAAATGAAGCTTTTAAAGAAAAGAACACCATACCTACAGTGAAACATGGAGGAGGCTCGGTTATGTTTTGGGGCTGCTTTGCTGCGACTGGCACAGGGTGCCTTGAATCTGTGCAGGGCACAATGAAATCTCAAGACTATCAAGGCATTCTGGAGCGAAACGTACTTCCCAGTGTCAGAAAGCTCTGTCTCAGTCGCAGGTCATGGGTCCTCCAACAGGATAATGACCCAAAACACACAGCTAAAAGCACCCAAGAATGGATAAGAACAAAACATTGGACTATTCTGAAGTGGCCTTCTATGGGTCCTGATCTGAATCCTATCGAACATCTATGGAAAGAGCTGAAACTTGCAGTCTGGAGAAGGCACCCATCAAACCTGAGACAGCTGGAGCAGTTTGCTCAGGAAGAGTGGGCCAAACTACCTGTTAACAGGTGCAGAAGTCTCATTGAGAGCTACAGAAAACGTTTGATTGCAGTGATTGCCTCTAAAGGTTGTGCAACAAAATATTAGGTTAGCGGTCCCATCATTTTTTGTCCATGCCATTTTCATTTGTTTTATTATTTACAATATTATGTTGAATAAAAAATCAAAAGCAAAGTCTGATTTCTATTAAATATGGAATAAACAATGGTGGATGCCAATTACTTTTGTCAGTTTCAAGTTATTTCAGAGAAAATTGTGCATTTTTCGTTTTTTTTTGTGGAGAGGTACCAACAAATTTGAGCACGTCTGTATATATATATATATATATATATATATATATATATATATATATATATATATATATATATATATATATATTTGAGAAAGGCTCCCTTTTGATATTTACCCAGTTGGCTTAATTCACAAAATGGATTGGATAAATGGCCCATTTATAAAAGTAATGATACATTCCTCCTGACAGTGCAAAATGGCAAACCCATTTTCCAAAGGGCTTTTAGCCTTTAATTCAAGTACAATATGATGCTGGTTGTTCTTTCTTGCCAACAAAGAAAAATTGCTGTAATATAAAAGCAGCTGCAGATTAGTAT
Organism: Huso huso; assembly: GCA_036884735.1. Classification (NCBI taxonomy): domain Eukaryota; kingdom Metazoa; phylum Chordata; class Actinopteri; order Acipenseriformes; family Acipenseridae; genus Huso; species Huso huso. The sequence goes on along the minus strand of CM072665.1, from coordinate 99,435 downwards.
TCAGGTAGACATTACAAAGTTTAAAACTGGCAAGGGATCACAACCTAAAGTGTATGTATATATATATATATATATATATATATATATATATATATATATATATATATATAGCTCTGTAAAGGGCCCTGCAATGGGATAATGCAGTGAGGGTTTTGAGATGATTTAGTGAGCGTTTTTAACTTCACGCTTACAGGATTTCAGCTATCTCAATATGTTTTTAGCTCAAAAATAGTTTTTATATTGCGGTTTAGCCATGTTCCATTGTCGACAAAATAATGATTACTATTACAGGCCATTTATAAGAACATAAGAACATAAGAACATAAGTTCACAGAGTACCTTTTAGAGAAGCTGCTTATGTAATGGAGAGCCACTTGGACCTTAAATAATCATTTCATTAATAAAAAATTCTTGAGGCTGATCTATAAAATAGTTAGAATATTTACTATACTAAAATAAGATTAGTTCAAAAAAACATTTCTTAAAACACTGATTAGCTGATTTTATTGTAACCCTAAATTCAGTTTATTTTAGTATTTGTATTTCTGGGGCTCCTGAGTGGTGCATCCAGTAAAGACGCTCCATGTGGAGTGCAGGATGCGCTCTATAGTCTGGACATCGCAAGTTCGAGTCCAGGCTATTCCTTTGCCGACCGAGGATGGGAGCTTCCAGGGGGCGCTCAATTGGCCGAGCGCCACCCGGGGGGTGGGGAGGGTTAGGTCGGCCAGGGTGTCCTCGACTCACCGCGCACCAGCGACCCCTGTAGTCTGGCTAGGCGCCTGCAGGCTTGCCTGTAAGCTGCCCGAGAGCTGCGTTGTCCTCTCGACGCTGTAGCTCTTGGGTGGCTGCATGGTGAGTCCGCAGTGTGAAAAAAAGCAGTCGGCTGACGGCACACGCTTCGGAGGACAGCGTGTGTTCGTCTTCGCCCTCCCGAGTCAGCGCAGGAGTGGTAGCGGTGAGCTGAGCATAATAAAATAATTGACGATTCCAAATTGGGAGAAAATAATAAAAATAATTGGCAACGACTAAATAAAAAAAAAAAAAAAAAAAAAGTATTTGTATATCTAATGGTAGATCCTGCATCAGCTAGGGGAAGTGTGTTGCAGTTAACAGGTTCTGGTTACACTCTGGTGTACCCGATGTACTTAGAGATTACATGTTGGTAACACTTTACATTAAGTGACTCTGACTACTGTGTATTCACATTGTAGCTACTTAATAAATACATGTGTACATGTACATAATTACAATGTGATTATGTATAGTTACAATGTATTTAATGTGTACATTTTGTTGCATGATATAACCCTAACCCAAACCTTTTTCTGATACAATTGTGTACTTACATATAATGTGCAAAACGATGTACACATTAAGTACACTGTAACTATGCATAATAGCACTGTAGTTATGTGTAAGTGCACATGCATTTACAAAGTAGCTACTATGTAAATACACAGTAATTAGAGACATAAGAACATAAGGAAGTTTACAAATGAGAGAAGACCATTCGGCCCATCTTGCTTGTTTGGTTATTAGTAGCTTATTGTTTCCAGAATCTCATCAAGCAGTTTCTTGAAGGATCCCAGGGTGTCAGCTTCAACAACATTACAGGGGAGTTGGTTCCAGACCCTCACAATTCTCTGTAAAAAAGTGCATCCTATTTTCTATTCTGAATGCCCCTTTATCTAATCTCCATTTGTGACCCCTGGTCCTTGTTTCTTTTTTCAGGTCGAAAAAGTACCTTGGGTCGACATTGTCAATAACTTTTAGAATTTTGAATGCTTAAATCAGATCGCCGCGTAGTCTTCTTTGTTCGAGACTGAATAGATTCAATTCTTTAAGCCTGTCTGCATATGACATGCCTTTTAAACCTGGAATAATTCTGGTCGCTCTTCTTTGCACTCTTTCTAAAGCAGTAATATCCTTTTTGTAACGAGGTGACCAGAACTGAACACAATATTCTAGAAGAGGTCTTACTAATGCATTGTAAAGTTTTAACATTACTTCCCTTGATTTAAATTCAACACTTTTCACAATATATCCGAGCATCTTGTTGGCCTTTTTTTTTTATAGCTTCCCCACATTGTCTAGATGAAGGCATTTCTGAGTCCACATAAACTCCTAGGTCTTTTTCATAGATTCCTTCTTCAATTTCAGTATCTCCCATATGATATTTATAATCGGAACTCCTTCTAGTAGGATCTAAAACTCAACTTAAGAATCTAAATATAGCTGCCCTGAACCTCAGAAACTGTCTGCTGCTGTCTTCCCCCACAGTACGAAGCCTTGGTGTACTTCTGGACAGCAACCTCTCCTTTGATGCCCACATCTCCTCCGTGGTCAAATCTTCCTTGTACCATCCCTACCTTTCCCTCCCAGATGCAGAGATATTTTGTCATGCATTTGTCTCCTCTCGACTCGACTACTGTAACTCTCTACATGGTGGTCTCCCGGCATGCGCCATAAACCGACTGCAGCTAGTTCAGAATGCCGCTGTCAGGATCCTTACCAGATGTAAAAAACGTGATCACATCACCCCCGTCTTGCCCAGCTGCACTGGCTACCTGTAAAGTTCAGGATTATTTTCAAAACTCTCCTGCTCACCTGCAATGCCCTTCATCACACATGTCCCGAGTACCTCCTCAACCTGCTGACCCGCTATGCCCGTCAGCAAGAGGAGGTCCTCCGACTCTGGACTGCTTGTTATCACCAAGCAAAAGTGCACCACACTCAGAGAACGCTTGTTTAGCTTCATGGCTCCGACTCTTTGAACTCTCTCCCAGCTTTGGTGCATGATGCTCCCACCGTCGTTCGCTTTAAATCAACTCTCAAGACCCACTTGTTCTCTCTTGCTTTCCATGCTCTTTAAGCCTGATATCTGCTATTAGCTGCTGTGTTGCTGCTACTATTTAATTGATTATGCTACTATCATGTATTATGCACTTTCCACTGTATTTAATGTATTATGCATTTGTTTTTATATACTGTATATCTTGTATGATGCATTTCTCTGTATTTAAAGTACAATGGATTTTCTTGTTGTTACTGCATCTTGTAAAGCACTTTGTGATGGTGGTCCACTATGAAAAGCGCTATATAAAATAAAAATTGAGTGAATTGATTGAATGCCCATTGTCATAGCCTGCATGCAGTACCTTACACTTTTCTATATTAAATGTCAATTCCCATGTGTCTGCCCAGTTCTGAATGCTGTCCAGATCATTTTGAATGACCTTTGCTGCTGCAACAGTGTTTGCCACTCCTCTTATTTTTGTGTCGTCTGCAAATTTAACAAGTTTACTTACTATAAGAATCTAAATCATTAATGTAGATTAGCAATAGCAGAGGACCTAATACTGATCCCTGTGGTACATCACTGGTTACCTCGCTCCATTTTGAGGTTTCTCTTCTAATCAGTACTTTCTGTTTTCTACATGTTAATTACTCCCTAATCCATGTGCATGCATTTCCTTGAATCCCTACTGCGTTCAGTTTGAGAATTAATCTTTTATGCGGGACTTTGTCAAAAGCTTTCTGGAAATCTAAATAAACCGTGTCATATGCTTTGCAATTATCCATTTTCAATGTTGCATCCTCAAAGAAATCAAGCAGGTTAGTTAGACATGATCTCCCTTTCCTAAAACCATGCTGACTGTCTCCCAGGATATTGTTACCATATAGGTAATTTTCCATTTTGGATCTTATTATAGTTTCCATAAGTTTACATATAATAGAAGTCAGGCTTATTGGTCTGTAGTTACTTGGTTCGGTTTTGTCTCCGTTTTTGTGGATCGGTATTATGTTTGCAATTTTCCAGTCTGTCGGTACAACCCCTGTGTCAAGAGAATGTTGAAAACTTGTGTTTGCAGTTCCATGTACTCTTTTTGGTCCCTTTTAAACACTCTGTAAAGTGCCTTTTTTCTCTGAATATTTTTTTTATTGATCTATTAAACCATTTTGGCAATTTTGTTTTAGATTTAGACTTGTCTACTTTTGGGATGTAATTGTTTTGCGCCTCTAGTACTACAGTAGGAGGCTGTGTGGTCCAGTGGTTAAAGAAAAGGGCTTGTAATCAGGAGGTCCCCGGTTCAAATCCCACCTCAGCCACTGACTCATTGTGTGACCCTGAGCAAGTCACTTAACCTCCTTGTGCTCCGTCTTTCAGGTGAGACGTAATTGTAAGTGACTCTGCAGCTGATGCATAGTTCACACACCCTAATCTCTGTAAGTCGCCTTGGATAAAGACGTCTGCTAAATAAATAAATAAACAAATAAATACTACAGCCATGTTTTCTCTATTTTACTCCAATCGACTTCTGTTAGTCTCCGTTTCATACCTTCATAGTTTGCCTTTCTAAAATTGTAAACCTTAGCTTTAGTCATTACATTTTGGGTTTTAAAAAGCACTTCAAATGAGACACAATGTAAAATGTTACTGATTTATTTTTGGGAGTTCTATTATCCAGTCGCCAGGATGGTGAAACGGAAAATGATACACAAAGTGAATCTAAACAAACACATGAATTGAGATGACCCATTCCCTGGTATTTAAATAGATCCCACTATCTAGAGTATGCATACAAAATATCATCAAAAAACAAACGTCTGCGTTAACCTCATGGTTTGAGTTCACACTGTTAATATACTGCACACTGAGCAGGGGTACAAACTGCCTTATTCACTAAATGCACAGCATCTCAAAGCGCTTTACAATATAAAACACAGTAACAATAAAAACACAGCAACATTCCATGTAAAAACACAGCAGGTACACAGATAATACATATTTTAGTTTAAGATATAAAACAAAGTTATACATAATTCCAAATTACATGAAAAACTAACTGAGAGAATGCCAATAGATAAACATGCGTTTTTCGTTGTTTCTTAAATATCTATGGTTTTAGAGTCCTTGATTGCCTGTAGAGATCATTCCACAGTCTGGGTGCATAGCAGCAAAATGCCCGATCCCCCATAGAATGAAGCTTAGCTCTGGGAATTCTTAACAACCAGAGGTAGCAGAGTGCACATCACGCGCAGGAATGTACTTAAACAGGTCTGAGATGTAGCTGGGAACCAGACCGTTAAGAGCCTTATCAATTAATAATAAAATCTTAAAGTCAATCCTGCTCTTAACAGGCAACCAGTGCAAAGAAGCCAGAACTGGTGTGATATGTGCACACAATGTGGAAGCTGTTAAAACAGGAGCAGTGGAATTCTGAATATACTGTAGCCTAGAGCAGCCTTTGAGGCACCTACAAGCAAGGCATTGCAGGAGTCAAGCCAGGGGAGACAAAGGCAAGCACAAGCCTCTCCGCAGCAGACAGAGAAAGAATAGAATGCTGACGCGCTGTATTCCGGAGATGGAAAAAAGACACCTTAGTGACATTACGGATATGAGACTCAAAGGTTAAACTAGGGTCAAAAAACACACCTAGATTCCTGACCTCAGAGCTAGATTTAACTTCAAGCCCATCAATCACCAAACTGAAACAGTCGAGATTGCTCAGTTGTTGGGGAGAGCCGAGCAGCATTACCTCCGTTTTATCAAAGTTTAACTGCAGAAAATGTTGCCGCATCCAAACTTACGAAGAAAATAAAAAAGTTAGATGAATGGAAGTTGGAACCCTACCGGCACCAGTCAAGTGAACGACTCCTAAGAAGAATATCAAGTTCATTTAACTCTCTCAGTTAGTGGTACACAGTAGTATGGGCAGCAGTGTGGAGTAGTGGTTAGGGCTCTGGACTCTTGACCGGAGGGTTGTGGGTTCAATCCCCAGTGGGGGACACTGCTGTTGTACCCTTGAGCAAGGTACTTTACCTAGATTGCTCCAGTAAAAACCCAACTGTATAAATGGGTAATTGTATGTAAAAATAATGTGATATCTGTATAATGTGAAATAATGTATAATGTGATATCTTGTAACAATTGTAAGTCGCCCTGGATAAGGGCGTCTGCTAAGAAATAAATAATAATAATAATAATAAAGTATAGAGGAGTCACCTATGCAGGTGATGATATCACCAGGCAAGTGAACGACTCCTAAGAAGAATATCAAGTTCATTTAACTCTCTCAGTTAGGTACACAGTAGTATAGAGGAGTCACCTATGCAGGTGATGATATCACCAGGCAAGTGAACGACTCCTAAGAAGAATATCAAGTTCATTTAACTCTCTCAGTTAGTGGTACGCAGTAGTATAGTGGAGTCACCTATGCAGGTGATGATATCACCAGGCAAGTGAACGACTCCTAAGAAGAATATCAAGTTCATTTAACTCTCTCAGTTAGTGGTACGCAGTAGTATAGAGGAGTCACCTATGCAGGTGATGATATCATCAGGCAAGTGAACGACTCCTAAGAAGAATATCAAGTTCATTTAACTCTCTCAGTTAGTTCATTTAACTCTCAGTTAGTGGTAGTATAGTGGAGTCACCTATGCAGGTGATGATATCACCAGTCAAGTGAACGACTCCTAAGAAGAATATCAAGTTCATTTAACTCTCTCAGTTAGTGGTACACAGTAGTATAGAGGAATCATCTATTCAGGTGATGATATCACCAGTCAAGTGAACGACTCCTAAGAAGAATATCAAGTTCATTTAACTCTCTCAGTTAGTGGTACGCAGTAGTACAGAGGAATCATCTACGCAGTAGTATAGTGGAGTCACCTATGCAGGTGATGATATCATGTTTTTGAAAGCTATTGGGAAGCACACCAAGCTGATCAAAAGGAAAACAAGCTGGCTGTCCTGCTCAAAGGTGGGGTGGACTGTCCAGGGATTCTTGTCCAGGACCTTATTTTTTTTTTTTGCTGGCGGGAAATAACTTGCGTTGGGAGAGAAAGGCAGAGCAATGTTAAAGAACTCACAAATTCAAACAACCAGGAGTGCGAAGAAATCCGGACCAGTAAGGTACCTTATTAGATCAAATCATTTTACTCTGTATTTGTTCACGTTCATTAGTCTGAATTTGATAATCAGAGTCAATATGGAGGCACATTTACAGTATTGGTTTTTCAGATCTTGTTGTTTTAGCTGATTTCTGTGCACATATCTATGCTTTACCTTTCTGCTGCATTTATAAAAATGCACCCTTTGATTTGCTGTGCTTCTACTCACAGATTAAATGCTGCTCTACACAGCTGAGTGTGTCAGGTATTACAGTATAAATTGAACTGTTAATTATAGTGGCGTGGTTAGGGTTGAGTCGGCACTTTATTGATAAACTGCGATTTGCAGTTTAATAATTTCAACTTTGTTAAATGGACTGGCACGACATTTTGCATGCACGGTCTTTTAGGGTAGATGTCCTGACATGGCCGTATTCGTTCCAGTCAGAGGTGCCGTTTCTGAGATCTTTTTTTTATTATTTTTATTTTTAATTTTTAGCGTTGAGAAATTTTTGAGTTTTAGCATGATTTTTTTAGGGTTGAAAGGGGATGGTCCAAAGATGGTGCTGCTTTTTTTATTTTTTTTTTTTTTTTATAAATTTAGTTGTTGCCAATTATTTTTATTATTTTCTCCCAATTTGGAATTGCCAATTATTTTTTTTAAGGCTCAGCTCACCCCTACCACTCCTTCTGCTGCATTTATAAAATGACTCGGGGGCGAAGATGAACACACGCTGTCCTCGTATAAATTGGCGTTAATTATGTGTTAGGGTTCAGTCGGCCGATAAACTGCGATTTGCAGTTTTTTTCAACTTTGTTAACTGGCGGACTCACCATGCAGCCACCCAAGAGCTTTTTTTATTATTTTTTTTTACAGCGTTGAAATTTTTGAGGACAACGCAGGGATCTCAAAGATGGGCAGCTTTTTTTAATTTTTTTTTTTTTTTTTACAGGCATTTTCCCCAAGGCGCAATTATTTTTTTTAAGGCCAGACTACAGGGGTCGCTGGTGCGCGGTGAGCTGCGGACCCCCTGGCCGACCTAAACCCTTCCCCCACCCGGGCGGCGGAACTTGCGTGTGCGGTGAGCGACCCCAATTGTGTGCCGCCCCCTGGGAGCTCCCGTCCACGGTCGGCTGTGGAATAGCCTGGACTCGAACCGGCGACGTCCAGACTATAGAGCGCATCCTGCACTCCACGCGGAGTGCCTTTACTGGATGCGCCACTCGGGAGCCCCAGATGGTGCTTTTTACTGGTAATACAAAAATATTAATATTTGGTGTTTATAAAACACTCATTTACAGCGAATTTTTGTAAATGTAAAATGGTGAAATGTCAGGCTATTCTCAGATCTGTAGTTCTGTGGGAGTCTTAAACAATGCAAGCTCTCAGAGTTCACAGCACACAGCTTGGTGTAGAAACATTTCATAGTTTATAAAGCACAGATTTTATTCTCGATGTGAAATAATTAAATGAATCTTAAATTTGACAGCAGATAGTATATGATTTTTGAAAAAAAAATTATACAACAAGAAACTAGGATTTTTGTGATACTGGTCGTGTTTTTACTTGAAAATCAGATTGCTCTAGCTAAAGTGCATTTACAAAAACTATTATGACATCATGCATTAATAAGAGTTACGACAATCGAGCGGTCCTTCTGCACCCTGTGCAGGGTGAAGACAAGGTCACGCCGCACAATGAGTGACGATCGGTGGTCTGGCTTGTGCCTAATACGTGTCCATCAAGAGAAGACATGGTCACGCTGCACAATGAGTGACAAAAACATCGCTTGTGTCAATCGTGTCCATCAAGAGAAGACATGGTCACGCCGCACAATGAGTGACGATCGGTGGTCTGGCTTGTGCCTAATACGTGTCCATCAAGAGAAGACATGGTCACGCTGCACAATGAGTGACGATCGCTTGTGTCTAATACGTGTCCATCAAGAGAAGACATGGTCACGCTGCACAATGAGTGATGATCGGTGGTCTGGCTTGTGTCTAATACGTGTCCATCAAGAGAAGACAAGGTCATGCTGCACAATGAGTGACGATCGCTTGTGTCTAATACGTGTCCATCAAGAGAAGATTTATAAAGCGAGAAGTCAACAGTTTTGGCCAAGCAAATCGCAGACTCCAGTTCTTGTTCAAAGAATAAATTAAAGATTGTAATACTGTACCTCTAGTTAGGTATGTCAGTCGGTGCTCCAGCTTTGGAGCCACACAAACCTGTGCATGATGACTACCATAGTATCATGCTGTTTAAGTTTGTGCTGTTTGTTTGTTTTAAATAGTTCAGTTAGGTTGGAGCAGCGTGTTTGGCATGCACTTCGTTACTGCAGTATGTCAGCAGGTGGCATTTTTTGTATTACAGTTTACACTTCCTGCTCTACTTGGTTGTGGGTGTTTTTCTTTGCAAAGTATATTTATAATTGTTCAAGTATTGTTAATAAAGCACACTTTATGACTGCTTTTTTCATCTTTTATTCCTACACGTTCCTGTATGGTTAAAATAATTCTCCAGATGTGGAGACAGTTGCCAACGTGTATTCTTAAATCACCCTCACTGTGAAGCACAGTCTGTGCTCTTGAATTAAATAAAGATAGACAAGTGGAAATGCAACCTGAAAACTATAAGGATCTCTGCTGCCATCTGGATCTATACCGGTTTAAGTCTGAGTTGTGAATGTAAATGAGGCTTAGAAGTGTAATAATTATTATGCGATAAAAACCCACTTTGCCCCCTAGAATGAATTCTGTGGACGCCCGTGCAGGGTCGGATGAATAACCACCCATTGAAACGCATTGCTTTTTATCTGCACGATTAAGGAATACTGAATATTTCACGTGACGTTTAACGCTTTTTCTGCTGTGGAGATTTTGAGACGTATGACAGAAAAAAAGTAGTTGTTGTCAAACTGTGCTGGTTTAGCATTTCTGATAAATTCTTCACTTTTGCTTTAATCAACTTTTCTGCTTGGTCTTGTCTAATTGGCAAATTGTCTGCTTTTGTGCTTGTGTGTTTTTTGTCAAATTGGTTTATAAGAAGTGTTGAATGCAATGTGCAACCAGCAATGGTTGTGCCGTACATTGGAAAAACTAACGTGGTAATGTACAGAGCTTGCAATACACAAGACTGCTTTTAGAATACAAAAATAAAACCCCATAGAAGAGTTCGAGGCATCAGATGTTTGAAACAAGACCGAATGCTACATGGCACTGTTACTGAAGACACTGGAAGTAGTGGCATGTGTTACAGATCAAACAGATGGGGGAAGCTCTGGGGAAAGTGATCTTTAGAGAAAAAGACATGAAAAGATTTTGAAATCACAGGCATGTTGGAGTCCTGTTAACTTACCAATATTGAAACCAAAATCGGTGCTTTTATGATCCACCAGTATGGAGCCTCAATAATGTCCCAGCAACTATTAAACAAGAACAAAAATATCACTCATAATCACAAACTATTCATGTTACTGTTCTTAATATGGTAAACAATGGTTTGTATGTCTTGCTATTTACATTTATGGTTCAGTGTGTGTGCCAGTTTTTACCACGTTACTCGACTCCATGTATAAACTATTTCTATACAAACCCTCATTTTGTTTGTAAGTGTGCCTGCTCCTCATGAAAACAGTGCGCCTGTTCCTCATGAAAACAGTGCGTCTGTTCCTCGTGAAAACAGTGCGCCTGTTCCTCGTGAAAACAGTGTGTCTGTTCCTCGTGAAAACAGTGCGCCTTTTCCTCGTGAAAACAGTGCGCCTGTTCCTCGTGAAAACAGTGCGCCTGTTCCTCGTGAAAACAGTGCGTCTGTTCCTCGTGAAAACAGTGCGCCTGTTCCTCGTGAAAACAGTGCGTCTGTTCCTCGTGAAAACAGTGCGCCTGTTCCTCGTGAAAACAGTGCGCCTGTTCCTCGTGAAAACAGTGCGCCTGTTCCTCGTGAAAACAGTGCGCCTGTTCCTCGTGAAAACAGTGCGCCTGTTCCTCGTTCCAAATGATTTCAATGGTAATTAGCATAGCAATGTAATACTGTGACATTAGCATAGTAATGTAATACTGTGACATTAGCATAGCAATGTAATACTGTGACATTAGCATAGCACTGTAATACTGTGACATTAGCATAGCAATGTAATACTGTGACATTAGCATAGCACTGTAATTGCTCTGTACAACGCAGCAAAGATAGCACCATTGATGATACAACAGTGTTAGTACTGGGATGTACCACACGTTGTAACTTTTGTAACATTTGTAACACATTGTCATTTTCTAACATGCCAATGGTATCACAGTTAGGCGCAGTAGTGCATGGCATTGCACGGCTATCCAACCCATGGCATTGCACGGCTATCCAACCCATGGCATTGCACGGCTATCCAACCCATGGCATTGCACGCTATCCAACCCAACCTATCCAACCCATGGCATTGCACGGCTATCCAACCCATGGCATTGCACGGCTATCCAACCCATGGCATTGCACGGCTATCCAATCCATGGCATTGCACGGCTATCCAACCCATGGCATTGCACGGCTATCCAACCCATGGCATTGCACGGCTATCCAATCCATGGCATCGCCATTGCTGGTTTGTTGGTAATGCAGTGGGTTGTTAACTGTTCTGCACATTTTCACAGAAATATACGCTGTTGTGATAGCATCCCAATGGCATGAATTCAGAAGCCACAGCTCCTATTCACCCGAAATGTCCAGCATTATTGCTTGCATGTTGATATTACTCCGCACCATGGCCCTTCACAGCACTAAACAACGGCTACAAAAATGAGCCTATAAATGTGCTATGTAAGCACTCAACAATGTAACGAATCAAAGTGAAAGTAGAATACCAGTGTGTTCTGAATAGTACATGCACCCTACTGTATATTATATTCCAACAAGTACGGTATGTGTTGATGCAACACGATGTTAAATTAAAAATGAATTGTGTCTTTGTTACTGGTTGATAGCTACACACACACACATACACAAATACATGATTGCCAGTTCTGGACATACCCAATATCATTATAATAAGCTCTAGTGATGCTCCAAGCTGTAATGAATACTGATGGGCCTCCTAAAGAAAGAGAAAAGGGTGAACAAATAAAAAAGCAACACCAGAACATTGTAACACACCCAGCTGAAATACAGAGTTTATATTCACAGGACCTTATGAGCACTCCCATACAGTTTGTTAAGTTGTGTTCTAGGTTATTTACAGAGCTGCTGAATATTTTGGCGTGTACTGTCTGAACACCAGGGCATCGAAGTACTTTTCATGAGATTGCAACAAACACATCTCCTGCTCCATAAATGACTGTCATTAGGTAATATCAGAAGGATTTCTTAAACACACGAGATATGCAATCTCATATGTTCATACCATATTCTACCTGCACTCAGAAATGAGTTTTCAGGACTTGGTGACAGACACTTACCCCAGCCAATCATAATGTACCACCAAAAGTACTTCCTCTCAGAGAAGAACGAGACCACCAGTAGCGTGTGGAGGTACAGGCCTTCCACCAGGAGCCAGAAGAAGTTGGCCATTACACAGTACTGGAAGAAGACAATGGCAGCTTTGCAGCCAATCTAAAGACAAGCAGAAAGTGTAACAGTAAGAAGCAGAGTGTGACAGGCCTGCCAAACAGGGGAGTGTGGAGAACCAGGCCTCCTGCTTCATTGGCTTTGGATTAGGTCTGAAGAACAGGGACCCTGAGATTGTAAGGTCCATGCCCAGCCCCTTCTATTACCTCACCAGTCATCGACCTGGCTCTCCTGAACACACAGAGCCCCATTCAACCACACACTACATTTATATATGTCAGAAAAACTTTCACAGCTCATACATGTTAGAAATTCATGTACACAGAAAGGAAAAGCAAATGTAGTCTTTATAAAAAAAAGCTTTAAATGTGTGAAACTCTCCCGCATCTCTGTTTGCTGAAAGGGTGTTGCTAAGCTGACAATTATTATTATTTGTTTATTTAGCAGACACCTTTATCCAAGGCGACTTACAGAGACTAGGGTGTGTGAACTATGCATCAGCTGCAGAGTCACTTACAATTACGTCTCACCCAAAAGACGGAGCACAAGGAGGTTAAGTGACTTGCTTAGGGTCACACAATGAGTCAGTGGCTGAGGTGGGATTTGAACTGGGGACTTCCTGGTTATAAGCCCTTTTCTTTAACCACTGGACCACACAAAGCCTACCTGACACCATGAAATGCTGGTGATTTATTCATGTTTGCCTTTTTCAGTTTCACATTTACTGCTCTTACCGTGTGTGTCTCTGACATAAGGGAACCAGAATTGTGTAAAGAGTCAATGTTTAATTAGGTCTTTATCAATGTACAGTAATACCCCAGATTTATCTGATTAAATTAAATATTGCAAATTTCTGTGATATCAGCGACACAGCATACTAAACAAAAGCTTTCTACCTATCGGCTGAAAATGTTTTGTTATAAAATGTAAACAAGAGAGATACGACAAGTGAGAATGGGGCTGTGCAGTGAGGTATGTAGGACTGTGCAGGGAGAATGGGACTGTGTAGTGAGAATGGGACTGTGCAGTGAGGTATGTAGGACTGTGCAGGGAGAATGGGACTGTGTAGTGAGAATGGGACTGTGCAGTGAGGTATGTAGGACTGTGCAGGGAGAATGGGACTGTGTAGTGAGAATGGGACTGTGCAGTGAGGTATGTAGGACTGTACAGTGAGAATGGGACTGTGCAGTGAGGTATGTAGGACTGTGCAGGGAGAATGGGACTGTGTAGTGAGAATGGGACTGTGCAGTGAGGTATGTAGGACTGTGCAGGGAGAATGGGACTGTGTAGTGAGAATGGGACTGTGCAGTGAGGTATGTAGGACTGTGCAGGGAGAATGGGACTGTGTAGTGAGAATGGGACTGTGCAGTGAGGTATGTAGGACTGTGCAGGGAGAATGGGACTGTGTAGTGAGAATGGGACTGTGCAGTGAGGTATGTAGGACTGTACAGTGAGAATGGGACTGTGCAGTGAGGTATGTAGGACTGTGTAGTGAGAATGGGACTGTGCAGTGAGGTATGTAGGACTGTGTAGTGAGAATGGGACTGTGCAGTGAGGTATGTCGGACTGTGTAGTGAGAATGGCACTGTGCAGTGAGAATGAGACTGTGCAGTGAGAATGAGACTGCAGTGAGAATGGGACTGTGCAGTGAGGTATGTAGGACTGTGCAGTGAGAATGGGACTGTGCAGTGAGGTATGCAGGACTGTGTAGTGAGAATGGGACTGCACAGTGTGAATGGGACTATGCAGTGAGAATGGGACTGTGCAGAGAGAAAGGGACTGTGCAGTGAGGTATGTAGGACTGTGCAGTGAGAATGGGACTGCAGTGAGGTATGCAGGACTGTGTAGTGAGAATGGGACTGTGCAGTGAGAATGGGACTGTGCAGTGAGGTATGTAGGACTGTGCAGTGAGAATGAGAGTGTGCAGTGTGAATGGGACTGTGCAGTGAGGCACAGTGCTCCCCCTTTATAAGGCGGACCTATATACTGTGGAACAGGTTATAAGGCGGTACTGTCATTTATTTATTTCTTAGCAGACACCCTTATCCAGGGTGACTTACAATTGTTACAAGATATCACATTATTTTTACATACGATTATATAATTGTTTTTTTACACATTATTTTTACATACAATTACCCATTTATACACGTGGGTTTTTACTGGAGCAATCTAGGTAAAGTACCTTGCTCAAGGGTACAACAGCAGTGTCCCCCACCTGGGATTGAACCCACGACCTTCCGGTCAAGAGTCCAGAACCCTAACCACTTCTCCACACTGCTGCCCTGGCTCCCATTTGCCCCATTATGCCATTACACTAACACTAGTAGTCTCGTTATAAGGCGGAACACAAATAGTACAATCTTTTAAGTATGGCTCCTGACTTCAGCATTATAAAGCGGGCGCACTGTATATATGACTGTGTAATGAGGTATGTAGGAGTGTTCTTAGTTTGACTACAACTGATCTTAACAAACAGCTCTAAATATGGGAAGGGCACCTGCATGTCTCACAGACTGTCCAAAGTCCATTCTGAGCAATAATTACTAAGATGATTTACAGTAACAAGAATACGAGATAAGTTAGTAGCCGGTATTTCTCTTAATATCAAGGCATGAAAAGGAGCGTGTTATTGCCAGAAGTAGTGCACAACCTGTATTAGCAATATATAAAATAATACACTCTGCACATCTTACTTGTTTAGCACTTCCATTAGCTACATAGGCATCAAATAAATAGCACCCACATTCATTATTTAACAATCAGAATCATTCTATCACTGTTCCTACCTGTGCACCATGGGATGGGTTTGTACGTGCCATGGCCACCTGTCTACAGTTTTATTATTGTATTTTTTCTTTTTTTTTATCATGGTTAACAAATAAACAAAGAAACTGTGATTCAGTAGAGCCTCGTTAACCCATGTTCCTCTCCTTTGCACACAGGAGAGAACACATTTAGATAAGAAGAAGCTCACTTAGTTTTGGGTTGCATCCCTTGTCCCTTGTAGAAGGATACTGCACAGGCTACACATAGCTGCTAATATGAAATAGCGTTGACTAAATAATTCATTGATATTTAGTAGGAAAAGTTGTGTTAGTGCCCATGTCATTACATTGACATTCAATTGAAAAACAGAAAGGCAGACACATTACTATTATTCTAAGCTTATCAACCACATGTTTTTTTTCAGAACTAGGCGTAAAACCAATGAGCCGTTAATCTTGAACACATCAAATTAGACCCAGTATTCTGACAGTTAAGACTCATATCTTAAATTCAGGAGCTGTGCTGAAGAAAGCTCCAAACAAACTAGCCTGTGTGCAGCCTGCGGCAGACCGATCGCTGTGGGAGTTGGGACAGTGGCAAATCGCTTCTTGAAATAAACACAGATGAGTCACAGGATGAGTAGAAGTAAAACTAATGGGGCATAAAGTAAAAGAAAAGTGCGTGGGGGGCTGGTGGTACACTGAAAGGCTTGGTAATAGAAAACAGGCTCTGGCCGAATGGGAATTAAAAACTATTCAAACACTAACAAGCAGATTAATTGGCAGCGCCCATTTTCTTTGGAAACGACGTTGTGTTTCTGAAAGGAGAATCCACCCACTAATCACATTCATAATCAAACCGTTCCTTTAACCAAAATGTATTTCAATGTTTTATCATAAACAAACACATTTACAGTATTGCCTAGCATTGCAGTTTATGATTTAGTAAATTAAACTAGTTAATACAGTTGAACTATGATCTTTGCGTTAATTATTTTGCATATATTTCAAACAAAATGACATTGTGAATGTCTTGACAGCATCAAGGTGATGAGATCTACTGAGGCTCCAGTAAGGCTGAGGTGATGAGATCTACTGGCTCCAGTAATGCTGAGGCAATGAGATCTACTGAGGCTCCAGTAAGGCGATGAGATCTACTGTAGCTCCAATAATGCTGAGGCAATGAGATCTACTGAGGCTCCAGTAATGCTGAGGCGATGAGATCTACTGAGGCTCCAGTAATGCTGAGGCAATGAGATCTACTGAGGCTCCAGTAAGGCTGAGGCGATGAGATCTACTGAAGCTCCAGTAAGGTGATGAGATCTACTGAGGCTCCAGTAATGCTAAGGTGATGAGATCTACTGAAGCTCCAGTAAGGCTGAGGCGATGAGTTCTACTGAGGCTCCAGTAAGGTGATGAGATCTACTGAGGCTCCAGTAATGCTGAGGTGATGAAATCTACTGAAGCTCCAGTAAGGTGATGAGATCTACTGAGACTCCAGTAATGTTGAGGTGATGAGATCTACAGAAGCTCCAGTAAGGCTGAGGCGATGAGATCTACAGAAGCTCCAGTAAGGCTGAGGCGATGAGATCTACTGAAGCTCCAGTAAGGCTGAGGCGATGAGATCTACTGAGGCTCCAGTAAGGTGATGGGATCTACTGAGGCTCCAGTAATGCTGAGGTGATGAGCTCTACTGAGGCTCCAGTAATGCTGAGGTGATGAGATCTACTGAAGCTCCAGTAAGGCTGCCCCTCCTTGTACTTCTCAAGAGCTGAAGCACGGTACTCTGGGCAGCAGTGTGCAGTAGTGGTTAGGGCTCTGGACTCTTGACCAGAGGGTTGTGGGTTCAATCCCAGGTGGGGGACACTGCTGCTGTATCCTTGAGCAAGGTACTTTACCTAGATTGCTCTAGTAAAAACCCAACTGTATAAATGGGTAATTGTATGTAAAAATAATGTGATATCTTTTAACAATTGTAAGTCACCCTGGATAAGGGTGTCTGCTAAGAAATAAATAATAATAATAATATCCAGCCTTTACTTAATGCCTATGTTTTTGGACACATTGTGCACTTAGCTGTGTTTATAAAAACGACTTATGCTGAAGACATGGCATTTTGAGAATAATGAATTAAGAGTCCTTATTCCTTTAGTGGTTAAAATGCAGGGTGTCTCTCTAAAACCTTTACTAATCTCGCGGAGAGCTGCTGTCAAAATGTTTGTTCAAATCTGTGCACAGCAAAGAAGCTAAAGTAAAAGCTTTCAGGAAAAGGCCAGTGATGAAACCTGCAGCACTTTTACAGACTGCTAAGGAATCAACAGCCCTGTTCACGCCCCAGTCTTCTTGATTGTAAACTTATAATAGAACAATTCATCCATGGGAGAGGTGAATGGCTTCTTTGTGGGTGATACGTGACACACTAACTTTGGTACTTAAAAACAGTGCTTTCTTTTTTAATATGAAATTAACATGAATACAGTACTGCTGTGGAAATTTCTGATGGGATTACTGACGATGTATGTGTGACATATATATTATATTATATATATATATAATTTGTACAAATATGCAATCGGTTATATCAAACATAAATCAAACAGTGCCACACAAATAAGTCACAATTACAATTCTATCAATCCTGGAGCTGCTCTATACTACTGGGACTGTGAGAAAGGCTTGTTTAAACAATATAAATCACTTCTGCAGTAATAGGGTCGACAGAATATCCAGGAAGCAGCTACGAAGGAAAGAATTATTATTTTTTTTAATGCAATCTGATCGCTTGCTGTACATAAGACAAGAAACATTCATTAACATGCACATGCGTTGTACATATAGAGGAGATCATTAGTGTAAATAAGAAGGTTTCTTGCCACTGAGCTTTTTATCATGCTCTTAGTATCTTGGGCAGCTAATCAGCTGAAGACTCAAATACAGTTTTCAGCTGTTTTAAGGAAAAAATATACTATATACGGTATATATATATTTGAACAATAAATTCAACCTGTATTTGTGTCGTGTTCCTATGTTGTTAATAGTTAATATAATTAAGAAAAATACAGCCTGGCAGTAATAACGTTAATCAAGTAAGGCTCCACCGATTCATCTCACTGGGGGATTAGTCAAGGAAGTCCTATTGGTAAAGCATGAAGGTTAAATCCTCCAAGCTTATGCATGTGCATCCTTCTATAATCTTGGCCAATTGAAATGTCTTGTTTATGAATGAAAATGTTAGTGACTGTGTATTTTTCTACAGTACATCCTGTTTGTACATATCGTGGCTGCCAGTTCTGTACACAATGCTGTAAAGTGAGGAACTGGTCCCCATACCATTTCATTTGTACTTCCATTCTCGTATAAAGCGTAACACAAATAGCAGTCTCTTAAACTGCCGTCCCCAGACTACAGATCACTGCATTCCTCCTCTGCTCCGTGCTCGACTCTTCAAAGAGAGTTCTCAAGGAAAGCAGGAGCAGTGGAAGGAGCAGCAGAGGTTTCCATGACAGACCCCAGAGTGTTCCGAGTACCATGCAGCTTTAGAAATGATCTAGACAGGCTGGGATCAACATGGAAGGTACTTAACAACCCAGCAACAGCTGCTTCACTTCAGATTGTCACTGTCTCCTTTTACAAAAACCTTCCTGTCTAAAGACATGTATGAGCAATTTCTCAAAACTGTGTAAACTGTGTCTCTCCAGCTGCCTGGAATATCATACTCAAGCCACACTTAGTCAAAATGTCCATTCCAAATGTACTCGCTGTCAGCGGTCAGGCTGTGAGCATGCACAGTACGACAGAGGTCGTTTCTGCCTTTTAGACTGCCAAATCTCCTGCAAAACATTAAGACGTTAAGCTGAGGGAACACAAAGCCACTTTGTGGCTTGGAACTTGGTTTCAGGAGACTAGGTTTCAGGCCACTGCACGGCACACCAGAGGAGACTTGGGGTTTGATACAGCAAAGTTGCCTCAAACTAGGTTTCAAGCCACTGTTCCTGAAAAAGTGGCTTTGTGCTCCAGAGCTTTAGAAACAGAAATACTTTATTCTATACTGCCAAATGTTGGCACAGGTTCAAACCCATCAGTGGCATTGTGCCTCTGCTTGATATTATTCCACAGCTAGCTAACTATTTAGCTCTCTCTGTCCAACCTAATGGATCTCTATCTGCTGCATTAACTTCTGTATGAAGAGTGACTGCACTGTGTAGCTGGAAGAGCTTGTGACAAGGACAAAACATGTTCAGGTGTCAGGCAGCGTGACACACGGACTAATATCCACGCTTCAGTGAAGGGAAGCGGAAAATGGATATCCTGGAGTTTCTGGAGCAGATTATTTGTCTGTGTCTGGAAAATAAATATACCTTTAAAACAACCTTCCAAATCTATGAATCAATAACTAAAACAAATACATTATTATGTGGATCATTGCATTTGAAGATTACTGCATCTTCAACAAGAACAAAACCTGGTAAGAGCTGGTAAGAGCTGCTTGAAAAAAATAGACGACTCAATCCTCTTAGGCTAAAAGGAAAGGACTTTGCCATCCACTTCCATAGATTTAGCAGGCTGAGGAAAATAGCTTCCCCAGTATAAAACACTTAACAATTCTCACTGACATTGCGATATGATGATAGACTTGCATGCTGTAAATAGGTAAGGACATCCAAATAGATGACTCTACACTGGCATGACAGATCAATGCTTCCTGCTTATCCTGTAACCAACACAGTTTGAAATGGCAATAGCCAATATGGATTCTCCTTCTATCTTCACTTGATACAGAAAAATATTGCATTAACATAAACCTTTTGAGAATCAATAAAATAACCATTTGATTAATTAATGATATTTATATATTTAGATTCTGCCAAGAAAATGCAAAGTCATCTTTAAATACAGTAAACACATGAGGATTAATAAAAACAATTCTACAACAATGTAATGCATTGCCTGAATTCATAAGCATGTTGTATATGGGGCCCTATTCACAAAGCTTGAATGGGTTTTCAAGTCTGTATATTGAATGACTATGGTAGCCTAGTATTTGATTCGTTTAGAACAGTTTCATGAATATCAAACTTCATTTTATTCATAAAAGCAGACTGAAAAACATTTTTTTAAATAACAAGCCCATTTGTCGGGATAGCCAATACAAGGATAAATAGGTTTCAGTTTTAAGGCAAATATTACACAGGAGTAAAATAATATAATGGTGTGAAACTATAAACTACTAAGAACAACACATTAACCATCCCCCTATCTGCAACTGAGCTGTTTCCTGCAAGTTTAATATTGTAACCATGGTTTCATTGTCTATGCTCTTCAAAGCAAGTTTAATATTGTAACCATGGTTTCATTGCTTTGTATTTCAATGCGAGTTTAATATTGTAACCATGGTTTCATTGTCTATGCTCTTCAAAGCAAGTTTAATATTGTAACCATGGTTTCATAAGAACATAAGGCCGGGGGGGGTGATCTGGTCTTCTCCTCTCTCCCTCCTTACTCTTTTCTGTCCCCTCTGACCTCTCCTCACCCTCTGTTAACACCTTTGAATTTCATGCAGTCCAACTAACCTCTCCCTGTCAACTCCTGCTAATTGTACTATACCGTCCCCCTGGACCTCTCACTCACTTTCTTGATGAACTCGACTATCTCCTCTCCTCCCTCCCCTCTACATAAGAACATAAAAAAGTTTACAAACAAGAGGAGGCCATTCAGCCTATCTTGCTTGTTTGGTTGTTAGTAGCTTATTGATCCCAGAATCTCATCAAGCAGCATCTTGAAGGATCCCAGGGTGTCATCTTCAACAACATTACTGGGGAGTTAGTTCCAGACCCTCACAATTCTCTGTTCAGGTCAAAAAAGTTGACATTGTCTATACGTTTTAGGATTTTGAATGTTTGAATCAGATCGCCGCGTAGTCTTCTTTATTCAAGACTGAATAGATTCAATTCTTTTAGCCTGTCTGCATACGACATGCCTTTTGAACCCAGGATAATTCTGGTTGCTCTTCTTTGCACTCTTTCTAGAGCAGCTATATCCTTTTTGTAATGAGGTGACCAGAACTCAACACAATATTCTAGGTGAGGTCTTACTAATGCATTGTAAAGTTTTAACATTACTTCCCTTGATTTAAATTCAACACTTCTCACAATATATCCAAGCATCTTGTTGGCCTTTTTTATAGCTTCCCCACATTGTCTAGATGAAGACATTTCTGAGTAAACATAAACTCCTAGGTCTTTTTCATAGTTCCCTTCTTCAATATCAGTATCTCCTATATGATATTCATAATGCACATTTTTATTGCCTGCATGCAATACTTTACACTTTTCTCCATTAAATGTCATTTGCTATGTGTCTGCCCAGTTCTGAATGTTGTCTAGATCATTTTGAATGACCTTTTCTGCTGCAACAGTGTTTGCCACTCCTCCTATTTTTGTGTCGTCTGCAAATTTAACAAGTTTGCTTACTATACCAGAATCTAAATCATTAATGTAGATTAGGAATAGCAGATGACCTAATACTGATCCCTGTGGTACACCACTGGTTACCTCGCTCCATTTTGAGGTTTCTCCTCTAATCAGTACTTTCTGTTTCTACATGTTAACCACTCCCTAATCCATGTGCATGCATTTCCTTGAATCTCTACTGCGTTCAGTTTGAGAATTAATCTTTTATGCGGGACTTTGTCAAAAGCTTTCTGGAAATCTAAATAAACCATGCTTTGCAATTATCCATTGTCAATGTTGCATCCTCAAAAAAATCAAGCAGGTTAGTTAGACACAATCTCCCTTTCCGAAAACCATACTGACTGTCTCCCAGGATACTGTTACCATATAGGTAATTTTCCATTTTGGATCTTATTATAGTTTCCATAAGTTTACATATAATAGAAGTCAGGCTTATTGGTCTGTAGTTACCTGGTTTGGTTTTGTCTCCCTTTTTGTGGATCGGTATTAAGTTTGCAATTCTCCAGTCTGTCGGTACAACCCCTGTATCAAGAGACTGTTGCATGATCTTGGTTAGCAGTTTGTAAATAACTTCTCTCATTTCTTTGAGTACTATTGGGAGGATCTCATTCGGCCCAGGGGATTTGTTTATTTTAAGAGCTCCTAGTCTCTTTAACACTTCTGCCTCTGTTATGCTAAAGTTATTTAAAACTGGATAGGAACAGGTTGACATGTGGGGCATGTTGTCCATGTCCTCCTTTGTAAGAACCTGTGAAAAGTAATCATTTAATATATTTGCTATTTTTTTGTCGTCTATGATTTTGCCATTTGTGTCTCTTAGACATTTAACCTCCTCTTTGAACGTTCTCTTGCTGTTATAATATTGGAAAAACATTTTGGAATTGGTTTTAGCCCCCTTAGCAATATTGATTTCTATCTCTCTTAGCCTTTCTAACTTCCTTTTTGACTTGTGTTTGCAGTTCCAAGTACTCTTCCTGTGTACTTTGTTTTTGGTCCCTTTTAAACGCTCTGTAAAGTGCCTTTTTTCGCTGAATATTTTTTTTAATTGATCTATTAAACCATTTTGGCCATTTTGTTTTAGATTTAGATTTGTCTGCTTTTGGGATGTAATTGTTTTGTGCCTCTAGTACTACATTTTTTAAAAACAGCCATCCTTTTTCTGTGGATCTTTTCTCTATTTTACTCCAATCTACTTTTGTTAGTCTCTGTTTCATACCTTCATAGTTTGCTTTTCTAAAATTGTAAACCTTAGTTTTAGTCATTACTTTTGGGGTTTTAAAAAAACACTTCCAATGAGACCATGTTGTGGTCTGAGTTTGCCAATGTCTCTCTGACCTCTGTTTTAGTTATTCTGTCTTCGTTATTTGAAAAGACTAAATCAAGGCATGCCTCCCCTTTAGTCGGTGCCTTGACAAACTGCGTTAGGAAGCAGTCATTTGTCATTTCCACCATTTCAATTTCGTCCGTTGTGCTCCCCACCGGGTTCTCCCATTTTATACGGGGGAAGTTGAAATCCCCCATTAGTATGGCTTCTCCTTTTCTACACACATTTCTAATGTCATTGTATAACAGATTATTTTGCTCTGTCTACCCCAACTGTCCTGTTAGGTGATTTCAATACCCATCTCTCCAACCCCACCCACTTCCTCTCCTTCAACTTCTCTCTCTCTGAAGCTGCTTGATGAGATTCTGGGATCAATAAGCTACTAACAACCAAACGAGCAAGATGGGCTGAATAGCCTCCTCTCGTTTGTAAACTTTCTTATGTTCTTCTTATGTTCTTATGTTCTCTCCATCCCCTCCTACCCACAAAGCTAGTTGTCAACTGGATCTCACCTACTCCAGGGCCTGCTGCCCTTCCACCCTCTCTGTCACCCCCTGGACCTCTCTGATCACTATTTCATCTTTTTCTCTGTCTCTCCCCTCTTTCCCAACTCCACCTACCCGACTGTCACCTCCCGCCGTAACCTCCGCTCTCTCTCCCCCTCTGTCCTTGCCTCCACCGCTCTCTCTCACCTCCCTCCTATCGACTCCTTCTCTCAACTCTCTGTAGACTCTGCTACCTCCACTCTCTTCTCCTTCCTCACCTCCTCCCTCGACTCCCTCTGTCCCCTCACCTCCCAACCTGCCCGCCCCTCCCCTCCCCAACCCTGGCTCTCTGTGCTCCGCTCAGCAAGAACCAAACTACGCTCTGCTGAAAAGAAATGAAAGAGAACCAAACTCCCTGCTGCCCTAGACCTCTGCTGCTCCCTCCTTTCCTCCTTCTCCTCGACTCTCTCCTCTGCTAAACGCTCCTATTTCCAATCTATTATCCAATCCTCCACTAACAACCCTTGAAAACTATTCTCTACCTTCTCCTCCCTATTCAACCCTCTCCCCCTCCTCCTCCATCCTCTATCTCCTCTGATGACTTTGCCTCTTTCTTCTCCTCTAAAATCTCTGATATCTGCAAACTCTTTAACACCTCTCCCTCTCCACCCCCTCCCGCTCCAACCCCAACACCCTTTGTCTCCCCTACTAACTCACCCTCCTTTTCCTCCTTCCCTCCCTCCTCCAGGGCCACAAACCCACCACGTGCGCCCTGGACCCCCTCCACACTCACCTCTTTCAAGCTAATCCCCTTCATCTCCTCCCTTCTCAACATCTCTCTCCTCTCTGGCCTCTTTCCCTCTGCCTTCAATCCTCGACCCCACCTCCCTCCAGAACTACCGTCCTGTCTCCCTCTTACCCTTCCCTCTTACCCTTCCTCTCTAAAACCCTTGAGCGGGCAGTACACCACCAGGTCTCTGCTTTCTTGTCTAACCACTCTCTGCTCGACCCTCTCCAATCTGGTTTCTCAACCTCTCTAAATCTGACCTCCTTTTCTTCCTCCTCCTCTGATCTTTCTATCTCCATTCCTCTGGAATCTACCACGCTCACTCACTCCTCCTCAGCCAAGAACCTCGGAGTAACCCTGGACCCCTGCCTCTCCTACTCCCAGCACATCTCCACTTTAGCACGCACCTGCCGATTCTTCCTGAGCAACATATAAAGAATCCGACCCTTCCTCACCAACTACTCCACGCAACTCCTTGTCCAGGCCCTGGTACTCTCCCGCCTAGACTACTGCAACTCCCTCCTGGCCGGCCTCCCTGCGTCCGCGACCCGTCCGTTCAAGGATATTTCTGCTCTAGAAAGAGTGCAAAGAAGAGCAACCAGAATTATCCCGGGTTTAAAAGGCATGTCGTATGCAGACAGGCTAAAAGAATTGAATCTATTCAGTCTTGAACAAAGAAGACTATGCGGTGATCTGATTTAAGCATTCAAAATCCTAAAAGGTATAGACAATGTCAACCTAGGGGATTTTTTTGACCTGAAAAAGGAAACAAGGTCCAGGGGTCACAAATGGAGATTAGATAAAGGGGCATTCAGAACAGAAAATAGGAGGTACTTTTTTACACAGAGAATTGTGTGGGTATGGAACCAACTCCCCAGTAATGTTGTTGATGCTGACACCCTGGGATCCTTCAAGAAGCTGCTTGATGAGATTCAGGGATCAATAAGCTACTAACAACCAAACGAGCAAGATGGGCTGAATGGCCTCCTCTCATTTGTAAACTTTCTTATGTTCTTCTTATGTTCTTATGTTCCAGCTCATCCAAAACTCCGCTGCTCACCTAGTGTTCTCTCTGTCTCGCTTCTCCCACGCTACTCCACTGCTCTGCTCACTCCACTGGCTCCTGATCACCGCTCACATCCAGTTCAAGACTCTTGTACTTGCCTACCTATGCCTTGACCAGACTCGACCCAGCTACCTCCAGACCCTCATCTCTCCCTACTCCCCCACCCGACCTCTCTGTTCCACCTGCACTTGAAGACTGGCTGCACCTTCTCTACCCTCCCCTGCCTTCAGAACCCGCTCCTTCTCCACCCTCGCTCCGCAGTGGTGGAACGACCTTCCTACAGATGTCAGGACTGCACAGTCCCTGACCACCTTCCGGCACCTCCTCAAGACGCACCTCTTCAGACAACACCTGTAAAACTCAACTCTTCCCTTCTGGACAATATAGCACTCTGCCTTTAATGCACTTTAACTTGCACTTATCTGCTTCCTATTTTACTGTATTTAACCCTGCAATTAACCCAATCTGTAGCATTTTGTATTTCACCTGCACTCGTATAGGAGGCTGTGTGGTCCAGTGGTTAAAGCAAAGGGCTTGTAACCAGTTCAAATCCCGCCTCAGCCACTGGCCCAGTGTGACCCTGAGCAAGTCACTTAACCTCCTTGTGCTCCGTCTTTCGGGTGAGACGTAATTGTAAGTGACTCT
The DNA here is from genome assembly GCA_036884735.1 of Huso huso. Classification (NCBI taxonomy): domain Eukaryota; kingdom Metazoa; phylum Chordata; class Actinopteri; order Acipenseriformes; family Acipenseridae; genus Huso; species Huso huso. The sequence continues at coordinate 73,445 of CM072665.1, read as the reverse complement.
GCAGCTGATCCATAGTTCATACACCTTAGTCTCTGTAAGTCGTCTTGGATAAAGGCGTCTGCTAAATAAACAAAATAATAATAATAATAATAACCCTGATGTAACTATAAACACTGTTACCTGCTCTTGAACTGCTCCTGTATGTTTTGTGTTTGCTCTTATTAGGACTGAAGTCATTGTATTTTGTATCTTGCTCTTAATTGTACTGTAATTCTGGATATGTATTTTTTGTATACAACTGTAAGTCACCCTCGGTAACCGCGTCTGCTAAGAAATAAATAAGAAGAAGAAGAAAAAGAAGAAAGTTTACAAAACGAGAGGGGGCCATTCGGCCCATCTTGCTCATTTGGTCGTTAGTACTGTAGCTTATTGATCCCAGAATCTCATTTCAAGCAGCTTCTTGAAGGATTCCAGAGTGTCAGCTTCAACAACATTACTGGGGATTCTCTGTGTAAAAAAGTGCCTCCTATTTTCTGTTCTGAATGCCCCTTTATCTAATCTCCATTTGTGACCCCTGGTCCTTGTATCTTTTTTCAGGTCAAAGTCCCCTGGGTCAACATTGTCAATACCTTTTAGAATTTTGAATGCTTGAATCAGATCACTGCGTAGTCTTTGTTCAAGACTGAATAGATTCAATTCAATTATTTAGTCTGTCTGCATATGACATGCCTTTTAAACCCGGGATAATTCTTTGCACTCAATATCCTTTTTGTAGCCAAGTGACCAGAACTGAACACAATATTCTAGATAAGGTCTTACTAATGCATTGTACAGTTTTAACATTACTTCCCTGATTTAAATTCAACGCTTTTCAGTTGTATTTCACTTGTAACAATGGTTTCATTGCTTTGCCTTTCAATGCAAGTTTAATATTGCAACAGTGGTTTCTTTGCACTTAACAATAGCCCCCATAGTCTAGGAGAAGATTTCAAATTGTGTTCAGTTGGCACCAATTCTAATTGTTTGATAATTCGTTTTCTTTTCATGTTCCCTTCCTTATCTTTCACAGATGACATGTATTTACCAGAACAGCTTTAATTAGGAAAGTAAACAAGCCCGGGTACATACAGATCGTGGGAAAGCAACCATTTGCTTTCCCAATGGTTATGCTTCAGGCCCTGTGAAAATCGCAGAAATCTGCTTTAAAATTGACGGCAGTGTCATGGGTAAAGTATCGTATTTCACGGAATGTGCACAGAACTATTTTATAAATTATGTGTACAGTTTTTTTTTTTTTACATCAAAGATAGAGATAAATACACTGACATAAATCAAGCACTTTACAATAGCTTGTGAAATGGTGTTGTAATTAACAGCCTGTAGGTAAAGTGTATCTGCAAGGACAGTTTTCAGTTCTAGTACGTCAGATTTGGCTGTTATTCGCTTATTGATCCCAGAATCTCATCAAGCAGCTTCTTGAAGGATCCCAGGGTGTCAGCTTCAACAACATTACTGGGGAGTTGGTTCCAGACCCTCACAAAAAAGTGCTTCCTATTTTCTGTTCTGAATGCCCCTTTATCTAATCTCCATTTGTGACCCCTGGTCCTTGTTTCTTTTTTCAGGTCCAAAAAGTCCCCTGGGTCAACATAGTCAATACCTTTTAGAATTTTTAATGCTTGAATCAGATCCCCGCGTAGTCTTCTTTGTTCAAGACTGAATAGATTCAATTCTTTTAGCCTGTCTGCATATGACATGCCTTTTAAACCCGGGATAATTCTGGTCACTCTTCTTTGCACTCTTTCTACAGCAGCAATATCCTTTTTGTAACGAGGTGACCAGAACTGAACACAATATTCTAGGTGAGGTCTTACTAATGCATTGTAAAGTTTTAACATTACTTCCCTTGATTTAAATTCAACACTTTTCACAATATATCCGAGCATCTTGTTGGCCTTTTTTTATAGCTTCCCCACATTGTCTAGATGAAGACATTTCTGAGTCAACATAAACTCCTAAGTCTTTTTCATACATTCCTTCTTTAATTTCAGTATCTCCCATATGATATTTATAATGAACATTTTTATTGCCTGCGTGCAGTACCTTACACTTTTCTCTATTAAATGTAATTTGCCATGTGTCTGCCCAGTTCGGAATGCTGTCTAGATCATTTTGAATGACCTTTGCTGCTGCAACAGTGTTTGCCACGCCTCCTATTTTTGTGTAGTCTGCAAATTTAGCAAGTTTGCTTACTATACCAGAATATAAATTATTAATGTTGATTAGGAATAGCAGAGGACCTAATACTGATCCCTGTGGTGCACCACTGGTTACCTCGCTCCATTTTGAGGTTTCTCCTCTAATCAGTACTTTCTGTTTTCTACATGTTAACCACTCCCTAATCCATGTGCATGCATTTCCTTGAATCTCTACTGCGTTCAGTTTGAGAATTAATCTTTTATGCGGGACTTTGTCAAAAGCTTGCTGGAAATCTAAATAAACCATGTCGTATGCTTTGCAATTATCCATTGTCGATGTTGCATCCTCAAAAAAATCAAGCAGGTTAGTTAGACACAATCTCCAAATGTTCACCATTTAGACCTTGCAAAACAAATACAATGTGTAACACATACTGACCCTGGGCATCAGTCGACTCGTCAGTGACCACTGACAAGCAACCAATTAACCAATTCCATAATCTCCTGCTTGTGATACTCGGCAACTTTAGGTAAGTATTCACGTCTCAGCTGGGCTGATGAAGGAATCACTAAACCATTTGCTACACAGTCTTGTAAAGCAGTCGTAGTAATGCTCTGGATTTCCACCATTCTCTCAGTGAATACTTGAATCTAAATGCCTCTTAACAGCCGATTCTCGGTAGTGATCCACAGTGACGTTGCAAGACGCACAGAAGAGCTTCCCTCCATCACTGTGTAAAACTCCTGCTGGATTCTGCTTTACGTGATCTGCTGCAGACACATTTTTAGCCTTTTTAGAGACATCCATTTTCTTGTTTACAGTGCGTAGTATTTTAATTTCCTGCCTAGATTGCATATAGTCACATGACATAATCACTGCACAGCACTGTGTACACGAATAGTACACACAGGCACACAGCAGAGCTGTACAGTTTTGTTACCGGTAATGTGATTTTTTTTTTGTATGAAATACAAATAATTATGAAATAATGTATTGTTATTTCTTAAGAATATTCAATCAATCAAATCAATCAAATTTAGTTTGTATCTCGCCTTTCATGCCAAGGTATATTATACAATAATATAATATACAATAAAATATCAAAAAACATCCAAAAACAAATGGGAAAAAATAAATAAATAAATAAAATACATATTAACAAAATTCTAAAACAGGCCGTCCCAATCTACAAAAAGGCCTCTGCATAAAGATGTGTTTGAAGCTTTGATTTAATGCATTTATTGAGTCAGCTTTACGGATTTCAATTGGAAGATTGTTCCATGATACAGATGCATAATGACTAAAGGCTCTTCCACCACAAGAGCTACGTTTTATCATTGTAGTCACCAGAAGCCCAGCATCAGCAGATCTCAACTGGCGTTCAGGGACATACGGTAAAAGCATATCATTAATGTAAGGAGGGCCATTTCCAGAGACAGCCTTAAATGTCATTAATAAAATTTTAAAAATAACTGTACTTCACCGGAAGCCAATGCAAGCGGGTAAGAACAGGTGTAATATGTTCAAATCTTGTTGTACCTGTCAGAATTTGTGCAGCTGTATTCTGAACCTGCTGTAAGCGATTGATAAGTTTACAAGGTAGACCAGCCAATAGGGCGTTACAGTAGTCCAGACGGGATGAAACAAATGCATGAATTAAAATTTCTACGTCAGATTCTGCAAGATACAAACGGACTTGAGGTATATTCCGCAAATGATAATACGCAGACTTCACTACAGTTGAAATGTGATGCTGAAAACTAAGAGTAGAATCAAATAAGACCGAGACTTTTCACAGCTTGCGAAGAGCTGATGGGGGGGGGCTGCCAAAGGTCATTGGTTGTTGGATTTTATTTGGAACCAGTTAAAAGAAATTCAGTTTTATTTGCATTTAACTGCTTAACATTTTTGACATCCATGCCCCTATTTTGTCAAGGCAAGTTAATAGTCTGGAGTTTAAGTTTACATCATCTGAACTCATTTTAAAATAAATCTGTGTGTCGTTGGCATATGAGTGGAAATTAAAACAAATTAAAAAGTAAAGGACCAACAGAGCCCTGTGGAACCCCAGAAACAACAAGAGAATTATCCGATTCTGATCCTCCAAAGGACACACATTGATGTTGGGAGGTTAAGCAGGACCGCACCCAGGGCAGTACTGTGCCAGTAATGCCAATAGTTTTCTCAAGACGATCAAGAAGAATTGTGTGATCAATGGTGTCAAATGCAGCAGATATATCCAAAAAGACAATCCCTGATAACAGCGCCTCATCTGCATTCAGCAGGATGTCATTAACACCTTTTATGAGAGCAGACTCTGTACTGCAATGACATATCTCATCAACTAACCCAGCATAACCAGGTCACCACTGTGGTTATTCATACCGGCACAAGCGACATAAGGCTGAGACAATCTGAAATCCTCAAAGGAACATTTCAGAGACCTGATTATAAAACAATGGAACAAATAAATCATCATTTCTGGCCCCATTCCTGCTATAGGTAGGAGCGGCGAAGTCTATAGTAGACTGTTTTCCTTAAATAACTGGCTAAGGATTTGGTGCACTGCTGAGAACACTGGATTTGTAGACAACTGGGATTGTTTTTGGGTGAGACCAGGCTTCTTTAGGAGAGATGGGTTATATCCTAATATGAGGGGTTCAGTGGTGCTGGCAGGGAACATTGAGAATTATCTTATCAAATGTTGACTATAAACATACAACTCTGGTCACCCTCCGGCTCCAAATGGAAACCCCATTGAAATTATTATTAGAAATTCTAGGCATTACTGCCGCAGGAATCATAGTCCTCCCCCAGGCCTAATATGAGCAATCTTATTCGGGTTTCCATACACACAGCTACTCCCCCTGCAGTTGAGTTTCTAAACTTGCACCTGGCACTGCTTAATGTTCAATCTTTATTAAATAAATCCTTTTTAATTCATGATTTTATTATTCACTATAAACTTGATTTTCTTTTTCTCACTGAGACCTGGCTTAGTGTTAATGATAACATATCTCTGATTGAAGCATCACCCCAGAGTTTGCATTTGTCCAGAAAGCATGTTTAGCAGGACGTGGAGGTGAGCTAGCTTCTATATTTCAGAATGTTTTTGTCTGTAAACAGATATTTGATGAGGAGTTTTCTTCTTTTGAATGTCTGCCTCTAATGCTTAACAGCCAACTACCTATTCTTTTGGTAATTATTTATCGTCCTCTTAATTATGGTCAGACTTTCATGTCAGAATTTGCTGAATATCTCTCTATTCTATCATCTAATTATGACAGGATTATTTTAATTGGAGATTTTAATCTTCATATTGACACAGAGATTGATTTAAGGGCTCTTGACTTTCTAAAGCTATTGGAATCTTTAGACTTTGTGCAATTGTAACTGGGCCTACTCACAATCATGGTCATACCTTAGATCTTGTAATCACTTGTGGTGTAGTTGTGCATATCTCCTCTATAATTTATCTCAATGTCTCTGACCATTACCTCATTCTATTTGAAGCAATCCTCCCCTTATCTAAAGAGGGAGACTCCTACTTTTAAAAGCTGTGCAGTTAATCATCTCACTGCTAGAACATCTGCAGAGAAAATAAGCTCTGCTTCACCTGTGCCTATACAGTCTTTGTCTATAGCTGAGCAGCTTGATAGGGTTAATCATCTTTGTGCATTGACCTTTGATGCTGTAGCCCCACTTAAGACCAGACTAGTCACACAAAATCATAAAGTTCCATGGATTAATGATACTATCCACCAAATGAAAAGGGAATGTCGTAAAATAGAGCATAAATGGAAAGCCACGAGACTACAAGTTCATTATGACATCATGAAAGAAAACTTAGTAAGCTACAATGAAGCAATATAGTCAGCTAGGTGTGAATCTTGAATCTTATTGAGGAAAACAAGAATAATTCCTGGGTCCTTTTTTTCTGTAATTGATAGATTGGTAAATCCTTCCTTCAGCATTCACTGTTAATTACAATACAGGAATTAAATATGATTGTGATGCAGATGAAATTTGCTACTAGTTCATTAGATCCCATTCCTACTAGGTTCTTTAAGGATGTTTTCAATTACTTGTGCAGTGATATTCTTGCAATAATAAATACCTCTCTTGAAACAGGAATAGGGTCAGTTCAATTTAAAACTACTGTAATAAAGCCTTTGCTTAAGAAACCTAACCTAGACAGCTCAGTGCGGAATAATTTTAGACCTATTTCCAATCTGCCTTTTCTTGTAAAGGTCCTTGAAAAAATAGTGCTAAAATAATTAAATCAACACCTGATTTCTAACAAAGTTTTTGAAAATTTTCAGGCATGTTTCCGTTCTTACCATAGCACAGAAACTGTCTTATTAAAAGTAATGGATGACCTGTTGATAAATGCAGATTCTAACGCTATCTCCGTCATGGTTTTGTTAGATCTCAGTGCTGCATTTGACACTGTGGATCATGACATTCTTTTAGATCGTCTTCAAAAATGGGTGGGACTTGAAGGAAATGTTTTGATGTGGTTTCGATCCTATCTGTCAAATAGACAATACTTTGTTTCAATGGGAGAGTTCTCTCTCTCTCTCTCTCTCTCTCTCTCTCTCTCTCTCTCTCTCTCTCTCTCTCTCTCTCTCTCTCTCTCTCTCTCTCTCTCTCTCTCTCTCTCTCTCTCTCTCTCTCGGATTGTGGGAGGAGCCAGGTGGTGAGTGGAGCACGGGAGTTGTGATTCAGGAGAATCTAAGTTTTTGGGCAGACGGATTTTGTTGATTCAGGAGAATCTAACTTGAAACTGATGGAAAAGTAATTGGCATCCGCCATTGTTTATTCCATATTTAATGGAAATCAGACTCGCTTTTGATTTTTATTTTATTTAAATAAGAAAACAAATGAAAATGGCATTTTGATGGGATTTTTGCACAACCTGTAAAATTTGTTTGTTTGTTTGTTGGTTTATCGTAATAGTTTTAGTATATTTGCTGTCTCAGTTTTTCATTGTTGTTTGTTAGATGCTGATCATAGATAGAAGGCCAGCAGAAAGTCCAATGTTTTGTTCCGATGGGTGCTTTTGGCTGTGTGTTTTAGTATCCTGTTGGGGACCCATGGGACTGAGACAGAGCCTGACACTGGGCTGCCGCCCAGAATGCCTGATAGTCGAGGTTTCATTGGTGGAGGAATGCCTGGTGGCGCAAAGCAGCCCCAAAACATAACCGGCCTCCTCCATGAGGTATTGTTCTTTTGGGCATTTTTCATCAACAACTGATGAAAATCAGTTTTCAGGATGAATAAAGTTCTAGTCAATATGCATTTTAGCAAATTCCAGTCTTTTTTTTTTCTTTTTAACTGATTTGGATTTGGTAAACAATGGCTAGTGGAGGAGGAGTTTAGTATCTCTTTGGCAGTTATCCTTGGTTCTTTTTCTACCATTTTATCCTTTGTTCACTCTGGGGTCGATTTTTCACCTTTAGGTAACAGTTCCATGGACCTTAACCTTTTAATAATATTTGTAATACTGTCAGGAACATCAATGTGAGATCCTTCTTACCAAAAAAGACAACTCTCTCCTTTGTTGGTCCATGGTGGTGCACAAAAAGAGCACAGTGACAAGATAAATGGAAAATTACAAGATTGTATCATGTGATATTAATTAAAGATCCTAATTAGGATGTAAAAATTCTTTATTATCTTTTCCAGTGTTAAACATGTCATTTTGTCTTTTAGAATAATTCATCTCTTTTCACAGCTTCTTTATTTTATTCAACACAATCCTAATGATAAAATAGCTTTTATTCACTTTTCAGGAGGAATGTAATTTTTAATGTCTGTAAGGGGATGAATTTATTGTTTTTGTAAAATTTTTTTTGTTTGTTTGTTGGTTTATCGTAATGAGGTGTTTTAAATGTTGTTTGAGCTGATCAGGAACATCAAATAAACAGTGTCGGGAAACAGGGATCGGGCTGAAGCCATCGGGGTGTCGGTGGAGGAAGGATAAGGGAGGTTGTGGGCTTCCATAAAATGGCTTCAAGGATGAGGCATTTTTTAACTGATTTGGATTTGGTAAACAAGCTAGTGGAGGGGGGGGCAGAGGTCTTTTATTGAAGTTTTTATTGAAGGGAGGACGAGCAGCCCCCGGAGCCAGCAAAGCCCGAGTCGGCGGAACCAGCAGAGCCCGAGGCAGTGGTGCCTGAAGCAGCAGCGTCAGCCGTGCCTGAAGCAGTGTCGACACCGCAGCATAAGAGACACAGCCACAGCCAAGCGCAGACAGCCTCAGGGCAAGAGACTGGACAAAGCCAAGAAGAGTTTGAAATGGTGGCGAAAAAAAAGAAAAAGAAAAACAAACAGTCTGAAGAAGGAGAGCACAAGCGAGACCCTGGGTTAGTGTTTGTGGGCAGCGGGGAGAAGACTCAGTCCCCCGGCGTGAAAGTTGCGGAGAGCGGAGGCGATCCCCAGCCGATGCCAGAAGAGGAACTGACGTCTTCCCCGGAGGCTGTGCCACCTTGCCCTGAGGAAGAAGGCACAAGCACAGAACTGCCCCAGTCTGACTACGAGACAGGTAGCAAGACAGGGGGCACCGAGGCTGAAGCTGTGGCTGTGGAGAGCGGCGAGGCCGCTGAAAAAGACGGTGCAGACGGCGATGAAGACGAGGGCATGTACGAGTCGTTTGATGGGGGGCTCTCTGATTCCTCGTTAATCTCGGACGTCCCTGACAGCCAACCCATCAGGAAAAAACTCTATACACTGCAGTACATTTGCAACTTTCTTGACAGTACCAAAGGTAAGAGGGGAGTGGACATTAAAAGCTTTTTTCATGATTTAAAATTGTTTTTACATTCTGCGCATGTAGTCTTCAGGAAGTCCACACTTCAGGAGCTAGATCAGCAGAAGAGATACCGTTTAAAAAAAAGTAGTACAGACGGTACAGAAAATGATACGTTCAAAAACATTATTTTAAAATGGATTTTAATATGACTTATTTATTTTTATTTTTTAGTGTTTGTTTTAACTTGATGGTCTTAAATATTTTAACCGCCATGGAAAAGTCTATTTTTATTTCCTTTAACGTTAATGGTTGTAGACAGTCTTTTAAAAGAGCACAGTTATTTGATTTTTTTAAAGCAGAAAAGGGCTGGGGTTGTGTTGCTGCAGGAGACGCACACTGAGCAGGAGAATGAGGTGGTCTGGCGGTCAGAGTGGGGAGGTCAGTGTGTGTTCAGTCATGGCTCCAGCACCAGTGCGGGAGTAGCGGTGCTTTTTAAATCAGACATGGCTGTCACTGTAAAGCAAGTAGAAGAGATTGAGAAAGGGCGGCTTTTAAAAGTACAAACACAAATAGCTGGTTTTAATTTTACTTTTATAAATATTTATGCACCAAATACAGGAAGAGAAAGAACTGTATTGTTTAATAAGTTGAATCAGACCATTTTAAAATACAATAATAATGACGTATTAGTGGTTGCCGGTGATTTTAATTGCACTGTAGATTTTACAAAGGATAGGAATACTGAGGAGCCACATCCTCAATCCTCCAGAGAGCTGACTGCAGTTTTACAGTCCAGTGACCTGGTTGACGTATGGAGGTGTCTGCACCCTCATGCTCGACAGTACACCTGGTCCCAGTCTTGTAATAACTACACATCTAGAGCACGACTGGACCAGCTTTATTCATTCCGTTGTCACCTCAATTTTTTTGTAGGGGCAAGTATCATTCCTAATAGTCTGTCAGACCACCACTGCTTGTTAATTAATGTACTTATTCCAACCGAAGGGCACAAATCTTCTTATTGGCACTTTAACATTCAATTATTAAAAGATTGTAAATTTGGAAATATTTTTAAAGAGTTTTGGAAAATCTGGCAAAAACAAAAGAACAATTATCAAGATTTAAGGCAGTGGTGGGACATTGGGAAAAAACAAATTAAAATTTTTTGTCAGCAGTACACCCTGGAGGCAACCAGGTCACTAGACAAAGCAGTCAGGGAGTTAGAGAGAGATATTCTTAATTTAGAAAATAACGAAGATCACTCTAATGAGCAAACCTTCCAAAAAATAAAAGAAAAAAGAAATGTGCTGGGCAGCTTGCTGGAGGAGAAGGTGAAGGGGGCGTTGGTGCGTTCTCGCTTCGTGGAGCTGAGGGACATGGATGCACCCACTTCCTTCTTCTTTGGCTTGGAGAAAAAGAGAGCATGCAGCCAGCAGCTGAGGTGTGTGCGGACGCCCTGCGGCAGAGAGGAGATCAGTGAGGCAGCTGTGCAGTTCTACAAGCAGCTATTCACTAAAGAACAGTGTGATCCTGATGACACAGAGACCCTGCTCCAGGATCTACCCAGCCTGAGTGAGGAGGAGCAGAGAGGACTGGATACAGAGCTGACCTTCGAGGAACTGACCACTGCAATGACACAGCTCTCCAGCGGGAAGGCACCTGGGATAGATGGCCTCCCCGCTGAGTTTTTCAAACATTTCTGGGCAGTGATCGGGGAGGACTTCTTCCAGGTGCTGAAGGAGAGTCTGGAGAGAAAAGAACTGCCTCTCAGCTGCCGCAGGGCAGTGATCACACTGCTGCCCAAGAAAGGAGACCTCTGCCTTTTAAAGAACTGGTGACCTGTTTCGCTTTTATGTGCAGATTCGAAAATAATTTCTAGATGTCTCGCAAATAGACTTAAAAAGTGTTTAAGTACAGTAATACATAAAGATCAAAGTTATTGTATCCCAGGAAGATCTTTTTTTGATAACCTGTTTTTAATTAGAGATTTTTTAACTTTGAGTGAAACATGTCATTTTAATGTGGGATTGGTCTCCCTTGATCAAGAGAAGGCTTTCGATAGGGTCGACCACACCTACCTTGTGAAAGTCCTGAGAGCCTTCGGGTTTGGCCCTGTTTTTATTTCCTACATCAAGCTTTTATATGCTAATGTTTTTAGTGTTTTAAAGATTAATAATGGGTTGAGCAAACCTTTCTCAGTGAGCAGGGGCATTAGACAGGGCTGCTCTCTGTCTGGCATGCTGTATTCATTGACTATAGAGCCACTGTTGCATCTTCTGAGGGGCAGGTTGTCTGGCTGGGCAGTGCCTGCCTCACCCGTCCCTGTCTCTGTGAAAGTATCGGCCTACGCTGATGATGTGAACGTGTTTGTGTGCAGCGATGGGGACGTCCAGGCCCTGAAGGAGAGCTTGGCAGTGTTTCAGAGGGCATCGTCAGCACGGATAAACTGGGCAAAATGCAACACCTTCCTGTCAGGCGGTTGGCAGGAGAGGGGGCCCTCCACACTGCCTCAGGCCCTGCAATGGGACAGGACTGGGATTAAGGTGCTGGGGGTGTTCTTTGGGACAGAGCTGTTCATGCAGAAGAACTGGGAGGGCCTGGTGGATAAGGTGAGGGGGCGGCTGCACAGCTGGCAGGGGCTGCTGGCTCAGCTGTCATTCAAGGGGAGGGTCCTGGTCATCAATAATTTGGTGGCCTCAATGTTATGGGACAAGCTGACGTGCCTGGACCCTCCACGGGGAATGGTAGAGGAGATTCAGAGGATATTGCTGGATTTCTTCTGGAGCAGGAGACACTGGCTGAGGCCGGCAGTTCTGTACCTCCCCACTGATGAAGGGGGGCAAGGCCTGGTCAGCATTGCCAGCAGGGTGGCAGCTTTCAGACTGCAGGCAGTGAAGAGGCTCCTGTACGCTGAGGAAGGGGCTCACTGGAGAGAGATAACCTTTTATTTTCTGAGAAGAGTAGGAGGAATGGGGTTAGATCGGAGCCTGTTCTTAATTGATTTTTCCAGGTTAGATAAGACAGGTCTCCCCTCTTTTTATGTTAATGTTTTTAAAATGTGGCAGACAGTAAGAGTGGAGAGGGAGGAGGGGTCACTAGAGGAGCCCCTCTTCTTTAATCCTTTCTTTCCTATTCAGTTTTTTCAGTCGGAGGTGCTGTGTGCCAGTTTTGTTAAGGTCGGTATAACCCAACTGGCCCACCTGATCCTGTCAGGCCACCCCTGTTGGATCTCAGCGGCTCAGCTGGCCGGACGGCTGGGCTGGCGCTCGGAGAGGCTGGCTGAGAGAATAATTAATGAGCTGAAGAACACTCTCCCCCCGAAACTCAAGGAGGCTTTGGGGGAGGGGCTAGCTGGGGAGTCAGATCAGGGGGGGGCCCTTTTTCCCTATAGTTTTTTTATCCCCAGGTTTAGGTGAGGAAGAGGGAGTGAGAATAGGGAAAGTGGAGAGAGTAAAAAATATAGTTCTCCACACAGCAGAGGGGAAAAAGCTATATGAGCTGCATGTAAAAACAGTCCAGTCCAAGCAGCTAAAAGGGCTTGTAGACACAAAGTGGAGAAGCCATTTACAGGTAGCAGAAGAAAGACAGCCAGTGTGGAGGGTGTTGTACAAACTGCCCTTAACTAAAAGAGTAGGGGACCTGCAGCAGAGGATCCTGCACTGCGCCGTGTCTACGGGACGGTTCCTCCACAGTGGACCCCAGCATCAGTGCGGAGTGCTGTTTCTGTGGGGAGGAGGAGACAGTGTTCCACACCTTCAGTGATTGTGTCAGGCTGGGGTCATTCTTTCATCTCTTGCAGGGGCTCCTGCAAGGTTTTGGGGTGATTTTTAGCAAGGAGATTTTTATTTTTGGGTTCCCCTATAGTTTTAAATCAAGGAATAGGAGTGTTTTAATTAACTTTATTTTAGGGCAGGCAAAATTGGCCATTTTAAAATCCAGGAAAAATAAGATTTTAGAGGCAGGACTAACAGACTTTGTCCGATTGTTTCGTATTTTAGCAATCAGCCGGGTAATGGTCGATTGTAATTATTTTAAAATAATTAAAATCCACCATTACCCGGCTGATTGCTAAAATGGTCAGTAACCTGGAGGGCTTTCAGAAGAGGTGGTGTGTGGGAGACACCTTGTGCTCATTGAGTGAGGAGGGAGAGCTGCTGTTTAACTTCTAGTTTTAATTTATATTTTGTTTTATTGTTTTTACAGTGTTTTTATTACTTTACTATCAATCTGTTTTTACAGGAAAACACTGTTTAGTTTTTTTAATATTGGCTTTTTAGTGTTTTATTTATATTTTATGATCCTTTTATTTGGTTAAAATCTGTTTTTAAAAGAAGAACATGTTGTTGTTTTTTAGGATTTTATGCTGATGCGCTGGGGAGGTTTCGGCTGTTCCCCGGAGCCAGCAAGTATCTTAATCGTGTTTTACCTTATTATTGTTATTGAATGGATTTAATAAAGGATCTTAAAAAGTCAAAACTCTCTCTCTCTCTCTCTCTCTCTCTCTCTCTCTCTTTTGAAAAAGCTCAGAGACTCTTTCTCCCCTAGGGTTACAGAGATGTTGAACCAGGCTCTGGGAGGCACTGATGAGCAAGAGTTGGCTTGCCCTTCCTTTTTAGTGTCCCCTGCTGTTCCTGAAAACCTTGGGGAAGGTTTGTACAGTATTGAGAGGCTACAACAGCTTCCTGCACACTCTTCTGGAAAAAAGGAGCTGTACACACTCTGTGTTAAGGTGTGCCATGTGAATGCGCTAAAGACACTGCCGGATACCAGGTGGAGAGCTCATGTGGACTGTGTAGGTAGTACTGCTCCGGCCTGGAGGTCTTTATATAAACCGCCTTTGCCTAAGCTGCGTTCAGGAGATCTACAGTGGCTCATTCTTCATGGCATCATAGCCACTGGGCGCCACGTCCACCGTATTGACCCTGCAGTTAGTAAAGACTGTGTTTTTTGTGGAGAGGAAGAAACACTGTTTCACCTTTTTACTGACTGCAGAAGGTTGGACCCCTTGTTTAATGTTATTATGAATTGCTAAATTCTTTAAATGTATTTTTACTAAAGAATTATTCATTTTTAATTTTCCTTGCAGTCACAAGACACGATTTAAAAGTGCTTTAATTAATTTTATATTTGGGCAAGGAAAATTAGCAATCTGGAAAACCAGGAAAAACAAGCTGCAGGGGTCGGGAATTTATAACGCTGAATTAATGTTGAAATTGTTGTTGAAAACAAGAATTCAAATTGATTTTGCTTATTTTTCTTTAGTCCATGACTTACAGAGTTTTCAGCAGTGTTGGTGTGTGAATGAGGGATTGTGTGTGCTGGGGGAGGAGGGAGAGTTACAGTTTTTTGTGTGAAATAATCTGGATGTATTTATTTATGTGCATGTATATACAGATTTATCTAATTGGGGAAAAAAAAAAAAAAAATGTATATATATATATATATATATGTATATATAATTTAGATCTGTTTTATATATAACCTTGTTTATCTTAAAAAAAAAGGTGTATTGTGAATTGTTAATTACTTTATTTGTTTTTTCAAAATGTTTTCAATAAAGGACCCTTAAAAGTCTCTCTCTCTCTCTCTCTCTCTCTCTCTCTCTCTCTCTCTCTCTCTCTCTCTCTCTCTCTCTCTCTCTCTCTCTCTCTCTCTCTCTCTCTCTCTCTCTCTCTCTCTCTCTCTCTCTCTCTCTCTCTCTCTCTCTCTCTCTCTCTCTCTCTCCTGGGTAAGGTTATTCATAAACATGATGTTAGCTTCCACTGCTATGCTGATGACACACAATTGTACATCTCTGTGAAACCTGGTGACACTTCCAATATACCTGTACTATTGGACTGCTTTTCTAAAATCAAAATTTGGATGCCCAAGATTTCTTACAGTTAAATTCTGACAAGACTGAGGTCTTAGTAGTTGGTTCTGGTTCTCAGAAACAAAAAGGAGTTGCTAGGAGTCAAATTGCGTGATCTGACTACCCATCTAAAATCTGAAGTGAGAAATCTGGGTGTCATTTTGGATTCTGAACTAAGTTTTGAGACACACATTAAAAAAAAAAATTACAAAATTATCTTTTTACCACCTTAGAAATATTGTTACAATCAGATCTTTTATCTCGTCTACTGATGTTGAAAAATGAGTCCATGCTTTTATTTCTTCTAGATTATTGTAATTCCCTCTTTGCCGGACTCCCTAGCCACGCTATGTCTCGGTCGCAGCTTGTGGAGAATGCAGCTGCTAGAGTTTAACTAAAACAAAAACGACACATTACTCCTGTGCTGGCATCTCTGCACTGGCTCCCAGTAAAATACAAGATTGATTTTAAGATTTTAATGTTAACATATAAAGCTCTAAATGGGATGGCTCCAGATTATTTGACAGAGATGTTGACTCCCTATGAGCCTCGACGGGTATTGAGGTCTGCTAGTTGTGCCCTTTTTTTGTGTAATTTTTATTGTATTTTTAAAATATACTGCTCTGTTTTAACTGTCTGTAAAGCGCTTTGAACCATTGTGTATGAAAGGTGCTCTATAAATAAAGGTTATTATTATTACTATGTTATTTCCGAAAGCCAGATTAACATTTTTCAAAGAGATTTAGCAGAGAGATATGCAGACAACTGAGCAACAACAACCTTTTCCAAGACTTTTGCAAGGAAAGGTAAATTAGAAATGGGACGATAATTAGACAAGACATCAGGATCCAATGTAGATTTTAAGTACTGGCTTTACAATTGCCAACTTTAAACTAGATGGAACAGTTCCAGTTTTTAGAGAGAGATTCACAATATTACAAATCACAGGAGCAAGCGTATCTGCACAACAACAGACAATATTACAAATCACAGGAGCAAGCGTATCTGCACAACGACAGACAATATTACAAATCACAGGAGCAAGCGTATCTGCACAACGACAGACAATATTACAAATCACAGGAGCAAGCGTATCTGCACAACGACAGACAATATTACAAATCACAGGAGCAAGCGTATCTGCACAACGACAGACAATATTACAAATCACAGGAGCAAGCGTATCTGCACAACGACAGACAATATTACAAATCACAGGAGCAAGCGTATCTGCACAACGACAGACAATATTACAAATCACAGGAGCAAGCGTATCTGCACAACGACAGACAATATTACAAATCACAGGAGCAAGCGTATCTGCACAACGACAGACAATATTACAAATCACAGGAGCAAGCGTATCTGCACAACGACAGACAATATTACAAATCACAGGAGCAAGGTATCTGCACAACGACGGACAATATTACAAATCACAGGAGCAAGCGTATCTGCACAACGACAGACAATATTACAAATCACAGGAGCAAGCGTATCTGCACAACAACAGACAATATTACAAATCACAGGAGCAAGCGTATCTGCACAACGACAGACAATATTACAAATCACAGGAGCAAGCGTATCTGCACAACGACAGACAATATTACAAATCACAGGAGCAAGCGTATCTGCACAACGACAGACAATATTACAAATCACAGGAGCAAGCGTATCTGCACAACGACAGACAATATTACAAATCACAGGAGCAAGCGTATATCTGCACAACGACAGACAATATTACAAATCACAGGAGCAAGCGTATCTGCACAACGACAGACAATATTACAAATCACAGGAGCAAGCGTATCTGCACAACGACAGACAATATTACAAATCACAGGAGCAAGCGTATCTGCACAACGACAGACAACAACAAATCACAGGAGCAAGCATATCTGCACAACGACAGACAATACAAATCACAGGAGCAAGCGTACCTGCACAACGACAGACAATATTACAAATCACAGGAGCAAGCGTACCTGCACAACGACGGACAATATTACAAATCACAGGAGCAAGCGTATCTGCACAACGACGGACAATATTACAAATCACAGGAGCAAGCGTATCTGCACAACGACGGACAATATTACAAATCACAGGAGCAAGCGTATCTGCACAACGACGGACAATATTACAAATCACAGGACAAAGCAAATCTGCACAACGACGGACAATATTACAAATCACAGGAGCAAGCGTATCTGCACAACGACGGACAATATTACAAATCACAGGAGCAAGCGTATCTGCACAACGACAGACAATATTACAAATCACAGGAGCAAGCGTATCTGCACAACGACAGACAATATTACAAATCACAGGAGCAAGCGTATCTGCACAACGACAGACAATATTACAAATCACAGGAGCAAGCGTATCTGCACAACGACAGACAATATTACAAATCACAGGAGCAAGCGTATCTGCACAACGACAGACAATATTACAAATCACAGGAGCAAGCGTATCTGCACAACGACAGACAATATTACAAATCACAGGAGCAAGCGTATCTGCACAACGACAGACAATATTACAAATCACAGGAGCAAGCGTATCTGCACAACGACAGACAATATTACAAATCACAGGAGCAAGCGTATCTGCACAACGACAGACAATATTACAAATCACAGGAGCAAGCGTATCTGCACAACGACAGACAATATTACAAATCACAGGAGCAAGCGTATCTGCACAACGACAGACAATATTACAAATCACAGGAGCAAGCGTATCTGCACAACGACAGACAATATTACAAATCACAGGAGCAAGCGTATCTGCACAACGACAGACAATATTACAAATCACAGGAGCAAGCGTATCTGCACAACGACGGACAATATTACAAATCACAGGAGCAAGCGTATCTGCACAACGACAGACAATATTACAAATCACAGGAGCAAGCGTATCTGCACAACGACAGACAATATTACAAATCACAGGAGCAAGCGTATCTGCACAACGACAGACAATATTACAAATCACAGGAGCAAGCGTATCTGCACAACGACAGACAATATTACAAATCACAGGAGCAAGCGTATCTGCACAACGACAGACAATATTACAAATCACAGGAGCAAGCGTATCTGCACAACGACGGACAATATTACAAATCACAGGAGCAAGCGTATCTGCACAACGACGGACAATATTACAAATCACAGGAGCAAGCGTATCTGCACAACGACAGACAATATTACAAATCACAGGAGCAAGCGTATCTGCACAACGACAGACAATATTACAAATCACAGGAGCAAGCGTATCTGCACAACGACAGACAATATTACAAATCACAGGAGCAAATCTGCACAACGACAGACAATATTACAAATCACAGGAGCAAGCGTATCTGCACAACGACAGACAATATTACAAATCACAGGAGCAAGCGTATCTGCACAACGACAGACAATATTACAAATCACAGGAGCAAGCGTATCTGCACAACGACAGACAATATTACAAATCACAGGAGCAAGCGTATCTGCACAACGACAGACAATATTACAAATCACAGGAGCAAGCGTATCTGCACAACGACAGACAATATTACAAATCACAGGAGCAAGCGACAGACAATATTGCACAAATCACGACAGCGTATCTGCTGCAACGACAGACAATATTACAAATCACAGGAGCAAGCGTATCTGCACAACGACAGACAATATTACAAATCACAGGAGCAAGCGTATCTGCACAACAACGGACAATATTACAAATCACAGGAGCAAGCGTATCTGCACAACAACAGACAATATTACAAATCACAGGAGCAAGCGTATCTGCACAACAACGACGGACAATATTACAAATCACATTACAAAATCACAACGACAGACAATATTACAAATCACAGGACAAGCGTATCTGCACAACGACAGACAATATTACAAATCACAGGAGCAAGCGATCTGCACAACAACGGACAATATTACAAATCACAGGAGCAAGCGTATCTGCACAACAACAGACAATATTACAAATCACAGGAGCAAGCGTATCTGCACAACGACAGACAATATTACAAATCACAGGAGCAAGCGTATCTGCACAACGACGGACAATATTACAAATCACAGGAGCAAGCGTATCTGCACAACAACAGACAATATTACAAATCACAGGAGCAAGCGTATCTGCACAACGACAGACAATATTACAAATCACAGGAGCAAGCGTATCTGCACAACGACAGACAATATTACAAATCACAGGAGCAAGCGTATCTGCACAACGACAGACAATATTACAAATCACAGGAGCAAGCGTATCTGCACAACGACAGACAATATTACAAATCACAAGCGAGCGACAGACAATATTACAAATATCTGCACAACGACAGACAATATTACAAATCACAGGAGCAAGCGTATCTGCACAACGACAGACAATATTACAAATCACAGGAGCAAGCGTATCTGCACAACGACAGACAATATCTGCTGTGACAGACAATATTACAAATCACAGGAGCAAGCGTATCTGCACAACGACGGACAATATTACAAATCACAGGAGCAAGCGTATCTGCACAACGACGGACAATATTAATCAGCCAAGGATCAAAAGAACACAAGGTGGAACGGGCTTTATTGAGAATATCTAAAACATCAGGATGCAGGGCTGCTGGTTATTCCTAGGGTCAACAAAAGCAACACGGGAGGCAGGGCTTTTTCTTGTACAGCTCCGAAATTATGGAATCCACTGCATTGACTCTAGATCGAATCCACTGCATTGGCTCTAGATCGAATCCACTGCATTGGCTCTAGATCGAATCCACTGCATTGGCTCTAGATCGAATCCAATGCATTGGCTCTAGATCGAATCCACTGCATTGGCTCTAGATCGAATCCATTGGTTTGCATCTAGGTGTAACTACTCTTGGACTCAGATCCATGTGATTAAAAAGCACTATTGTCCTGAAAACACTTCTGCCTTGGCTGTTTCTGGTTACAATACCTGCTGAACTTATTACCACATTCGTACTGTAGATTTCCTGGCCAGTAACTGTTGCCAATAGAGTGCTATCTGAAGCTGAGGGAACACGAAGCCACTTTGTGGCTTGGAACTTGGTATCCTGGAAACAGGTTTCAAGCCACTGTTACTGAAAAGGATTTAGATTGGTTTGCATTATACAGCTTGAAGTGTATTGTAATGGCTACAGACCTCCAGGCAACATTTTCTGGGAACCTTTCAAGAAACTAGTTACAGTATTTCATTGTTTTTTACACATTTTCATGTGTAAAAATCAACCTCACATGAAAAAATAAACCTCACATGAATTTCCATTTCAGAAACTTGGAAATATTTCTTAAATGTTGCTTTAACATTTCCTAGAAAAGTTTGTCTGGTGCTTCATGGCCTGTCACAAAGACGGCCGGAGTGGGTGGCGTCAGACCAGAAGCAGGAAATAAAACGACAGAGAGGTGTGGTTTGGTGGAGCTGAGCGAATGGTTTCGCTCAGCATTTAATAAACAGAACAGAAAATAAAAAGGTTGTACAAACAAAACACAGGGCACGGCACTGGTAGCCAAAATAAACAGACAAACAAAAACGGACTACACAGACAAACACGGTGAGCTTCTACTTTTCACAATTATTATTACAATTACCTCCGTCTCCAATCCCGTTCTCACCTCACCGAACACACAACCCAGAGTGAAAGAAATGTGCATCTATATATACTGTTGTGCTGGGATTCAATTACTAATTAATTATTCACTTGAATCCCAGCACGTGAATTAATTCTGTGCAACCCCGTGCTCACATATTACATTTAACCAGCACGTGCAGTGATGTGCAATCCCGTGCCTAAATACAAATATACAATTTAAATCACACGTGAAACACAGACCCGTTTATATCCCGTGTACCAATCTCTATACACCAACATTAACACACGCACGCAACATACAACACAGAAATGCACACAGGGGCGGAGCACATTGCCACATGGCCTTAAAAAACTCAAATGATACAAATCTTTTAAAAATATTCATATTTTCATTTTTCTTTTTAAATTAGTCACCAAACATAATGTTTGTTTGCCAAGTTTAGTGTAGGCTTTAAAACCGCAGCTGTTCAATGCCATTGTCTTTCAGAATCAGCTGGAAATTAATACAAACTTTCCACTACTGTGAATCACCCTCCTTAGAAACAAAGTAAAACCCACTCAGCTGAACCACATTATAAACCAATGGAGTCCAACGTGATGACTGACAACTTACAACTGTGTTTAAGTTGAACTGCTTACTTAAAAATCCTCTATGTTGTGTGAAGCTCGTAACATCTGAAAGTAACGGAGTTAAACAGTCTCAGATAAGACTGGTACTTTACAAGCCTTTTTGTTTTCTTCTTCTGACTGTAGATGAATGCTGTGACAGGGCACAAAGCAATTACAGTGGCACACTGCACACTGGCAGAAGCAGTCATTAAACACTGCTTGCCACAAAGAAGCAAACTATAATAAAATCAAAACTAAGCCCATAATTGACTCATTAATCTTTCAGGGTTTGTAAGCTACAGGGCCAGATGTAATTGAAAAAACCCACAAAACCCCCAACCTAAAAGAAACAATACATTGTGTGTAATATAAAAGGTGTGCTCGAACTGAGCTTTCCAAGACACGGAGTGGTGGATAAAGGACATGTTTTACTGGAATAGCTGCAGACAATATGGTATTAAAACAGTTAAGAAATGAAATTCTACAACAATATAGAGTATCCTTGGAAATAAAGCATGCCTGATAAATTCAGCTCAATTAGCACAGCCAGTCTCAAAGAGGGAGGACAGTGATGAGGAGGGCAAACAGCTCCTCTCCTCAAAGAGCTTGCCTATAGCAAGTGGTGAGTGAATACAGGTGAGTGCAGTGCAGAGCGACTACAAAACAGACAGACAATGATTTCCAGGTGCAAGGGTGTTTATTGATTTAATTAACAATGTCCAGAGCCTCATGGCAAACACCTGTAAATAATAATGATGGAGTGATACAGCGGCGTGTATCACTCTGTATTTGTAATTCCCGGGTTTGACCCGTAACCAAAAGTCCAGTTTTACACACCAACACTAAACACAAAACACAAACACAGTTCTTAGTGATAGTGAATACGTGCAAGTGGTGTAATACAGTTCTCTGTGAAATGCAGGGGTGAAAGTGATGTCCGGGTTTATGCTGGCTTTCGCTACAGCTCCGGATCGTGCAACTGGTAGTCTATTAAAAACAGACGACAGTTAACAAAACACTAAAAAACACAAGACAAAACTCACGGTTCATGATACAGCACACAGACTCCTTGTAGGTTTTCAACACTAACCACTTACCAAGGACCACATCACGTACGCTAAGTCCCCTATTTATATCCTCACTCATGACCCCTAGGTTAACGAGCGCATCCGCTCCTCCAATCCTCGGATGCCACACCGTTTACCGTCTGGGTCATTGAGTTTGGATACTGTAGCTGCGCCCCTTTCCTAAATGACCAACTTCCACCAACCCTACGGAATAAATTGTCGTGCCATTTAGTTAAGGGTACTCTGTTCCTGTTACACAGTGCCCTCACAGGTCGAGAGGTAGATCTAACACCAAGTACCATTCGATCTCTGTCACAAGCAGACATACCCAGAATGCAATGTGTTGAAACGCACGTCTGCAATGAGGAGGGCAAACAGCTCCCTCTCCTCAAAGAGCTTGTCTATAGCAGAAATACCCAGAATGCAATGTGACCAGCGTTGTATGAAAGTCAGTGATCTACCAGACAGGCAACAACTCAAAATATAGAATGAAAAACATAAATCAACCTGCTCTTATCTACAGTGTAGTGGAACAAAAATAACGTTGCACACACTGTACTTGGGTTATTAAAACATTAAATATGGGTTCATTATAAAAAAAATGTGATAATTATGGCCATATAAATTGAGACAATGAAATGATAAAGCATAGGCTAGAATTAAGGATTTGTGCTGCTGTACGCTGTATGCAGTTTTATTTTTAACATTGAAAAAGTTCTTAATAAAATAGAAAGCTAATAAAATTCACTTACTGAACCAACAAAGCAGTGATCAGATTCTCCACTTTCAAAAAGAATCACATCCTTTACAAAGACAGCGACAGCCCTCAGAATGAAGGACATGAACAGGTGTATGTGTATGTAGTTTCTTGTGCAGTGCAATTTCCTGGAAAGAAATAAGAAATGCACCACAGAATGACATTGTGAAATGTTTTGCACTAGAAAGACTTCTGCTTTGTAACATACAGTACATTCTGTTGTGTCATTAAAGGTTACAGGGCTGTGAACTTCTGTGTATTTGGGAGCATCAGCACAGTACAAATGACTGGACCTGGGCTGAAAGCTGAGGTCTCTTTACAGATTGCCAGTGTCGATATAACTCATACACAAGCTTGAAGTCCTTGAACTCTAGTGCATACCACTTTATTGTTAATGTACACATTTAAACAACCCAGCTACAATTCTCAGTGGAGCTCTCAGTGCGTTCGAGTACGCAGTCACTCATTCATGTACTATTGAAAGATTATTCTTTTTAATTAGAATTTCAAACAGGGTTTAAGCATCTGGTGCAATTAGCACTGTATGCCTTCAGGAGAGATCCACACTTTTAAATGAACCAGATCAAACAAATATCCACTGTAAAGAATATTACAAAATACAATGCTGTCAACTCCTCAGTCCTTACCTGAATACACACAGAATGATCATGGCTACAGTCCTTACCTGAATATACATAGAGTGATCATGACTACAGACCTGAATACACATAGAGTGATCATGGCTACAGTCCTTACCCGAATACACATAGAGTGATCATGGCTACAGTCCTTACCTGAATATACATAGAGTGATCATGACTACAGACCTGAATACACATAGAGTGATCATGGCTACAGTCCTTACCTGAATACACATAGAGTGATCATGGCTACAGTCCTTACCTGAATGCACATAGTGATCATGGCTACAGTCCTTACCTGAATACACACAGAATGATCATGACTACAGACCTGAATACACATAGAGTGATCATGGCTACAGTCCTTACCTGAATACACATAGTGATCATGGCTACAGTCCTTACCTGAATACACACAGAATGATCATGGTTACAGTCCTTACCTGAATACACATAGAATGACCATGACTACAGACCTGAATACACATAGAGTGATCATGGCTACAGTCCTTACCTGAATACACATAGAATGATTATGGCTACAGTCAGGGATATTAGAGACAAGCTGTGTCCAACAGTGTAGCCAATCTTCACTGTCCCAAAGAACTGGGTCTGGGAAAAAGAACCACAGCATAGTAAATAATACTAAAGAATGTATTAACAGGACAACAATACCTCCATGTTTAACATGGTGCACAGCGTGACGTATGAACATAAAACTGATAGCTAAGACGCAGTCATGGTAAAAATATAATGCTCTGTAGTACACTGAGAGTCAACAGTATCTACAATTGCAGTCTGGCCCCAAGCCAGAAACAAATCTTAACGACATCACAAAGTCAGAAATCACGTCTCTCGTGTGAACAGTGAATTATCACCTTCCCTGTCATTCGGCTGCTGTTCTCAAGCCTTCTTTACACATCCAGAGGGTGACTCCCTTTCCAAGCATGTTCCTGTCACAAGCTGAACGATTCTGCTTTCCAGGTAAAAATAGGGCTCTGCTTTACAGCTTTCAGAAACTCTGTTTGTTTTAGCTATAATTTTCATTATGCAGTGTAAAACAGGGAACACACTGTATTCCATCGCTTATTCTAATGTAATACACTGCAATTCAAAGTTGAAGTTCATTTCACTTCTTTTAAATGTGATTCCTAATGTATGGACTGGACTGGAGACAAACTGCAATGAGGTCTAAATGCTTTTTACTAAGAAAGGAAAGAAAAGCACCCAATAACTCTGCTGTTTTATTTAGGCACTTGTAGGTAGTCTTAAGTTGTTTCCTATTTGTAATATAACTGTATGGATCCTCCAAAAATGCGCTAATGACGATTTGGAGTATACAGTTTGAGAATCTGCTCCTAAATGTTAAAATGTCATAGTTTTAGTAAAACTGCCAGTCCGGAGTTCAACTTCATCAACATATCATCACATGAAGTGAGGGCAGAACTAAATGCCCTTTCCTGATCACTGATAGATGAAGTGAGGGCAGAACTAAATGCCCTTTCCTGATCACTGATAGATGAAGTGAGGGCAGAACTAAAAGCCCTTTCCTGATCACTGATAGATGGCCACATGTCTGCACAACTTGCATATGAAATTGCTTTTGTGGGATATTTTTTACTGACATGTTCCAATCTGTACATTCCATCGGTATGTTATTTCGGAACCACAGAGCATGCATTCAGCTGAAAGCCTGCTTGGAATGCTGGGGTAGATGAGACCTTTCCAGTCATGCACTGCAGAGCCACACAGATAAACTTTACAAACCTCTTCCATAGCAGAAGTGTTGACATCGTAGCCACAAGCCACAGCATAGGAGACAGGATGCATGTCAGCCCAGCCTTGCTTAGTGCAGCTCCTCGTGACGTTACCTATGAAGCAACAATATACAGCAGCTTAGTAGCTTATTGATCCCAGAATCTCATCAAGCAGCATCTTGAAGGATCCCAGGGTGTCAGCTTCAACTGCATTACTGGAGAGTTGGTTCCAGACCCTCACAATTCTCTGTGTAAAAAAGTGCCTCCTATTTTCTGTTCTGAATGCCCCTTTATCTAATCACCATTTGTGACCTTGTCAAAAAAGTCCCCTGGGTCGACATTGTCTATACCTTTTAGGATTTTGAATGCTTGAATCAGATCATCGCGTAGCCTTCTTTGTTCAAGATTGAATAGATTCAATTCTTTTAGCCTGTCTGCATACGACATGCCTTTTGAACCCAGGATAATTCTGGTTGCTCTTCTTTGCACTCTTTCTAGAGCAGCTATATCCTTTTTGTAATGAGGTGACCAGAACTGAACACAATATTCTAGGTGAGGTCTTACTAATGCATTGTAAAGTTTTAACATTACTTTCCTTGATTTAAATTCAACACTTCTCACAATATATCCGAGCATATTGTTAGCCTTTTTTATAGCTTCCCCACATTGTCTAGATGAAGACATTTCTGAGTCAACATAAACTCCTAGGTCTTTTTCATAGATTCCTTCTTCAATTTCAGTATCTCCCATATGATATTTATAATGCACATTTTTATTGCCTGCATGCAATACTTTACACTTTTCTCTATTAAATGTCATTTGCCATGTGTCTGCCCAGTTCTGAATGCTGTCTAGATCATTTTGAATGACCTTTGCTGCTGCAACAGTGTTTGCCACTCCACCTATTTTTGTGTCGTCTGCAAACTTAACAAGTCGAAAAGGCATGTCGTATGCAGACAGGCTAAAAGAATTGAATCTATTCAGTCTTGAACAAAGAAGACTACGCGGTGATCTGATTCAAGCATTCGAAATCCTAAAAGGTATAGACAATGTCAACCCAGGGGACTTTTTTGACCTGAAAAAAGAAACAAGGACCAGGGGTCACAAATGGAGATTAGATAAAGGGGCATTCAGAACAGAAAATAGGAGGCACTTTTTTACACCGAGAATTGTGAGGTTCTGGAACCAACTCCCCAGTAATGTTGTTGAAGCTGACACCCTGGGATCCTTCAAGCAGTTGCTTGATGAGATTCTGGGATCAATAAGCTACTAACAACCAAACAAGCAAGATGGGCCGAATGGCCTCCTCTCGTTTGTAAACTTTCTTATGTTCTTATAACCATTGATAACCACACCCCCCTAGCTCTCATAACCATTGATAACCAGAGCCCTGTAGCTCTCATAACCAATGATAACCAGAGCCCTGTAGCTCTCATAACCATTGATAACCAGAGCCCCCTAGCTCTCATAACCAGAGCCCTGTATCTCTCATAACCATTGATAACCAGAGTCCTGTAGCTCTCATAACCACTGATAACCACAGCCCCTAGCTCTCATAACCACTGATAACCAGAGCTCTGTGGCTCTCATAACCACTGATAACCAGAGTCCCCTAGTTCTCATAACCACTGATAACCACAGCCCCTAGCTCTCATAACCACTGATAACCAGAGCTCTGTGGCTCTCATAACCACTGATAACCAGTCCCCTAGTTCTCATAACCATTGATAACCAGAGCCCTGTAGCTCTCTCATGACCATTGATTAACATGAATTGAGAATGGAAGTAGTAACTTACAGACTTTATTACCTCTTTTACTTGATATTTTTATAACATGTGGAATCAATGCTGTGTTTACATGTTGTTAGACTACAGAATACACACTCCACACCTACAATAACTACTTGAAGTATTTTACAAGCAATTGATATTCTGATTTGAACAGAAATCTTTATTTATGTGCTGTAATAGAATCCTTGATATATACAGAGATACATGCACACAGGACTCCCTCTCCTAGTTCTTCTGCAAAATCATAGGTACAAAAACAAAACTCTAATTTGACATAATTGCCCTGGCTGTTCAGGTTCTTTATGGCGGTATTTCTCCTGGACAGCATACATATTTCACAATACTATTACTCAGTTCTGTATTTAATCAGGTGCGTTCTCATTTACAAAGGTCATACAGTATTTTACAAAGTCAGGATACAAGTGTTAACTACAGCAGTCCATATAAATGTGGTAACTGTTCGAATCCTGTTGACCTAAATGAGGATTAATTTTAGTGTCATTCTGTGCGCTCATTAACCCTTAAAAAGCTAAGCTTTTGCTCACAGTTATAAGCTGTCCCATATTTTATTTTCTCAAGAGAATTGTGTTCCAGAAGCAAATACCATGACAAAGTCTTGGAGTCTTAAAGGAAAAAAACTTTAAGTATGCAGGAGGTGCTTAATGCTTTGCAACTGGCCCTCCCACACCAGCACACCGATTCTAAGAGACTTCCTGACTAGAAACAGACCCGTCATGATACACAATAAACAAAACTGATATTCTTTTTACAGTGTAAAGTCATATTTTTAAATTCTGCATCTTGATAGAATGGATTCTGAAAAAAAAATATTTAAAAGTATTTTGTCCATTGCAGATTTAGCTTCTACTTCAATGTAGACACAAAACAGATGCCAGGTCAAATAAACTGTATATATATATATATATATATATATATATATATATATATATATAGCAACAATATTGAAAGCAACGCTGCAGCAAGTTACAAACCACACTTGTGTGGGCTTTTAAAAAAACATTATCTGAAGAATCACAATGCATCTCAGTGCTTTCAGTTTTCAGGTTGTGTTTTTAACTGGCCTGTTGCAAGATTCAGTTGGCTAATTTATTCTTTTAGTTTCCTTTGTTTGATGTTGCTTTCATCATGCTTCTCAAATGCTTTATTGCACAGTATTCAATGGTTACCAAATCGCTGAGATTTGAAAACTGTTACCCAAGTACACACTGGGCTAGATTCTCAAAAGTATTTACTCTAATAAATTGGCAGCAATAGTGAAAGCACACCCAAATAAATAGACAAATGCAAATGTGTTTTTTGTTTTTTTTTAAATTTATTTCACACACAAAATGTGTTAATGATGATTTGGAATAGTTCACAACGCAAACATACCGCAATTTGCATTTTCATTGCGACACAAAGTGAAAACGTTGTCGTGTGTACTAAGAGAAAATATGTTAATTAAGACAGCTGCGATATACTAATTTAAATATTCGTTGCATCTTCTAAGCAAGATCTCTAGCATTATACATTGTTCAAGTAATGAGCAGGAGTTGAGTTGTGGTTTGCTGCAGCAGAGGCTGCCCAAAGAATAACGTCTATACATGCAAGGTGCAGGAATCCAAATAACATTGTTTTTGTTAAATATAAACGTCACCTGTACAATGCATTCCGTTCTGTCTCTTACCTATTCTAATACTGTTGTGTGTGTATATATATGTATGTATTGTAGCACAGCAGGGAGGGGGTTAAAATCCTCCCTGCCAAACACACATGACAATGTGTGGTATTGTTAATTTTCAATTGTTTTATTGTCTTGGCAGTTGGCCACATTATTGTAAATTACAGCCAGCTGTCTATACTTGTTTCTCTGGGGCATATAAACCCCAGAGTTAATTCATTCAGGGCTGCTGTGTGAAGAGCCCGACTGTGTGTGTAATCAGTCGTATCAATGAAAAAGGTACTGTGTGTTCTTTTTCTGTGTGTTTTTCAGTCGGTAAACAGCTTAGCTGTCCGGTCCGTGGGCTCCGGTGTGTGTTTAGTTAGTGTTAGGATTTGTTTTCATTTTTGTTTATTTTGAATTATTAAAAGTGCACTTCAGCGCTAAAGTTCCAAGTTCCTGTGTGCTGGGTCTCATTTATCGGGGCAAACAAACTTGAGTGAGTATGGCCGTGTTACAAGCTATATAAATGACTCTTGATTGTAAATCTCCCTCCTGACCTGTGAGGGCGCTAAGCAGCGAGAACAGAGTTCCTTGGACGGGCTGGTCTGACAGTTCTTTCCCAGGGTTAAAGGGAAGTTGGCCAGTCTGGAAGGGGGTGAGACTCTGTTGCAAGAACGCATTGACCCGGAAGGGAAACGACGTGGCAGCCGCAGATTGGAGAGGTGGTTGCACTCGTTTACCAAGGGGTCATGTGTGACGGCATAAAAGGGGAAGGAGAATCGCAATCTGATCCTTCACTTTGGTTTTGTAATCTAAACTAGAAGTACTGTGAGAAACCCCAGAGAACGTAACAGTTTCAGGAGTGTTTTGTTTGTTTTTGTGTCTGTTAGTAATTGTATTGTTTGTGAATTACCAGACGGTTAACATGATTCGGTTAACATGTTTCCTATTCCTATAGAGATTCCTATAGAGAGGCGCAGAATGAGTGGCACACGTCGGAGGTTGAACCGCAAAGAAAAACTGCTGCTGCAAAGCATTCTTTAAAACGCCCCAAATAGCATCGTGCCTGTTTAGTACATTTCACCCAAGACTTCCGACTCGTTTACAACTGGTTTGCATCTATCGCGCAACACTTTAGTAAACCTAGTCCAGTGTGTCTTCATTATTTAACTGACTTGCCTTAAGAATGAATTCTATTGAAAGTCATCTCTTTTTAAAATGATACAAGAAATACAAATGATCTTATTGCACTTTGATACTATTGTCACAGAAAAAAGCATAGCTATCCTCAAAGCTAATTAGAAGGCGCTGGTGCCTCTATGGACTGGTGTTGACACAAGATGTAAGTAATGAAAGCTGCCCCTTGACTCTACTCTGCTCACATTTAGATGCGGAATGCTAACACAATGGTGTTTACCATACTGTGCTTGTAATGCATGTGTGTGTAACTCTAATGTCATAGTAACAGCGTTTGTTCAAAGTACAAAGTTGTCCTTATGAGACTGGCTGTTTGAAGGATGAAATGCCTGTTGTCCCTTGTCAAGACAAGTTGTGTTACTCCATTGTAAAAGCACAGTAAATATTGATCTCGGTAAATTGCCAGCAAGTCAGACCTTCCACTTTGTGAGTGGAGGAGAGAGATATTTGCATTGGCTTTTTGTTTTCTTTGCATTACATTAGTAATACATTATTTTTTTTTTTGAGTGATCAGCATTAGCAAATTTTACATTAATACAGCACAGTTGATATTGCACAAAAATGTTAATTACAATTCTAAATGCCATTGTGAAAACAGGCCTACAGACACTGTGCAGAGGAGTCTTTTACAAAAACACATTTTATTAATGGCCATGAAAATCCCTTTCTGTAGGAAACAAACTCAGGGCTGGATTAACAGAGATCCCTGGGTACGTTGTGAATAGACTCAGGGCTGGATTAACAGAGATCCCTGGGTACGCTGTGAATAGACTCAGGGCTGGATTAACAGAGATCCCTGGGTATGTTGTGAATACTCAGGGCTGGATTAACAGAGATCCCTGGGTGGGTGGGTGAATAGACTCAGGACTGGATTAATAAAGATCCCTGGGTATGCTGTGAATAGACTCAGGGCTGGATTAACAGAGATCCCTGGGTATGTTGTGAATAGACTCAGGGCTGGATTAACAGAGATCCCTGGGTACGCTGTGAATAGACTCAGGGCTGGATTAACAGAGATCCCTGAGTATGCTGTGAATACTCAGGGCTGGATTAACAGAGATCCCTGGGTACGTTGTGAATAGACTCAGGGCTGGATTAACAGAGATCCCTGGGTACGTTGTGAATAGACTCAGGGCTGGATTAACAGAGATCCCTGGGTGGGTGGGTGAATAGATTTAGTCACACACTTCTTCAGGTGAGGGAGAAACTCCATATTTATAAAAAAAAAGTAGGACAAATAGTGGGGATGCTTAGGGTCCGTTGTCCAGTAAAATCATTATCCATGCATGTGCACAAGTTGAAGAAATGAACATGCAACAGCAAGGGGCTTCCTTCAATCCAATCAGCTTGGGGCAGCTTGGGGCTTCAGGTATTGTCCGAGGGAACGTTATTTTACTTTTTTATTCTGTTTGTTTTAGGTTCATAACTCTTTATTTAAATAGCCTACTTACAGGAGCAATTCAGTCAAATATAAGAAGGCAAAAAGGAAATATTTTGCATTTGTTATGATGTGTTTTAAAATACAATAAAGTAAGAAATGTAGTCAATTTTGCAATAAAACAGCGTCCGGGTGAGCGATTGTGTAATTAAAAGTAAGAATAATAAATCTGAAAACACTTGCAATGAATATAGTCAATCTATAGAGTGCAGAAACTGCATATGAGTGTGCTTCAACAACTGAAACTATACCTGTTATATTTAACAGATGCCTAATAGATGTGAAGTAGTAAAGTGATTAAGAAATGTGTGGTAGTAAAACCAGGTATAATAATGAAACATAACCCACAGTATGACATTCACAGCACACAGACAGTAGCCTATCATTCAAAAAGCTAGTGCTAACAAAAGCCAGTTCCATAATCTTAATTGAGTAACGAGTCTCTGAAATTCACAAATGTTTGCATATTAAGCATGGATTGATCCTGTAATGTTAGGATTACACAACTAGCTGCTACCTTTCGACAGTGTCAATGTCCTTTACAATGCATACACTGTGAAAATTACCCTATAAATACTATAATATATCATAGATTAGATTTGCTTTGAGTATGTTAACATTCTATAGGTTACCTCATACATGATCAGAAATGAAGCGGAACAATGACTGCACGTTCTCATTCTAGACCAGGTAATACACAGCTTAATTACTCTACCTGTCACAGAAAAGCGTTACAAATAACTCAAAATACACTTAGCAATACAATCAGCCTAGAGGGGGCTGCTGTACATTGTTGCTGTTTAGCAAACATTCTATTAAAGTACTACTGGACCTATAGGAATATTAGTAAACTGCTTGTTCCCATGCAGGGGATCAACAGTTTGGGGTTGTCACTCATTTCAGTTTGCAGCAGCCAATGATTGGAATGAGTTTCAAATCACAACGGTTCATATCTGAGGTTACTTTTAGCCGTAGGGTCAACTCATTCCTGACTGACATGTGGTTTTATGTTCTCTGATTGATTCTGTGTTTTTCAACTCCTTATTTCTTGTGTTTCATGTTGTTTGCTGTGGTAGTGGGAGCCTCTTAACAGCTCATCATTGTGAATGAGAATTTGTTCTCAATCGACTCATCTGGATAAATAAAGGTTTTTATTGATTGATTGATCAGTAAGTAGCTTTTAAATGTATTAAAAATAAACAATTGAGGTTTTTATTTGTGGGCTCAATTAATTGTCATCATGAGAACCATAGAGAGAAACAAAAAAATGTAACATTTTAAATCATCTTATTTTTTCGCCTATTGTGTTAAAAACTTGCACCTGTACTCAGAGTACTTGAAATATGTCTGATCGATCCAAGCACAGGGTGATGTTGTATATGACTGACACACTTCAATGCAGAACCACTGACACTTACCGTGCATATCTGAGAAAAAGCTGAAGTATGCTGGACATTGCCTCAGAACCACCTCCCCAACCTTGGCTGAGGGCCAGCAGGTGATGTTATCCCACATTCCTGTGCATCCTACAGAAAGAGAGCACACCATATCATTCAATGAACCTGCTTGTGCATCCTACAGAAAGAGAGCACACCATATCATTCAATAAACCTGCTTGTGCATCCTACAGAAAGAGAGCACACCATATCATTCAATAAACCTGCTTGTGCATCCTACAGAAAGAGAGCACACCATATCATTCAATGAACCTGCTTGAGGTCTCTCTTTGAACTAGAGGTGCTAATGAGACACATTCTACGCAGGGGAGTGAGTGACGCATTGAGCTTTATAGTATCTATGACACCAGCTGACCTCAATTGCTATTTCATTACAATGCTGATTACTGTACAGATTATCTATCTATCTATCTATCTATATATATATAATTTTACTGACCAACAATTCTTAAAGCCAATGTGTTGTTGCCCGGCACCTATCTAACATTTCTGGGAAAACTGAAATGCCTTTAGAATTTGTATCTGTTATTTTGAAGCAGGTTGTTAGGAGGTCAGCTTGAAGGAACCACATTCACATGACATTGCCAGCTGTAATGTTGCAACTGGTTTCAAATACTGTGAGATAAAAGAGCTGGCAGCTTCACCAATGCTGACTATGGCTCAAGGAAACATCTGCAAATTATACAGTAATTAGAAAAAGGAAAGATACTTGCTTACAATAGATACAGGTAGAGGTTAGTGAGAAAGTAATATGCAAAATTAAAAAATTAATAATAATAATAATAATAATAATAATAATAATGTTGACTTGTGTGCCTATGGGGTTCCTTGGGGGGGCTACATTACCAGTACATCCACAAAGGGGCTGCTCCATTCTTTATATGTATATCTTTCAAAAGCCTCATATAAACTCTTAGCAGCTAATATGATTTGGAATGGAGACATAGCTCCCTTAGAGATTGAGGTTAATTGGGAATCTATCTGGAATAGTTTAGGCTTGGCTTCTAGGAACCTTAATCATCAGCTGATTCACTTTAACTTCCTTCATATGAGGCTTGCCCCTACCCCTGCCTGTTCTCTATGACCCTAGGGCACCCTCGGCACCTTTCTACATATGGTTTGGGAATGCCCGGCTGTAGCTTTATTTTGGGAGCGGGTTTCCTCTACTTTTTCAACTATATTTGGAGGGTAGTCAATTGCTCCGCTCTGGTTCTTTTATTGAGCGATGATTCATCTCTTATCTCCACAGCAGAAACGCATTTTGTTGCCTGGCCTCACTGCAGTGAAGAACATGGCTGCTCTGTGTTGGCAGCTGCCACAATCCCTTCCCTGGCACCAATGGGTTCTAATGTTCATTGCTATCATTTACTCATAGCTCTCTATCGCTCGGATCCATGGTGCCAGGGAACAGACGATTAATGCCTGGAAATGCAAGGCTGATCTTGTGAAGCCGTTGTTAAATCCAGACTAATTTATATCTCTGGGGTCCTTGTGGAGGGTAGTGGGAGGGAGGGAGAGAGCCACCCGGGAGGGAGAGAGCTTCCCGGGATGGGAGAGAGGAAGGGAGCCACCCGGGAGGGAGAGAGCCACCCGGGGGGAGAGGGAGGGAGGGAGCCACCTGGGATGGGAGGGAGGGAGGGAGATAGCCACCCGGGAGGGAGAGAGGGAGGGAGGGAGATAGCCACCGGGATGGGAGAGAGGAGGGAGGGGAGATAGCCACCGGGAGGGGAGATAGCCACCAGGAGGAGGGAGCCACCGGGATGGGAGAGGGAGGAGGAAGGAGCCACCGGGATGGGAGAGGGAGGGAGGAAGGAGCCACCGGGGAGGAGAGAGCCACCGGGATGGGAGAGAGGAGGAGATAGCCACCGGGAGGGAGAGAGGAGGAGGAGATAGCCACCCGGGAGGGAGGGAGCCACCCGGCATAGGAGGGAGATAGCCACCCGGGAGGGAGGGAGCCACCTGGGATGGGAGGGAGGGAGGGAGGGAGGAGCCACCGGGAGGGAGGGAGCCACCGGGATGGGAGAGAGGGAGGGAGGGAGCCACCCGGGATGGAAGAGAGGGAGGGAGGGAGCCACCAGGGAGGGAGATAGCCACCCGGGAGGGAGAGAGCTACCCGGGAGGGAGAGAGGGAGGAGGAGCCACCCGGAGGGAGAGAGGGAGGGAGATAGCCACCCGGGAGGGAGAGAGCCATCCAGGAGGGAAGGGGTAAAAAAAAGAAAATGGGGCTCTCATTGGTTCTCTTTTTTTATATATATGTGTATCTGTAATGTTATTTCTATGTTCCTCAATAAAAAACATTTGGTCACAAAAATAATCCTCCTCCTCCTCCTCTAGACATACAAACGCATTACAATTTGTGCACCAGCTTACTGAAAGAAGCGGATTCTTATTCAACACCTTTCCTGTGCAGATAAGGCAAGACATACGAAGAGTTTGCAAATCAATCTTGCAACACATTTCCTAGATGTTGGCTTATTCAGATCACTCGCCTCCTGCACATAATTGCTTTTCTGCTTGAACTGCAGCAG
This sequence comes from Huso huso, assembly GCA_036884735.1. NCBI lineage: Eukaryota > Metazoa > Chordata > Actinopteri > Acipenseriformes > Acipenseridae > Huso > Huso huso. The sequence goes on along the minus strand of CM072665.1, from coordinate 38,146 downwards.
AATCTAAAAGTGTATTTTCTACTTCAGTAATAAAGGAGCAAAAACAATAGGTGCAATAGGCTTACATTGCTTTCAGATAAAATGAGTTTTAAACCAGCTTGAATTTTACCAATGTAGGAGGTGACATTGTATATAAATCTATTTTTTATTTTATATATTTTTTTGCATTTTAAAAAATGTAGTAGTCGCCAGTTTTTCTTTTGTTGTTTTTTTTTTTTAAATCTTTTTCTCCCAATTTAGAATAGCCAATTATTTTTAGGCTCAGCTCACCGCTACCACCCCTGCGCTGTCTCGGGAGGGTGAAGACGAACACATGCTGTCCTCCGAAGCGTGTGCCGTCAGCCAAACACTTCTTTTCACACTGCGGGCCCACCATGCAGCCATCTCAGAGCTACAGCATCGGAGGACAACGCAGCTCTAGGCAGCTTACAGGCAGGTCCGCAGGCGCCCGGCCAGACTACAGGGGTCGCTGGTGCGCGTTGAGCAGAGGACACCCTGGCCAACCTGAGCCCTTCCCACCCCCGGGTGGCGCTCGGCCAGTTGTGCGCCGCCCCCTGGGAGCTCCCGTCCACGGCGTTTGTAACCTTTAGCAGATGCGCCAATCGGGAGCCCTTATCAATCTAGTTTATGACATCTTTAATATCACAGTAACAATAACGATGGACCAACCAATATTAGTCTGTCATGATTGTAGGCAGGGTATAAAAGAAGGTCCAGTCCACTCCAGATTTGAAATTAGATTTCTTAAGTTTATAGAAGTGTTCATATAAGTGTGCATATTTAAAACTTTCTGCCTGTGCACTTAATCAAATCATACTTTAAAGTTAAAACAACTGCTTTAATCTGGAATTGAACTAAAAACAAAAATCAAAAGCTGCCCGAAATATGCCAGTAAATCTGCAGTGCAGTCATGCTGCATTAATCTGTGCCAGTAAATCTGCAGTGCAGTCATGCTGCATTAATCTGTGCCAGTGAATCTGCAGTGCAGTCATGCTGCATTAATCTGTGCCAGTGAATCTGCAGTGCAGTCATGCTGCATTAATCTGTGCCAGTGAATCTGCAGTGCAGTCATGCTGCATTAATCTGTGCCAGTGAATCTGCAGTGCAGTCATGCTGCATTAATCTGTTCCAGTAAATCTGCAGTGCAGTCATGCTGCATTAATCTGTGCCAGTGAATCTGCAGTGCAGTCATGCTGCATTAATCTGTGCCAGTAAATCTGCAGTGCAGTCATGCTGCATTAATCTGTGCCAGTGAATCTGCAGTGCAGTCATGCTGCATTAATCTGTGCCAGTAAATCTGCAGTGCAGTCATGCTGCATTAATCTGTGCCAGTGAATCTGCAGTGCAGTCATGCTGCATTAATCTGTGCCAGTGGATCCGCAGTGCAGTCATGCTGCATTAATCTGTGCCAGTGAATCTGCAGTGCAGTCATGCTGCATTAATCTGTGCCAGTGAATCCACAGTGCAGTGAGCTCTGGAGTGGTCTGACAGTCCAGTAGCATCCTTACCATAAACAGCGGAAATATTTTCAGATTCCACCGTTCTCACGCAGTCCTCCCGTTCCCTCTCGATATCCAGCATGATGGTACACTCGGGGGGTAAGGTCAGCACCTTTAGAAACAGGTACACACAGATCACACTGTAGATATGACTTGCAGTGTGCTTCTTTAATAACAGGTACACACAGATCACACTGTAGATATCACTTGTAGAGTGCTTCTTTAATAACAGATACACACAGATCTCATTGTAGATATGACTTGCAGTGTGCTTCTTTAATTACAGATACACACAGATAACACTGTAGATATGACATGTAGTGTGTTTGTAAAAGGAAGTGGCGGATCATCATAAGAAAGTCAAAAAGGAAGTTTAAATACCAAGTGAGAGATAGAAATGCGCATTGACAAGGGGGCGAAAACCAATTCCAAAAAGTTTTTCGAATATTATAACAGCAAGAGAACATTCAAGAAGGAATTAAAATGTCTAAGAGATACAAATGGCAACATCATAGATGAAGAGAAAAAAATAGCAAATATATTAAATTACTTTTCACAAGTTTTTTTTTTACAAAGGAGGATACGGACAACATGCCCGACATGTCGACCTGTTCCTAGCCATTTTTAAATAACTTTAGCATAACAGAGGCAGAAGTGTTAAAGGGACTAGGAGCTCTTAAAATAAACAAATCCCCTGGGCCAGATGAGATCCTCCCAATAGTACTCAAAGAAATGAAAGAAGTTATTTACAAACCGCTAACCAAGATCATGCAACAGTCTCTTGAGACAGGGGTTGGGCTGACAGACTGGAGAATTGCAAACGTAATACCGATCCACAAAAAGGGAGACAAAACCGAACCAGGTAACTACAGACCAATAAGCCTGACTTATATCATATGTAAACTTATGGAAACTATAATAAGATCCAAAATGGAAAATTACCTATATGGTAACAGTATCCTGGGAGGTAGTCAGCATGGTTTTAGGAAAAGGAGATCATGTCTGACTAACCTGCCTGATTTTTTTGAGGATGCAACATCGACAGTGGATAATTTATTATTATTTGTTTATTTAGCAGACGCCTTTATCCAAGGCGACTTACAGAGACTAGGGTGTGTGAACTATGCATCAGCTGCAGAGTCACTTACAATTACGTCTCACCCGAAAGACAGAGCACAAGGAGGTTAAGTGACTTGCTCAGGGTCACACAATGAGTCAGTGGCTGAGGTGGGATTTGAACCGGGGACCTCTTGGTTACAAGCCCTTTTCTTTAACCACTGGACCACACAGCCTCCTAATTGCAAAGCATATGACATGGTTTATTTAGATTTCCAGAAAGCTTTTGACAAAGTCCTGCCTAAAAGATTAATTCTCAAACTAAACGCAGTAGGGATTCAAGGAAATGCATGCACATGGATTAGGGAGTGGTTAACAAGTAGAAAACAGAAAGTACTGATTAGAGGAGAAACCTCAAAATGGAGCGAGGTAACCAGTGGAGTACCATAGGGATCAGTATTAGGTCCTCTGCTATTCCTAATCTACATTAATGACTTAGATTCTGGTATAGTAAGCAAACTTGTTATATTTGCAGACAACAAAAAAATAGGAGGAATGGCAAACACTGTTGCAGCAGCAGCATTCAAAATGATCTAGACAGCATTCAGAACTGGGCAGACACATGGCAAATGACATTTAATAGAGAAAAGTGTAAAGTACTGCACGCAGGCAATAAAAATGTGCATTATGAATACCATACAGGAGATACTGAAATTGAAGAAGGAATCTATGAAAAAGATATAGGATTTTATGTTGACACATCTGGACAATGTGGGGAAGCTATTAAAAAAGGGCAACAAAATGCTCGGATATATAGTGAAAAGTGTTGAATTTAAATCAAGGGAAGTAATGTTAAAACTTTGCAATGCATTAGTAAGATCTCATCTAGATTATTGTGTTCAGTTCTGGTCACCTCGCTACAAAAAGGATATTGCTGCTCTAGAAAGAGTGCAAAGTAGAGCGACCAGAATTATTCCTGGTTTAAAAGGCATGTCATATGCAGACAGGATAAAATAACTGAATCTATTCAGTCTTGAACAAAGAAGGTGACGCGGCGATCTGCTTCAAGCATTCAAAATTCTAAAAGGTTCAATAAGCTACTAACACCCAAACGAGCCAGATGGGCCGAATGGCCTCCTCTCGTTTGTAAACTTTCTTATCTGTGTTAACCATGTATCGTGGGTGGCTTCTGGTTAGCCTCCAGCTCTAGCACCTGTTTCATACATCGAAACCACAGACAACTGTTGAAGTTTTGTTAAAGACGACCACTGCTTTTTTTCAGCAGGTTTACATTCTTTCTGTAATAGGCTTTCTTAGGTTATTCAAACCTGCAAGGTATTGCAATGCAATGAATACTGCCCCATCTACTTGGAAACCCTGTGGTTTGTGTTGAGAGGTGCAGCTTCAAGGATATAGTAGCATCACACCATGGACACGGATAGGAAGTCTAACAGCAGACGTGAATGCAGGATGCTTTAGTGCTGTGTGCTGAAATTGACATGTCTTTCATTTCAGGTCATTCTGTGTATACTTTTGCATTACAGAGAATTTACAGACAATGCGTGTGGACCACACACAGTCATTTGGTTTTTATTGTTTTTAGGTAATTCTCATTGAAATGGGTCATTTGGAACACTGCAACGTCACAAAGTGTTTAACGTTCTCGTCTCAAACGAGCTTAGTAGTGTTTGCAAGAAACAGGATGATCGTTTTATAATGTTCAATTAAAGTAACAATCCCTGTGTGGGTGGATCCTGTACAACATTATAGAAAATCGTTTCACGAATGCCCTTGACTTATAAAGAGGCTGGTTTAGTAGATGTGGATCACGAGAAACACACACCTGTTCCAGACAGTGCTCAAGGTACTACAATTCATACTGGATTCCTGTTATCAGAGAAGTAAACCCTTTCATTTCAAAACGCTGTGCTGCTAAACTGATGAAAAGAATGCCAGTCACAACTCTTTATATCAGCGAGGTTTCAGCACAGCTTATTGATTTCAAACAGCAGGGATCGGACTACTAACACTGCTTAATTCAGATGTTCAAATAGATGTTCAATTCTGGATTCCGGATGCAAAACTGTGTCAGCCCTGAGCCACAAAATAATAAGTGTACATTCATTTTAAAATACCTGAACTATGGTTACATTTAAATTCCTAAAGAACATGTCGTTCTTCCTCTTTGAAACCTGTTTGGTCACAAAGCATTTGATTAAATGCAGCTGTGCATGTAAAACCCTTAAATACAACATTTGAGGTGAGAGAGCAGTCCTTATATAACACTTACTAAAACCCTGTGCCTACAGGTCAGTGAGTATACTGTCACACTTACTAAAACCCTGTGCCTACAGGTCAGTGAGTATACTGTCACACTTACTAAAACCCTGTGCCTACAGGTCAGTGAGTATACTGTCACACTTACTAAAACCCTGTGCCTACAGGTCAGTGAGTATACTGTCACACTTACTAAAACCCTGTGCCTACAGGTCAGTGAGTATACTCTCGCACTTACTAAAACCCTGTGCCTACAGGTCAGTGAGTATACTGTCACACTTACTAAAACCCCGTGCCTACAGGTCAGTGAGTATACTGTCACACTTACTAAAACCCCGTGCCTACAGGTCAGTGAGTATACTGTCACACTTACTAAAACCCCGTGCCTACAGGTCAGTGAGTATACTCTCGCACTTACTAAAACCCTGTGCCTACAGGTCAGTGAGTATACTGTCACACTTACTAAAACCCTGTGCCTACAGGTCAGTGAGTATACTGTCACACTTACTAAAACCCCGTGCCTACAGGTCAGTGAGTATACTCTCGCACTTACTAAAACCCTGTGCCTACAGGTCAGTGAGTATACTGTCACACTTACTAAAACCCCGTGCCTACAGGTCAGTGAGTATACTCTCGCACTTACTAAAACCCCGTGCCTACAGGTCAGTGAGTATACTGTCACACTTACTAAAACCCTGTGCCTACAGGTCAGTGAGTATACTCTCGCGCTTACTGTAGCATAAAGTCAACACTGCTGCTCTGACCTAAGCTATTACAATTGTACACATCTTTGTAAAAACTCAAACACCAGACTGCTCAATTGGTTATACAAACCACATATTACAGTTTGTCATCCTGCGGTAGTTCTGTTTGAGAAACGAGCAACATGTTTCTTCGGGTCTCAAAGAAAGCAAAAATAACTTCATCACCGGTTAAAGTGAATTTTTATTTTAAAGTGACTAAAACTAAGAGAAAATCTCCTCGCAGCAGCCTTTTTTTTAGTTTTCTTATTACTAACACAAATTCTACTAGAGGCCCCAGTAGATTTTGTAGTGAAATGTTATGTTTTAGCAAGACATCCTACTGGTATAACATCCGCCTTTATGAGGGCAATGTCGTCTGCAGTAGCCACAACGACAGAGTAGTATTAACACTACGACTACTGCTATTATTATTATTATTATTATTATTATTATTATTATTATTATTATTATCATTGTTAGTAGTAGTTTTCCAGTTACAGAAATGACACTTGTCTTGGCCATTACCCTAGTCACATTAACATGATTATTGATTACAGTTAAAGCGTCTTTATACAAACTACCGACTCATCAACTGTTGTCAATCAGGAAAAAAAAAGACAAACAAATTACCACATAACAAATGTACATTAGTGTTCGCAATTGACCTAATGATCAAGCTAAATGAATTCTGTATGGTGAAGTTATGATACTCAACAAATAGGAATCAGAAAACCCCGAGCTACTCACAGAAGAAAGAAAGCACTGTAGACTTAGTGCAAGGATCGCAATGTGTGAAGTATCCATTTTCTTTCAGCTTTTAGAAAATACTTCTTTATTCCAGTCGTTTTCTGCACAGTTGTGTTTCCAGTCCAGACCGAGTTTAAAAGAACGTCAAACCAGCAGCTCAGTTCAGTATATTTGACAACCAGTATCTTCTCGTGTTTGTTTTGGTATGAGTCACATTCTTCAAGGAAGTTGGTCACAAAATAAAGCACGAATCTGTCATCATGATACTGCGCTCTGTCTCAGTAAGTCCCGTAAGTCCTCCGCAGAAGGCTCCTTCTTCAATCCCTTCTTACTGCACAGACGCTGTTCCCTGAAGCCGGCCCTCACCTCATTAAAAACACTGGAGCGCTTGTCCCGATTGAAGGGTTGTAACCAATAAAAATGCGTGCTGTCCACACCCTGCCAGAAGCCCATGGGGGTGGGACAGGGGTGTTCACAGGTGAAGTTCCAGTAGCCACGCGATGCTAATGCACGTGGAGGAAGACAATCCCGAGCAACAGAAATGACCGCATATATTCAGAGAGCACCTCGAGGCTTTGCTTGTGTAGTACGCAGATATCTTAACATCGAAGAAAGCCATCAGGTAGTGAATGCACAGTTCAGTTTACAACCCAGCTGTCCTTCCAAAATTATTCTTTTCCGCTGTTGCCAGGAGAAGCATCTGCAGTTAACGTGTACATCTAAAGAGTTTGTCCTTAAAAGAGATTGTACTGTCATTTGCATCAGTTAATAGCAAATAATGCAAGGCAGTAGTCTTTGAGATTTGGAATTGATTTAGTAGAACTAGCCCGCTTATTCACGAGGTACACCGGGCTTGGTTTGTCAGTGTGTCGGGTTTCAGTTTTTGTAATATGTTTTCCTAACCTTTCTTTTTATTTCAAGAAGGATTTGTATAATTAGCGTATATACTATATAACTGCCCCTACAGACATGCAACACATGTTCGTTCAGGAGAAGCGTGTTACTCATCTGTGAAAGTGTATGTTTGGAATAGCCTACTTTTTAAATATATAAAAACCTGGACACAAGTATAATTTATAAATACGTATTTATATTTCATGAGAGGTTAAAAAAAGACAACATCACATAATTTACTGAAAGCATGTCAAGAATGTAGGCAATGGAATCAGTTTATGTAACTAAAAAAAAGGTTGTACGTTTTGTATTTTGATATTACTGTGTGTTGCATAATAATATGTAGCTAATGAGTAGGCTACTGGGTACATCTTGTGTGAGTAACTTGGGCTAAATTCTGGTTGCTTTATGATTTTTTTGTGAATATACCATTAAAATACATAGTTGAATAAGATGTCAATACAACATTCGATTTTGTAAATGCTTACAATGGAACAAATTCAAGTGCAGTTTTTCAAGGACTGGTTTAGTTGAGACATAACCTTATAGAAACCCGAATCATCCCCTGAATCATCACTAAAATAATGACATCAATACCTATATTTATAATCAATGAATCCCTGCCAGAAAAGTCTGATTCTCCAGAATCAGATGCCAGTTACTCTGCCAACAATTATTCATCTTCGTCTTGAAATAAAATTCTGTAGAGTGGAAACATTTCTATTATTGTGTGCATATTTATTTATTTATAGAGCGCTTTTTATACAAGAGTATAGCAAAGCACTGTACAGTACAAAGCAGAAAAAAAGAACAAACCACAATACATGTGTATAGCATGTGACTCATACAACTGCCACAGTCAGACCATTTAAATAACAGTTTACACATAATACAAAAGCAGCAATTTTAAAGTTACATTAAAACCCACTAAGATAAGAAAGCCGTTTTATAAAAGTGCGTTTTTAGTCTTGACTTGAAAACTGTAACAGTCCCAGCTTCCTTGATAAACGAAGTCAGAGCATTCCATAATTTAGGAGCTGTACAAGAAAAAGCCCTACCTCCAGTGTTGCTTTTGTTGACCCTAGGAATAACCAGCAGCCCTGCATCCTGTGATCTCAGAGTGAGGTTTGGAAGATACAGGGTCAGTAACTTCTACAAATAACTAGGTGCTGATCCATTCAGGGTCTTGTAAGTTAACAGCAAAATCTTCAAATCAATTCTATACTGAACAGGGAGCCAGTGTAAAGAGGCCAACATGGGTAATATGTTCACTTTTCCTGGTTTTACTCAGAATTCTAGGGGCGGTGTTCTGAACAAGCTGCAAGCGGAATTCCACATGCTTTGTTACACCAGAAAAAAGTGCATTACAATAATCGAGTCTAGATGAAACAAAGGCATGCATTCTCTCCGCATCAGATACGGAAATAATTGGTCTACGTTTGGCTATATTTCTCAAATGGTAAAAAGTAACTTCCCTAATATGAGTCTCAAATGAGAGATCAGGATCAAAGATGACCCCTAAGCTCTTAATTTCTAGTTTAAGTATTAATGAGAAACTGCAAGGGTCAAGCTCATGTAATCCGACATTTCCTTTTAGTTGGTTCTGTGATCCCACTAGAAATTCCTGGCTTTAGGGACAAATATAGCTGGGTATCATCATCATAGCAATGGAAATTCACTCCGTGTCTGCGGATAACGTCACCTAACGGTAGCATATATAATGAAAACATATCAATTTCTGTCCATAAACAGTAAGCATATTGTGACAAACCCAGGGTGAGCTTGCCACATGCAGGACCGTCTTCACTTGTCTTTTGTGTGAAAGGAACAGTCCTGCACACAAGCACAGGTAGGGTTTCAACTGGGCAGGCCTGTATGTTTATTTTAAACTCCAAAAGCAAGATAAACAAAACCAAAACCTAACTTCTTCCAAGAGTGCTAACTAAACTGTTGCATGTGTAAACTATACTGGACAGCTAAGCTGTTTCCTGGTCACACAAAACCCCAACATTTATTGTTTAGAAGTGGAGCACAAACACTGTACCTTTTCTCTCTGGTTCCAGCTCCCTGGAAGTCTCTTCTAATGGAGCCCTGAGCTCTCCTTTTATCGGATGTGGCTGCTCCCAATTATCACCAATTGTTCAATTAAGGAGCAGCTACATTCTCACATGTTTTATCAGGCACAGGAATTAACCCCATCCCTGCCAACCACCACCAAATACACAACACCACAAAATTTACAGGCAGGAGGTGGTCTCCTAACCTCACCCCCTTCTCTGTAGTCGGCAGCTCATTCTTCTTGGGCACCAGCCCCAGAATTTCTGGCAGCGAAACTGCTGCATAGTCCACACCAATCTGTTGCGCTGTCCTCCAGGCAGTCCTTCCAGTGATGATTCACTGTAGAACCAGGGAATAGGCGCTGGGAGCAGGTCATGGTGGTGAGTCAGCCAGTCTTCCCAGGTGGTCAAACTTGCCATCAAGCCCCAATTATGTGGTTGCCTGAACTTGGCCTGCTTGTGGAGTGGCAGCCAAAAAAAATCCAGCCCGTATCTAAGCGCAGGGAAATCACAATGGCACCAGTCAGCTTCCATTTTTTTTTTTTTTAACTACAATCCCCTCTGAGTTTCTGGAGGTGCTTAAATCCCACTGCATTGTGTTCCGTTCTGGTCACTTTATTACAAAGAAAATATTGCTGCTCTAGAAAGAGTGCAAAGAAGAGCAACCAGAATTATTCCTGGTTTAAAAGGCATGTCATATGTAGACAGGCTAAAATAATTGAATCTATTCAGTCTTGAACAAAGAAGACTACGCAGTGATCTGAGTCAAGCATTCCAAATTCTTAAAGGTATTGACAATGTCGACCCAAGGGACTTTTTCGACCTGAAAAAAGAAACAAGGACCAGGGGCAGAAATGGAGATTAGATAAAGGGGCATTCAGAACAGATAATAGGAGGCATTTTTTTACATAGAGAATTGTAGGAGTATGGAACCAACTCCCCAGTAATGTTGTTAAAGCTGACACCCTAGGATCCTTCAAGAAGCTGCTTGATGAGATTCTGGGATCAATAAGCTACTAACAACCAAATGAGCAAGATGGGCCAAATGGCCTCCTCTCGTTTGTAAACTTTCTTATGTTCTTATGATCCCAGAATCTCATCAAGCAGCTTCTATATGTTCTGTTCTGAATTCCCCTTTATCTAATCTCCATTTTTTGACCCCTGGTCCTTGTTTCTTTTTTCAAGTCGAAAAAGTCCCATGGGTCGACATTGTCAATACCTTTTAGAATAGCGAATGCTTGAATCAGATCTTCTTTGTTCAAGACTGAATAGATTCAATTCTTTTAGCCTGTCTGCATACAGACCCGGAAAAATTTTCTTCGCTCTTCTTTGCACTCTTTCTAGAGCAGCAATATCCTTTTTGCAGCGAGGTGACCAGAACTGAACACAATGCAGTGGGGCTCTGAGTGGCGTATCGGGTAAAGGCACTCCACCCAGAGTGCAGGATGCTGTCTATAGCTTGGAGATCACCAGTTCAAAACTCTCCCACGGATGGTAACACACAGGGGTAAACAGAACATCACATTCAACACATGACCCCATATGCTCCCTTATTCTGGTACCAAAAGGTATTTTGCTAGCTCATTTTGCACCTTGGATTCAAAACTGCAACGAGCAGCAAGTCCAGCTTCGTCTGTTGAAAACTATTTTTTCATGCCCAGCACCACTCTAACTTCAGGCAGGTAAGGACGAGGTCACAAAAAGGTTATTTTCCTTCAATCGGTTCACTGGATACTAAAGACATTAAATACCGTTTACACTTTATTGTCTTATATTCAAACTTAACAGTTCCTCTGTTTTTCATTGCAGTAAAACCTTTATATAAATTAAACATTTATATTCTTTAGTTTAATTCATATTGTAATGTCTTAAAGACTTTTTGTTTAGTTGAAGACAGAAACTGAACAAATTCTTAAATTGATTAAATTAAATGCTCGCTCCTGCTTTTACAGGTTATTTGTATTACAGTAGAGCCTTAAACAAGCAAAAACACGTCAGTTTAAATATTATGTTTCTATTTACTTCGAACATATTATTTCTCTTCAGAGAGTTTATTTCATTCTGTTTCTTATTAGATCAAAATATTTTTTAAAACCTCTGTGCTTAGTTGCAATAAAATCAAATAGGTATAACATCGCTTTTTTAGTTTTAAACATTGTTCTGTCTAGAAAGGGTTATTTTTTCTCTTTGCAATACCTAGCCTCTGTGTTCAATTCTCCCAGATGCCTGCTTCTGCCAAGGTTACAGGCTTCTACACCAGCAGCTCTTAAATAAGGGAAAGCTCAGCTCATTTCACAGGTGTGACCTCGAGCCAGTGCGCTCTCTTTACACAGAATTACACAGACTATAATAATTATTTTTTACTGTTATATATATATATATATATATATATATGATTTTATAACATGTATTTCTAATTCAGATACTTCAATACAGCAATCTCTTATAAATTGTAATTGTATTTTACTTCATTGATATACACAGAAGGCAAGAGGTTAATTTTAATTAGGCACCTGCTTGGCAGACAATGCAACCTTGAATATTAACCCTTTGCAGTCAATTTAATAAATGCGCTTCAGGAGCGTCAGGTCCAATTTATTTTCAAACGCGCAGTTAATTTTAGACGCGCTGTTTAAAAGTATTTTTTTTCCACAGTCAAACGGGTTTGAAAGGCCCTGCATATCAACAAAGCACTCACTAGGCATCTCCAACCCCGCCCCACCCTTTCGTTCGCTATAGCTTTCACATATGCTAAGAAATAAATAATAATAATAATAATAGTCGTACATACCGATCAATCATCTCCTGATCACTCGTTTTATCACCAAACTCCTCAATAATGCAATCCAAGTCATTATTTTATTACTATAACATCTCAAAAAAGCTCTGCAAATGTCCGTAATATTCTCTGAGCGATGATGCAGTACCATCCAGCTTGTTTCCTTATGACCGCCCCATCTGATGCCAGGGGCAACTATGACTATTCATGAGATACGCCCTTTTATTTATTTTTTTATTTTTTTCGGCTTGTCTCGGCTCCTGTCGCTCCCACTCGGCCATTGAATGGTTTTCTCAGCTTTTTCCTTAGAAAAAACGACTAAAAACACGTTTTTTGCGTCTTTTTGATGATGTCGGACCAGGTCCAACATAGGACCGCAAAGGATTAAAACTTAGGACTGCTCATACATTTACTTAATATTATTATATTAGGTTTATTATTTATTTAAATACTTTAGTTTTTTTCTTACTATAATCAAACTTAGTTCGATTGCTTCTGGCATATTAACTCTGTTCCATAGCGTTTGCCATTCTGCTCTTGCTGGATCAGAATGTTTTGAGGCTCTGAGTCTAATTAAAAAAGATGCTTTTGGCTGATAAGGGAGGTTTGGAACTTGCAACAGGTTGGACTGACCTTCAATGCAATGAACTCCTCACAGGCCTTACACAGATCTGCGAATAATATTTTCTACTGGTTTTATATTCTTTAAAACACATTACAGTCATTACAATATGTGTTGCAGTTTCACAAATGTTCAATTTGTATCCCAAAGATCAGCCTGCTTCCAGTAGCTGTGACAGTCTTGGGTCAGTTTCTGCTCTCAGTGAGTCAGTTTCTGCTCACAGGTGTGGGTGACAGTCTTTAAAAGCCTGATACCTGCAAAAACTTCAATCTTGTTAGCTGGGCTCCCATCTCTACATTCTCATTCCCATCATCAGTGGGCAAACACATTTTAACTGAATCTGGGTCCATCAAAGAACCGCACACCCTTGCAACCGAGGCCTTCCATGCAAAATGATCTAATGACTTACAGTACAAAAGGGACGTGCCAGAACCGTCTGTGACAGTGTTTACCCGATCACGGGCTCAGAAAGATACTTAAGTATGATCATGTTTACGATCACAGGCTCAGAAAGATACTTCAGTATGATCGTGTTTACGATCACAGGCTCAGAAAGATACTTCAGTATGATCGTGTTTACACGATCACGGGCTCAGAAAGATACTTCAGTATGATCATGTTTACGATCACAGACTCAGAAAGATACTTCAGTATGATCATGTTTACACGATCACGGGCTCAGAAAGATACTTTAGTATGATCGTGTTTACACGATCACGGGCTCAGAAAGATACTTCAGTATGATCATGTTTACGATCACAGACTCAGAAAGATACTTCAGTATGATCATGTTTACACGATCACGGGCTCAGAAAGATACTTCAGTATGATCATGTTTACGATCACAGGCTCAGAAAGATACTTCAGTATGATTGTGTTTACACGATCACGGGCTCAGAAAGATACTTCAGTATGATCATGTTTACGATCACAGGCTCAGAAAGATACTTCAGTATGATCATGTTTACGATCACAAGCTCAGAAAGATACTTTAGTATGATCATGTTTACGATCACAGACTCAGAAAGATACTTCAGTATGATCGTGTTTACGATCACAGGCTCAGAAAGATACTTCAGTATGATCATGTTTACACGATCACGGGCTCAGAAAGATACTTCAGTATGATCATGTTTACGATCACAGACTCAGAAAGATACTTCAGTATGATCATGTTTACGATCACAGACTCAGAAAGATACTTCAGTATGATCATGTTTACATGCCCATGGTCCTGAAAGGGTTAACCCATTCAATGCCATTGTCCTCATTTCAGGAAAGGCTACTTTGTAATTTTTTGGAACATTTTTTAACCTGCTATTTTAATTTTCTCTTTAACTATATTTTTACGATAACTTACTCTGATTTTGTTAACCACAAAAGTTAAGTCTAAATATAATGTATGGAATTACATAAATACAGTTTGTGTTCAGATTTTTTCAAATAATGTTATTTTGGTACTTAATGGGTTAATAGGGAATTGTGGTGCTAACACATGGATAATAGAGCCCTGTATACCTCTGAGAACTGGTCTGTTTGCAGTGGATCGCCATTCTACTGGGATTACCATTCGCCAATAACCTGACCGGAAAACTGTTTTTTATTCAAATTCTGTCAGTCAATACCCCTACAGTCTGGTTATATTGCTGCTTCTGTTATTGTGTAAACAGCCGTTAGTTCTGCTGATGTTGCAGGCATTTCCACCACAGTTGCCATCATAAGAAAACAGAAATGAAACACAACTGCTCTTTGTAATGCTTCAGGAAAGGGTATAATGTTTCTGTTCACACACCTTGTTTGGGCAAGCAGGCTTGTAGAGAACAATGGTAGCGAGGAGTCCTGACAGCATCTTCCTGTGCACTGTTCTCCATACTGTGTTGAGTTTTATATAGGAATGATATATTACAATACCCCAAGGTCCAATAACTATAGTGGATCAATATAAAAGATGATATTATCAATACTGGAATAGCATTTAAAGCTGCGGTACTGTGGCGTGTGTCCCGCCCCTTTGTTTATTATTTATTTATATTGTGATTTATATGTTTATATGATGGCGAAAGCCAATATTATTTGTTATTTTGTGTATATATTTTAAAAACCTTGTGAGGATGCGTGACTGATCAGCTACTGATGGTAATAAGATAATTAACAGCTAGTTAACCCCTTGGCCAGAATATAGAAGCCTGCAGCTGTCTGCGCTCAGGGTAGAGAGTGTCAGAGGAGAGACGTAGGTCTGTAGAAAATGCAAAGAAACGATTGCTACTTACTGAAGGTACTCGTGTCTGTGGTTTGTTTATTTTGTTTCTATTTGTTTAGCCAACATGCCCTTTTGTTTCTGTCTTTTGTTTTGTTTAAATCTTTTGTTTTATTATTTAATAAACAGGCTGAGCGCCGTTGCGCTTCAGTTTCACTCGCCATTCATTGTTTTGGTTTGTGTTCCTGGTCCGTGACGTCACCACACCTGCGCAGGCAAACCACTCTGTCACAGGTTCTCAAAACCATGTTCAGTTTAACACTAAAATACAATAACTTGGTCACTGTTTGTTTTACTACATTCTTCAAACATTCTGTCCATTCAGCTGAATCAGAAACCAGCATCCCATGGCTTTCCAGTTGGGTTACATCTAGAGGTCTTCATGAGTCTAAATGAATCAACCCGACCTGACCACGAACCGACAATTATTTACCCAACCCTAACCCGACTTCTACTAACTCACCCTCCTTCTCCACCTTCTCACCCCTCTCAGACTCTGACCTCACCTCCCTGCTCTAGGGTCACAAACCCACCACGTGTGCCCTGGACCCCCTCCCCACACCTCTTTCACGCTGCTGCTCCTGCTCTACTCACTCCATCTCCTCCCTTCTCAACACCTCTCTCCTTTCTGGTCTCTTTCCCTCTGCCTTCAAACAAGCCTCTATCACTCCCCTCCTCAAAAAACCTACCCTCGACCCCACCTCCCTCCAGAGCTACCATCCTGTCTCCCTCCTACCTTTCCTCGAGCAGGCTGTACACCGCCAGCTCTCTGCTTTCCTGTCCAACCACTCGACCCTGCTCGACCCTCTCCAATCTGGCTTCCGCTCTGCTCACTCCACTGAAACCGCCCTCCTGTCTGTCACCAACTCACTAAACTCTGCCCGAGCTGCCTCTCTCTCCTCTGTCCTAATTCTCCTCGACCTCTCTGCTGCCTTTGAAACTGTTGATCACTCTATTCTACTATCCTCTCTCGCTGACCTGGGAATCTCTTGCACTGCTCAGGCCTGGTTCTCTTCCTACCTCTCCAACCGCACTTACCAGGTAACCTGGCGTAGAGCAACCTCCACACCTCGCCCTCTCTCAACAGGAGTCCCCCAAGGGTCAGTCTTGGGTCCTCTCCTGTTCTCTCTCTACACCCGCTCCCTGGGCCCCCTCATCGCATCCTATGGTTTCTCATACCATTTCTATGCTGATGATGCTCAGATTTTCCTCTCCTTCCCCACCTCTGACTCCACCATCCCCTCCTGTATCTCTACCTGTCTGTCTGCTATCTCCTCCTGGATGCACTCACCTCAAACTCAACCTCTCTAAATCTGACCTCCTGTTTTTTCCCTCCTCTCCCTCTGATCTCTCTATCTCTGTTCCTCTGGAATCTACCACACTCTCTCCCTCCTCCTCAGCTAAGAACCTCGGAGTCACCCTGGACCCCTGCCTCTCTTATTCCCAGCACATCTCTACTCTGGCACGAACTTGCCGATTCTTCCTGAGCAACATATGAAGAATCTGACCCTGCCTCACCAACTTCGCCACCCAGCTCCTGGTCCAGGCCTTGGTACTCTCACGCCTAGACTACTGCAACTCCCTCCTGGCTGGCCTGCGTCCGCCACCCATCCGCTCCAGCTCATCCAGAACTCCGTTGCTCGCCTGGTGTTCTCTCTGCCTCACTTCTCCCATGCAACTCCACTGCTCCACTCACTCCACTGGCTCCCGATCACTGCTCGCATCCAGTTCAAGACTCTTGTACTAGCCTACAGATGCCTTGACCAGACTGCACCCAGCTCCCTCCAGACCCTCATCTCTCCCTACACCCCTACTTGACCTCTCCGCTCCTCCTGCACTAGAAGACTGGCTCTACCTCCTCTATGCTCCCCTGCCTCCAGAGCCCGCTCCTTCTCCACCCTCGCCCCGCAGTGGTGGAATGACCTTCCTACAGATGTCAGGACTGCCCAGTCCCTGACCACCTTCCGGCGCCTCCTCAAGACTCACCTCTTCAGACAGCACCTGTAGAACTCTTTGTTTCCCTCTTGACACTTATAACTCTTCCTTAAATGTGCTTTACTTGCTCTTATCTGCCCCCTATTTTACTGCATTTAATCCTGTACTTTAGAGTACTGTAATCTGTCTAGTGTTATTTAATCTGTAGTATTTTGTATTTAATTATATCTTGATGTAACTATCACCGGCCATGTTATCTGCTCCGTTATTGAATTGTATTTTGTCATACTTGTACTTGCTAGAACCAAAGTCATTGTATTTATCTTGCTATAAATTGTATTATTACAAGGGTGTCTGCTAAGAAATAAATAATAATAATAATAATAATCCCAGATTCTCATCAAGCAGCTTCTTGAAGCATCCCAGGGTGTCAGCTTCAACAACATTACTGGGGAGTTGGTTCCAGACCCTCACAATTCTCTGTGTAAAAAGTGCCTCCTATTTTCTGTTCTGAATGCCCCGGGATAATTCAGGTTGCTCTTCTTTGCACTCTTTCTAGAGCAGCAATATCCTTTTTGTAACGAGGTGACCAGAACTGAACACAATATTCTAGGTGAGGTCTTACTAATGCATTGTAAAGTTTTAACATTACTTCCCTTGATTTAAATTCAACACTTTTCAAAATATATCCGAGCATCTTGTTGGCCTTTTTTTTATAGCTTCCCCACATTGTCTAGCCCTCTGCGGTCCTATGTCGGACCTGGTCCGACATTGCAATTATTCCTATCTGGTCCAATGTCAGACCCTATCCAACATCATCAAAAAGACTCAAAAAACAGGTTTCTAGTCGTTTTTTCTCTGGAAAAAGTCGAGAAAACCATTCAATGGCCGAGTGGGAGCGACAGGAGCCGAGACAAACCGAAAAAAAAAGGCCGTATCTCATGGTCATACTTGCCCCTGGCATCTGATAATGGAGGCCATAAGGAAACAGAGAGAACACCAGGTGAGCATAGGAGGATGTGTGGTCCAGTGGTTAAAGAAAAGGGCTTGTAACCACGAGGTCCCCGGTTCAAATCCCGCCTCAGCTACTAACTCATTGTGTGACCCTGAGCAAGTCACTTAACCTCCTTGTGCTCCGTCTTTCAGGTGAGACGTAGTTGTAAGTGACTCTGCAGTAGATGCATAGTTCACACACCCTAGTCTCTGTAAGTCGCCTTAGATAAAGGCGTCTGCTAAATAAACGAATAATAATATAAAAAGCTGGCTGTGACTGCATCAGCGCTCAGAGAATATCACAGACATTTGCAGAGCTTTTTTCTGATGTTATAGTAATAAAATAATGACTTGGATCGCATTATTGAGGCGTTTGGTGATAAAACGAGTGATCAGGAGATGATTGATCGGTATGTACGACTATTATTATTATTATTATTTATTTCTTTATGTGAGAAAAGGATATCGTCGCCTTTAAGAAATGAAGGCGCTAAGGAAGAAACTACACAACCCAGAAATCCGAGTGCCAATTAATTGGGTGGGGTTTCTGGGTTTAAAAAGGAGCAGGGCAGAGACATAGGGGAGAGAAGTGTGGGGAACACGGCCTGGTTGTCCTGCAAGGAAGTAGCGTGCAAACTCCAGTGTGTTGGAAAAATAACCAAAAAGAAAGAAATCGCAAGGTAAAGCTATCGTTTATGTTAAAATATAGTCTGCGTTTAGTTTTTACAAAGTGCGATTTTTCCTCTTGTTGAGGTAGCCTTTTGTTTGTCAAAGTTTATTTTTATTTTCTGTTGTCGGGGTGCGACTTGAAGATATTGTACTCCTTAGCAATTTAAAAGAGACCCGCTGTATTCTGTGCTGTGCGGTTGTGCGCCGCCACAACCGTAGTGTGTTGTGCTATATGCTTTATAACCCGGAGAGGTATTGGTTATTTACTTGTTGCAGAGACAGTAAATAATAACCAGAAAGAACGGACTTGTGAGACTGGAAGTGCTAGACATTGTTTATTCATAACACAGACACAAGATACTTTGCATATGATTAATACAGGGAAAATGGACACTGGCTTTTAGAAGGAATACAATTTGTTTCTGCGGACGACCGGGAGTTGGCTGCAGGAGTTCTTTCTCCACAGCCCGGATATAACTTGTTTTATCTTTGTTCACTTCTTTGGACGTCTGGGGTTACCTCTATTGTGTTCCTGGAAGTCTTCTTTAAAAACTGATCCATTCTTATACTTACCTGTGTTCCAGGACAACTCCAGCAGAGGGAGCTTGTCTTGTACTTACCTGTGTTACAGGACTACTCCAGCAGAGGAAGCCTGTGTTGTACTTACCTGTGTTCCAGAACTACTCCAGCAGAGGGAGCCTGTCTTGTACTTACCTGTGTTACAGGACTACTCCAGCAGAGGGAGCCTGTCTTGTACTTACCTGTGTTACAGGACTACTCCAGGAGAGGGAGCCTGTCTTGTACTTACCTGTGTTACAGGACTACTCCAGCAGAGGGAGCCTGTCTTGTACTTACCTGTGTTCCAGAACTACTCCAGCAGAGGGAGCCTGTCTTGTACTCCCTTACCTGTGTTCCAGAACTACTCCAGCAGAGGGAGCCTGTCTTGTACTTACCTGTGTTCCAGAACTACTCCAGCAGAGGGAGCTTGTCTTGTACTTACCTGTGTTACAGGACTACTCCAGCAGAGGGAGCCTGTCTTGTACTTACCTGTGTTCCAGAACTACTCCAGCAGAGGGAGCTTGTCTTGTACTTACCTGTGTTCCAGGACTACTCCAGCAGAGGGAGCCGGTCTAATACTTACCTGTGTTACAGGACTACTCCAGCAGAGGGAGCCTGTCTTGTTCTTACCTGAGTTACAGGACTACTCCAGCAGAGGGAGCCCGTTGGATAGATACCTGTGTGGCGGATCTACTCCAGTAGAGGGAGCCGGTCTTATACTTACTTGGGTTACCGGAATACTCCAGCAGAGGGAGCTCAACCTACACTTACCGGTGACCCAGGACAGCTCTAGGGAAGAGAGCTGACCCTGTTCTTACCCGTGGACTGACTCACTTCAGTCGGAGGATCCTTGGACTTCTTTTCTATCTCCATATCCTGATGTAGCTAGAGAGGGTTGAAGAAGTGAGTTAGTCAGTGGCCCGTACAGGGCGAGAACTGTGACAGAAACTGCTTATTTGATGTAAATATTGTAAATAAAAGATACTTGCCTGCAAACGTATTGAGTCTGTGCCAATTGGTGGAACGGGAAAGCAGTGGTTCAGCAGCACGTATCTACTGGATCTTTTACACTTAGCATATGTGAAAGCTATAGCGAACGAAAGGGTGGGGCGGGGCTGGAGATGCCTAGTGAGTGCTTTGTTGATATGCAGGGCCTTTTAATCCCATTTGACTGTGGAAAAAAAATACTTTTAAACAGCGCGTCTAAAATTAACTGCGCGTGTGAAAATAAATTGGACCTGACGCGCCTGACGCGCACTTAATAAATGGACTGCAAAGGGCTAGATGAGTCAACATAAACTCCTAGGTCTTTTTCATAGATTCCTTCTTCAATTTCAGTTTCTCCCATATGATATTTATAATGCACATTTTTATTCCCTGCGCGCAGTACCTTACACTTTTCTTTATTAAGTGTCATTCGCCATGTGTCTGCCCAGTTCTGAATGCTGTCTAGATCATTTTGAATGACCTTTGCTGCTGCAACAGTGTTTGCTACTCCTTCTATTTTTGTGTCGTCTGCAAATTTAACAAGTTTGCTTACTATACCAGAATCTAAATCATTAATGTAGATTAGGAATAGCAGAGGACCTAATACTGATCCCTGTGGTACACCACTGGTTACCTCGCTCCATTTTGAGGTTTCTCCTCTAATCAGTACTTTCTGTTTTCTACATGTTAACCACTCCCTAATCCATGTGCATGCATTTCTTGAATCCCTACTGCGTTTAGTTTGAGAATTAATCTTTTATGCGGGACTTTGTCAAAAGCTTTCTGGAAATCTAAATAAACCATGTCATATGCTTTGCAATTATCCATTGTCGATGTTGCATCCTCAAAAAAATCAAGCAGGTTAGTTAGACACAATGTCCCTTTCCTAAAACCATGCTGACTGTCTCCCAGGATACTGTTACCATATAGGTAATTTTCCATTTTGGATCTTATTATAGTTTCCATAAGTTTACATATAATAGAAGTCAGGCTTATTAGTTACCTGGTTCGGTTTTGTCTCCCTTTTTGTGGATCGGTATTACGTTTGCAATTCTCCAGTCTGTTGGTACAACCCCTGTGTCAAGAGACTGTTGCATGATCTTGTTTACCGGTTTGTAAATAATTTCTTTCATTTCTTTGAGTACTTTTGGGAGGATCTCATCTGACCCAGGGGATTTGTTTATTTTAAGAGCTCCTAGTCCCTTGATTTTTTAGTACCAAAGAGAGCCTCTTAATAGCAATCGACAGTTTGTGTATTACTGAGTAAACAAAAATGGACCAGAGGGTCGGGTCTTGTGTCCTCGCGTCTGGGTAGACCTGTGAAGACCTCTACTTACATCCCTTAAAGCTTGTATAAGCTGTAGATACGAGACACAGGCAGCCCCTTTCCTTGATTCCTTCATGTCTCTGAAAATATGAAGTGTCAGGCGTCCAGTGATTTATCATCTGTTATGTGTGTTCAGTTTGATAAGCCAAAAATGCAGTTCAGTATAACAGCCTGTGGCAGAGGGGTAGCTTATCTTCCAGTCTTTTTAACTTCAGCCTATTGGGTTCAAAAGCAGATTACTGTTGCTTTCACACACTGTATCTCTTTATGAGTTCCACAGGCAGTGTTTAGACTGTATAATATAACATTTGAAATACATGGACTGTATATACAGTAAAGAGAAACATAACTGTGACTGGTATACAGGACACATCCAATTGCAGGATGTGTTTATTCTACCTGGAGTAGATCATGGGGAATAAGCTAAGAGAAAGAAGGGAGTCTCTTCCGCTCATGTACCGGGAAGGGGCTGGGAGGTGCATTCATTTCCAGAGATGTAGTCAGAGGTATGAGTTTTGTTTGTGCTTTTTTACCCCACTAACTCTCCATGGTCTTTAGGGGATAGATAACATGCAATTCCATGGCTTTACACAGAAGATGTTTCATCTAATATATATAGTTTCAGGGTCCTGTGTAAGAGTTGAAATCCTTTGAAGGAAGTGTGTTGATTCATGTATTAATTTATTTTCTCACTAAACAGCGTACAGCATATATGGGGTGTTTCCATTCCGTAACAACTGGTGACACTTTTGCCAGTTCAGTTCATTTACTGTCTACCTACTGTAAATAATATTTGACCACATATTGAATTAAACCAATTCGAATGTTTTGTATTTGATCATATATTCCCATAAAGGTCATACAGCAATCGAAATCTTGTGTTGTGTTTTGTTATGTGAATAATCTGCCAGAGTAATCTGCATAAAAAATCCTGAATAGTATATGTGTCTATTAAATCTTATGAATGTAAACTCATTTCTTATAATTAAATGCATTTATAATTTGTAGTCAATGCTAATTTATTCCGTTTGAGCTGATTTGCGCATACCATTACCAATCTGAAATCCCTTTAGCTTGTTCTGATATTATATATATAGTATATTATTAGCACAATATTTAATATAATGTAATGCATTTTTTATTGAATCTGCCCCCAGTTTCTTTTAGCATTTTACAATTGTACTTTTTATGCATATAGTTTAAAAGAAAAGTTCAATTTAATCGACCCCCCCATCTGAAATACCTTCAGGAAGGCAATGCAAGTTTAGTGCTGTTCAGGTTCTGTGAAACCAGCCATTTACCAATGTGTTCATACAGCTAAGTTTATATATTCTACCCATTGTGGTGAATGCGATACCAAGGGAAATCAAAAATACTGACTTTGTTTGAAGTTGGAAAATGCCACTGCACACTAGGGGAATAGTCTGGTTTTGTTCACATAAGTAAATGAAGACCAGTATGTTTCTTCTTCAAGGTGTATTTTTCAAATTGCATTACACTTAATTTTTTGCAGCACCTGACACACTGGAGTTGAACTCGGGGGAACTGCATCAGAAATCTGGCCTGTATTGCATTCTCTTAAAAGTGATACACATTATATCCTATCATTATAGATTCATAGCCTTGAAGCATGAACTGGACATTCCTCACTCATGTCAGGTCCTATAAATCACCAAATGCCGAAGTTCATAACTAAAGTTCGGGAGGAGGGTAAGACACCAATCTCTGTGTCACCAAATCGAATCATTCAATTTCCACATTAGCTAATTAAGATTGTTAGCACTATAAATCCCTTCTTCACTTCCCTCTCAGTTGTGTTTTGATTTCATCGGACCTGCACGCATCGTGGACAGCATTCCGGATTATTCTATTTCGTCGGATGATGATCTGTTTGCCGTTTCCCGGGAGATGAGATCCACTCAACCAGTTCAACCAGCCCCTCCTGGGTCATCGTGGTATTTACCTCTTCAAACTTCTCTGCCCAGATGTCTGCTTCTCCAGGACAATCACCAGATCCCTTGCCTTTTCCGTGTCACCCAGCACAACAACCGGCTCACTCTCCTGTCTATCTATCGTAGCTCCCGCCTGGCCACTCGTTCCTCCGCAACTCCTGATATCAGAGACTGGATGATCCCCAGGCTCCAGCTTTATCTTCTAGCATGCTCTGTATGTGGTTCCACCGCTCACCCCACCATTTCTTGCTCCCTTACCAACCCTCCACCCCTTCCCCTCATGTCCCTCCTTTCGCAGTCCTCCTCATCTTTTCATCTCCTCTAGATCAAAAGACTGTCAGGACCGCAATACTGCATACTCTGGAGGCCGCCAGATTTGTAATAACTTCAATGAAGGAACCTGTCCTATTCCATCTGTAACTTCTTTCATATTTGCAACCATTACGCTGAAGCCCATTCCCAATTACTATGTCCCCGTGTGATGGGGTGCCCTCCCGCCCCCTATAATTTGTGTTATAATTATCATTTTTACTGTTGTTTTCATTATGATTTTCATTATAATTATTGTGGTTTTCATTATTTGTGATTGTATTATTGTTTGTTTTGGATCGGCAGGGAGGAGGTTAAATTCCTCCCTGCCAAATACATGTGAGAATGTGGCTGGAGCCTTAATTAGTTAATTGTTAATTATTGATTAATTGGGCTCCAGCCACAGACCATAAAAGCCAGGAGGAATCCTTTGTCTGGGTGGTTTGGTTTGGTTTGGTTTGGTTTGGTTTGGTTTGGTTTGGTTTGGTTTGGTTTGGTTTGGTTTGGTTTGGTTTGGTTTGGTTTGGTTTGGTTTGGTGAGGTGAGACACAGAGAGTAAGTGTTACCTGTAAAAATGTAGATATAGGTACTTATTTAATTTGATTTGTTTGTTACAGTGTTTTGTTTGGAAGTCTTTGTTTTGTGTTTATACTTTTTGTTTGGCCCTCATGCCTTTTTATTTTGTGTTTTGGTCAATAAAAGTATTTTGTTTCACTGCATTTTCCTGACTCTGAGTCTTCCCTCTGCAGCTATCCTGTCACACCCCGCAAGTCCAAAAAAAACCCAGCTCAAAATCAAAAAACCTCTGCTAACGTTTACAAAATCACTACTCAAATTCCTGTCCACACCCATTAATATCCAAACCCTAGCCTCAGAACTACACAAGCACCCTGACCCTCCTTTTGTTTCTTTTCTAATTAACGGTCTCACTAAAGGCTTTTCTACTGGTCTTGTTTGTCGCCATACATCTTCCACTTATTGCAAAAACCTCCAATCTGCCATCTTAGACCCCGAATCTGTTGATAATTTAATAAAGAATTAGGCAACCAGTTTATGATAGGCCCCTTTGAATCCCCTCCTTTTCCAACCTTTCACATTAACCCTATCGGGGTTGCAATAAGGAAATACTCTGGCAAAAAGAGACTGATTATCGACCTTTCCACTCCCCATAACTCCACCACACCCAGCATCAATAGTTTAATCCCTCACAAAGATTTCTCCCTCCAATATGCAACAATCAACCACGCCATATCCTTAATCAAAATTGCCGGGAAAAACACATGGCTGTCTAAAGCCGATATATCAAATGCATTTAAAATCATGCCTATTGATCCTGCGCTCTGGCACCTCTTCAGAGTACAGTGGCGTTCCAAATTTCACCTTTCTGTTCACCTGACATTTGGCTGCAGAAGCAGCCCCAAGATATTTGATACCGTCAGAAGCGCTGTTTTTTCAGCCTCGCTTCCTCGGGAAAAAATAGATCGTATTGTATCTATTATTTCCACTTTTCTGTCCGGTCCCCCTCCTACCAAACGCAATTTTCTGTCCCTCCTAGGCCATTTAAACTATGCCATGATATTCCTCAAGGAAGAGCTTTCATCCTCTACCTTCTTCTCCTGATCCCTTCCGTTGATTCCCTCAACACTGTCATACTAAAAGAATGGATTACATTATTTTACGACGACTGTCTCCTGCTGCACGAAGACATTCAACTCTTCACAGATGCAGCTCCCGCTCTCGGCTTTGGAGGATACTACAAGGGAAAATTGGTTTTCTGCTCCATGGCTTGAAGAATTCAGCACCATTCCTATACCCGATCAGTCCTTGTCATTGTATGAAATGTATCCGGTCGCTGTAGCTGCATTCCTTTGGGAGTCTTCCTGGGTCCAAAAATCCATTCTTATCCACTCAGATAATTCAGCTACAGTCCAAATCATTAACAAAGAGATTCAGAGCATTAGCTCCTGGAGCCGACCTCCTGCCAACTCAGATTCCTCCCTGTTCAGACCCGACATTCCTGTGAGCAACCTGCTGCATATCAATGGTTCTGCAGGCTCAAGAAACAACTCTTCTCAGCATCACTCCCCGCTCACTGCAAACATAGTGGTCATCCTGGATTTGCTTTAAAAAATGTTCACATTGCATTCAACATTCCCTTCGATTCATTTTCAATGCCTGTAGTATCGTCCTATATTATGTCCCTTAAGAATAGAGCTGTAAGAGTTTCCTCCATCAAAGGTTAAATTTCCAGCATCCAGTTTTTCCACAAACTCATTTTCGGCGCCCCCAGCTCTACACTCAGCAACTCACAAATTTCACTAATCCTGAAAGGGCTTCAGCGATCAGAATCTCCTTCTCCCCCTGCTTGCCTACCTATCACCAACAACGCACACTCCCAGTGCATCTCATTCATCCGCTCCGGCTACTCCTCCCAGTTTTTAGATAAAACCTTAGAAGCCCTTTTTCTCCTAGACTTTTTGGGTTCCTTAGGTGCTCAGAGTCTACATCACACTCAAATAAATTCAACCCCCAGATTCACCCCGGTATCTCCGACCTGCAATCATCTCATCTGACCCCCTTTCCTTCCTGCTCAAAATAAGTCAAAGTGACCAAGAAGGAAAGGGTTCCCTAATCTATTTTAAATTAAACTCCCATGTTAGCCCCTATGATCCCCTTCTCTCTTATCTCCAACTCTGCCTTTCTCAGGGCGCATCACCCTCAGATCTGCTTTTTATTAATGAAAATTCTCTCTTATCTCCAACTCTGCCTTTCTCAGGGCGCATCACCCTCAGATCTGCTTTTTATTAATGAAAATGAAACAATCGTCACCCGACATTGCTTCTTCGTTCACCTTCGCCAGGTCCGGTTTTGCAGCTGAGCAGTTCTCCAGTCATTCTTTCAGAATTGTAGCAGCTTCTCGCCACGTAGTTCCAGTCTCCTTTATCAAACGCTTAGGTTGTTGGTCCTTCAGTGCTTACCAAGTTTACATTAGAACAAATATTACAGATCCTAAAAATGCTTTTACAAAAATGTGCTCTTAAGGTTTAGTAGCCTGCCCGGAGGAAGGGCAATCGAATCAGCCATGGATTCCCAGAGTTTTTTTTTTCCCAAAAATTGGTTTTGTTTTCCTTTCCTGTGCACTGATGATCATTTGTTAAAGGTTGGCTAAACCTTCAAGTTGGCTACATCCAGTACTACTCACGGCATTGAGACCGGCTTGTTCTTTTTAGGGTTCTCAGCCTCGTCCAGTCGGGTTAGGCAGCGAGCCCTCAAACCAAGTTAGGTTTGATGCCAAATTATTGTGTATATACAACATACTTCTCTGTAAAATCGCATACTTCGCATACTCCACAATAAATATTTGTACTAAAACATTTTGTGATTGGGGTTTGTCCAGAACTACTGAAATAACCTTTAGCAGAGCAGTAACCCACTAGCCTTATATTTGTGTATGAATTGTGAATAGCACAGGGTTGCACTGTGTGTCACGTTGTCTATTGAAAGGTGCATCATGCCTGACACAGCAATCAGACGATAACAGATTCAGTTTAATACTAGAACCGCTACGGCAGCCATTTTGATGGTTTGAGGTTTTCAAATTTAAATTACTCTGCGTGTCTGAAAGTTATGCGGTTATACGTTTATGACTTTTCCTAAATACATGTATTAAATACCCTGACGGTGTTTGAAAGGCAGGATCGTGAAAATAAGGAACTGTGGCAATGTGCCCCGCCCCTGTGTGCATATTATGTGTTGTATGTTGCGTGCGTGTGTTAATGTTGGTGTATAGATTGGTACACGGGATATAAACGGGTCTGTGTTTCACGGGTGTTTAAAGTGTATAATTATATTTAGGCACGAGGATGGCACATCACTTCACGTGCAGATAAAATGTGTATAATGTGTGGCACGGGGTTGCACGTAATGAATTCACGTGCTGGGATTCAAGTGAATAATTAATTAGTAATTGAATCCCAGCACAAACAGTATAAATAGATGCACGTTTAGTCACTCGTGGTTAGGTGTTCGGTGAGTGGAGAACGAGATTGGAGCGGAGGTAAATGTTAGGAAAAATAATAATAAGAAGTAGTAGTAAAATCTGCTCACCGTGTTGTGTTCGTCTGTCTGTGCACTGTTTAGTACGTTTTGTTTGTCTATTTATTTTGGCGCAAGTGCCGTGTCCAGTGTTTTTGTCTGTTCAAACCTTTTATTTTCTGTTCTGTCTGTTAATTATTAAATGCTGAGCGATCAGCTCAGCCTCACCAAACCACACATCTCTGTCTGTTTATTTCCTGCTTCTGGTCTGACGCCACCCACTCCGGCCGTCTTTGTGACACGTGGTGTCATCGTGGGATAATAGCGCCTCCAAGCGTCAGACCAGGAGAGGGGTTTTTGAAAAAAAAAAAAAAAAAAAAAAAATAGTAAAGCGAGGATGGGAAGAAAGAGCTGCAGGAAGCAGCAGCAGAAGCAGCAGCAACAACAGCTGCAGCCCTCATCCTGCATGCCGGGCTGGGAGGAGGACAGCCACAACGGGGCAGTAGCCACCCCTCTACCCCCACTGCCACCGGGTTCCCCACCGTCCGGGAAATATGGGACTGGCTGGTGCACCCGGGGGAACCGCCAGTGACCTCCCTGGGTTATTCACGCTGCAGATGCGAGATGGGAAACGATGGGAGGACTGGGAGCAACAACACAACCCGGCATCCGTTCGTGACCTCACCATGGTGGTGCTGGGGTACCTAGCTGCAGACATGGGAGGATGCCTTCAGTGAGCAAGAGGAGAGGAGCAGTCGCTGCCCTCTCCAGTACCTGAGTGGGAGGAGCCTGAGCGTCCACAGCCCAGCGGGAGGAGCCTGGCGTCCACAGCCCAAGCGGGAGGAGCCTGAGCGTCCACAGCCCAAGCGGGAGGAGCCTGAGCGTCCACAGCCCAAGCGGGAGGAGCCTGAGCGTCCACAGCCCAAGCGGGAGGAGCCTGAGCGTCCACAACCCAAGCGGGAGGAGCCTGAGCGTCCACAGCCCAAGCGGGAGGAGCCTGAGCGTCCACAGCCCAAGCGGGAGGAGCCTGAGCGTCCACAGCCCAAGCGGGAGGAGCCTGAGCGTCCACAGCCCAAGCGGGAGGAGTCGGTGCGTCCACAGCCCAAAAAGGAGGAGGTCGAGGATGATGGCTGGGAGGTTTTTTTAAAGAACCTCGCGGCAGAGTTATGCCCTGGCTGTGGGGCTTATGGGCACACGTTAGCCATATGCCCCACCCAGTATGAAGAGGAGGAACTAGCGCCCAGACGGGGGGACGCGGCGTCCAGCGCCCAGGAGGGGGACGCGGCGTCCAGCGCCCAGACGGGGGACCGCGGGAACCGAAGCCTGAGAGGCAGCTGTTCCCACCTTCACCAGCAGAGAAGGAATGCCTGCTGGTGTCCCCATCACAACCAGCAGAGGAAGAATGCCTGCTGGTTTCCCCATCACAACCAGCAGAGGAAGAATGCCTGCTGGTTTCCCCAGCACAACCAGCAGAGGAAGAATGCCTGCTGGTTTCCCAGCACAACCAGCAGAGGAAGAATGCCTGCTGGTTTCCCCAGCACAACCAGCAGAGGAAGAATGCCTGCTGGTTTCCCCAGCACAACCAGCAGAGGAAGAATGCCTGCTGGTTTTCCCTTCAGAGGCAGAGCCGCACCAGTCCCCTGCAATAGGAGCGGAGCCGCACCAGTTCCCTGCAAGAGGCAGAGCAGCACCAGTCCCCTGAAAAGGGGAGACTACACGCTGCTCCCCACCTCCATCGGCAGGGAGACTGCACGCTGCTCCCACCTTCATCGGCAGGAGCAGAGCAGCGGAGCTGCCTCTGCCTCCGCCACCTCCACCGGAAGGAGCAGAGCAGCAGGAGCTGCCTCTGCCTCCGCCACCCACACCGGCAGGAGCAGAGCAGCCGGCTGCCTCTGCCTCCCGCCACCCACACCGGCAGGAGCAGAGGAGCAGGAGCTGCCTCTGCCACTCCCAGGAGCAGAGGAGCAGGAGCTGCCTCTGCCACTTCCAGGAGCAGAGGAGCAGGAGCTGCCTCTGCCACTTCCAGGATCAGAGGAGCAGGAGCTGCCTCTGCCACTGCCAGAAGCAGAACAGCAGGAGCTGTCTCTGCCCTGCACCCTCCACCACGGGAGTACGGTGGCTGGAGCCCCAGAAAGGGGAGCTGTCGGCCACGAAGAAGGGGAGGAGGTCTGAGACCACCAACCCAGCAGCAGTTTCGCTGCCGGAGATCGTGGGGGAGGTCAGGAGACCTGCTCCCACTGCAGCAGTTCGCTGCCGGAGATCGTGGGGAGGTCAGGAGACCTGCTCCCCACTGCAGCAGTTTCGCTGCCGGAGATCGTGGGGAGGTCTGAGACCTGCCCCACTGCAGCAGTTTTCGCTGCCGGAGATCGTGGGGAGGTCTGGAGACCTGCTCCCCACTGCAGTTTCGCTGCCGGTGATCGTGGGGAGGTCCGAGACCTGCTCCCCACTGCAGCAGTTTCGCTGCCGGAGATCGTGGGGAGGTCCGGACACCAGCCCCACTGCAGCACTTGTGCTGCAGAAGAGACTGTGGCCGGAGCCCGGAAGAGGGAGCTGCCGGGCTACGAAGAAGAGGGAGGTCAGGAGACCATTCCCCAAGCAGCCTTTCGCTGCCAGGACTGCCCGGCTGAAGGAGTCAGTCTGGGAGCTGTCAGCACGTCTGCTGACAGCATGGCCAGTAAGCAGCCTGGCTACTGGCAACATTGCCACCTGTGGGCCCCTGAAGCCTCCCTTCCCAGCCCGAGACTTTGTCCTGGACTGCTGGATTTTTAGGGGGAGGTGGCCGTTGAGGCCATGTGTGCTTTGTACAGGGGGGTATATGTGGCAATGTGCCCCGCCCCTGTGTGCATATTATGTGTTGTATGTTGCGTGCGTGTGTTAATGTTGGTGTATAGATTGGTACACGGGATATAAACGGGTCTGTGTTTCACGGGTGTTTAAAGTGTATAATTATATTTAGGCACGAGGATGGCACATCACTTCACGTGCAGATAAAATGTGTATAATGTGTGGCACGGGGTTGCACGTAATGAATTCACGTGCTGGGATTCAAGTGAATAATTAATTAGTAATTGAATCCCAGCACAAACAGTATAAATAGATGCACGTTTAGTCACTCGTGGTTAGGTGTTCGGTGAGTGGAGAACGAGATTGGAGCGGAGGTAAATGTTAGGAAAAATAATAAGAAGTAGTAGTAGTAAAATCTGCTCACCGTGTTGTGTTCGTCTGTCTGTGCACTGTTTAGTACGTTTTGTTTGTCTATTTATTTTGGCGCAAGTGCCGTGTCCAGTGTTTTTGTCTGTTCAAACCTTTTATTTTCTGTTCTGTCTGTTAATTATTAAATGCTGAGCGCGATCACGCGCTCAGCCTCACCAAAACCACACATCTCTGTCTGTTTATTTCCTGCTTCTGGTCTGACGCCACCCACTCCGGCCGTCTTTGTGACAGGAACTTATAATCCTGCCCACCTAGAACCGGTAAAGAAGTCATTTTGACTGACTTTTACAATACATGTTTTTATTTTGAATATAACCTACAATATTCTATTTTCTATATACTTGCCTGTTGTTATCTCTACCCCCACAGAGCTTACCTCTGCAGTGCCAGCCGCTTTGCTTGTATCATCTTCTGCAGCAGCTGCAGGCGTGCCAGCCATGCCAACTGCTTCACCCGCAGCAGTACCAAGGACAGCAACTCCAGCTGCTTCGCCAGCATGAACAGGCATTCAGGAGACTGGGAAGGATGGCACTATTTGAGAAATATCTGTGCCCAATGTGAAAGAGCAGAATGTGATAAATGCACTTAGGTGCTACTTCGAAATCTGTTTCCCTGAACGCGTATTCACGTTACAGAATTGAGTTATTTTCTTTTTTTATGTTACTTTAAAAAAAACAAATTTCTTTTTTACAGTTTTGTATGTACATGTACATGTACCTGTTTACACACTAGTTTCTTTTGAAATGTTTATTTATTATTATAGTTTTTGGAAGTAGTGCTTTATATGTGGTAAGTTAGGTAGGTATGAGTATAACCATGGCGGTTCTGGGTATGAGTATAACCACGGTGGTTCTGGGTATGAGTATAACTCATACATGACATCAGCAATGACATCAACAATGACTAATCACATGACATTGTTTCCTATATAATGACAATAATATCTTATCTGTAAACATGTAACCTACGTTTAAAAAAGTAAAGAAAATAGGACAAGTTTGATTTCTTTTTTTTAGAAATGGTTAAGAAGGTGTCTTAGCTACAAATATACTTGAAAAGAATGTAGCATGTACTGTAGCTGTTTTAAGTATCAGAAAAAGCAGACTGCCTTTGTTCAGACGTCACTCCCCATAACAGCACCTGCCGCTTAAGAGCAACATAGCAAAGGGCACCATTACTTTGCAACTAACGAGCGTCTCCCATTCCTCTCCTCCCGACGTGATTATTTTAATATCATTGCAGTTAGGTGAAAGCTTGTGCACAACAATTGAATACAGGAGGTAATTGTGCCGCAACAAGCCTAAAGCAAGTTTAACATACTACAGGGGTGTCACTAAAATATTTATTCCAAACAGATTACACTACTGTGGAATGTAATCTATATAAACTAGACACGAGTTTATGAAAACCGTCTTTTTTCTTTATTCAGTGACAGATGCAGCATCACACACTGCACCTTGTTAATACTGTATCAAATCCCTGCCTAAAACATAATAATAATAATAATAATAATAATAATAATAATAATAATAAAAAATTGATTTACTTCCCAAAACATGCATACCCGCTATAGGTCTGATCGTTACTCCAAAATTGCGTTTAACACTGATTGTTTATTTATTTAATTTTTTAACGTTATTGAATATTCATTATATAAGAGGTCATTTTGAAACTCCAAAGAAGTGCAAACTATATACAGTCAGTTTTCTTCAATGTGCACACTTTACTGACAGGCTGTTTACCAGGAACACAAGCCTGTCGACTTGCTCTGGATTCAAGGTGGCACACTTTTTTTTGTTTTGTTTCCGTTGAATAATAATAATAATAATAATAATAATAATAATAATAATAATAATAATAATAATAATAATAATTAATATATTTATTTTTAATAGCACCTTTCATTAAAAGAAATCCCAAAGCACTTTGCATTAAAAAAAATACACAGAGAGGCATACTTACAAAGCATTTTCAAAACTGATTCGCTGGTAGGGTGGGACCAGCAAATCAGATGCTGGTTAACACGAGCAGGTAAAGAAGAGCACGCCCACTGCTGTCTGGCAGAAATACTGTAAATAGCAAGGAGGGCGTTCAGTTTAGATTTTCCTCAGTCCATCGTGGTGGTGCCTTATAACCGTTGGGCCTAAACTTGTGTGGACACCGGGACGTGCTCCCTAAAAAGGGGACTATCCCGGGAAAATCGGGACGGTTGGTGGCTTTACCACTGCACATAAAGCCAAATAAAGAGATTCCACACAGCTGTACCCTCACCCCTAGAATCCCAGAAAGCCTCCCATTAAAACATTTTTTTGGCATACATTTCCAAAATGTGTCTCAACAAGCAATTTATTAACATATGCATGAGCTGCTGCTGACATACTGAAAAGAAGTAACAGTGATTCTGACAGGTGCTCAGAACAGACAGACAGGGCAGCAGTGTGGAGTAGTGGTTAGGGCTCTGGACTCTTGACCGGAGGGTCGTGGGTTCAATCTCAGGTAGGGGACACTGCTGCAGTACCCTTGAGCAAGGTACTTTACCTAGATTGCTCCAATAAAAACCCAACTGTATAAATGGGTAATTGTATGTAAAAATAATGTGATATCTTGTAACAATTGTAAGTTGCCCTGGATAAGGGTGTCTGCTAAGAAATAAATAATAATAACAACATGAAGGTATGTTTTGTCCCACAGAGCTGGGAATACAGAATGCTTATGAAACACATGTGAAGTTCCAGTATGTGTCACAAACTACTGTAGCGTTAAGAACTCATTAACTTCAGAAAACAAGATACTAATCATTAACGCTAATTAAAACAACCAAATGTGAATCACATGGCAGTATGCATGAACCAATAGTTTCAGGGAGGACTTGCCTTTTTAACAAAGAAGTTGCTACAACTGTGAGTGCAATGTCTAAAACTAAGGAAATGTTACGTTACTTACCATAACCCTGGTTCTCTGAAAAAGAAGATGACCACCAACGTACTTATGGGATATGTCTGCCTATTGGTAGGTATTACTGAGCTCTTTATATCAGAGCTGCCGATAGGCCCCTTCCTGGGGTGACATCCTCGGTTCCGCCTACCGAGGGATCAAAATAGTCAGCCTACAGAAGCCATTTCTCTTTTTGCATCGAAACCGTGAGGGCGACCGATGTGACCTCGCTGGTTGGTGGTTCTTCTCTTTCAACTTTCTTATGTTCTTATGTTCTTAAACAGGTTTATGGTAAGTAATCTAACGTTCCCTTTCAATCAAGGCGATCACCAACATACTTATGGAAAAGTATACCAGAGCAGTCGCGAGGGAGACGGAACGGCAGCAGAGGAATGCATCAGAACCACATAAACCAAGATTAGAGGTGCGGCGTGCAACCTCAAGGACCCTTTGTGCCTAATGAAGGCAAGGAAGGATCTATCACATTAAGGCAATAGAACCTGGAGAAAGTATGTGGCGTAGCCCAACTAGCTGCAGTACAGATATTGGACAGTGAGGCCCCTCTGAAGAGGGCCCAAAATGTAACCAACCCTCTGGTAGAATGCCCCGGGCCGGCACGATCATACTCAGTGTGGAGTAGTGGTTAGGGCGTTGGACTCTTGACCGGAGGGTTGTGGGTTCAATCCCAGGTGGGGGACACTGCTGCTGTACCCTTGAGCAAGGTACTTTACCTAGATTGCTCCAGTAAAACCCCAACTGTATAAATGTGTAATTGTACGTAAAAATAATGTGATATCGTGTAACAATTGTAAGCCGCCCTGGATAAAGGCGTCTGCTAAGAAAGAAATAATAATAATAATAATACGCAGTCAAGACTGTGTCCACAATCCAGTGTGACAGTCGCTGCTTTGAGAGGGGCTGTCCTAGGGTCCATATACCATGATAGACACAGAGCTGGTCAGAATGACACAGAGCTTTTGTCCTATCCACTTAACACCTCGAAGCCCTTAACGGGCAGAGGAAGTTCAATCTCCTATCCTCCTCCGAAGAAAACGGAGGTGGATGGAAAGACTCCAGTTCCACAGACTGGTTCATGTGGAAGGCTGTGATTACCTTAGGGAGGAAAGCAGGGTTCGTATGTAGTGACACCGAAAGAGCCTGTAGCTCACTGACCCACTTTGCGGCAGTGATAGCCAAGAGGTAGGCTGTCTTCATAGACAGATACTTCAACTCTATGGTGTGTATGGGCTCAAACGGGGCCTTGTGAGAACCTCCAGCACAATATCAAGGCTCCATTCAGGGAGAACGTCCCTCCGTGGAAGGTGTAATCGCCGAGCACCCTTGAGAAACCGGGTTGCCAAGAAATGCGCACCTGGAGATACA
Source organism: Huso huso (assembly GCA_036884735.1). NCBI lineage: Eukaryota > Metazoa > Chordata > Actinopteri > Acipenseriformes > Acipenseridae > Huso > Huso huso. The sequence goes on along the minus strand of CM072665.1, from coordinate 2,920 downwards.
GAATCAACGGGGCCATGGCACGCAGAAATGGCCACCAAGTACACCTTCAGTGTAGAAGGTGACCTACCGGTATCGAGCAGTTCTTGCAGAAACTGCAAGATAACTGGCATAGGGCAAGAGACTGGGTCATGACCCTTAGTCAAACACCAGTTCTGAAAATTTCCCCATTTGTAGGCATATAAGAACCTAGTGGAGCCTGCCCTAGCGTTCTGCAGTGTACCCACTACCGCATCAGCGGTCCCGTTCAGGGGCCAGACCCATAATTGGAACCTGCCCAGTTCCGGATGCCAGAGAGTGCCTTTCATCTGACTGAGGAGATCCAGGTGAAGTGGGATCTCTCAGGGCTGGCCTTGTAAGAGCTGGCACAGGGTCGAAAACCAAATTCTCTTGGGCCACCAGGAGGTCACTAGGAGAACTGTCATCTCCACTAACTGGACCTTCTCCGACGCTGAGTGGACCGCCTAAGCGGTGGAGGGAGTACCACAGGGGGCAGTGTGTTATCTCTGCTGAGGTGAAGAGATCAACCTGCGCCTTCCCGAGCCGTTCCCAAATGCGCTCCACCACGTGAGGGTGGAGCCGTCACTCCGATGTATATGCACCCTCCCTCGAAAGGAGGTCCGCTGCCCAGTTCGCCACTCCAGGAAGATGCGTCGCCTGTAGGGACAGCAGGTTACTTTGAGCCCAAATCAAGAGCCACACTGATGTGTTGTCCGTCCTTGAAGCGGGCGCATGCGAAATAAGCCCAGCTGTCACTGTGGCCTGTAGGCGTCGCCTCAAGTCACCCAGCAGAGCCGTGGACGCCCTGGTAATAGTGAGTGCCTGGGGAGATTGCCATCGGTTCCACCTGAGCATGGGAGGGGTAGCACAGCCACTTGCCGAGACGCCTCGCGTTCCCGGTGGGAGCGCTGCAGGATATCCTCCACCGCCGACCCAAAAGTATGCCCTAGGGTTAGGGTTATCGGCGTGTCTAATAATGCTCAACTTGGTAGCCACCGGCTCTGGGAGCAAGGCTTCCCTCAATATGCTGTCCATCTAGGCGGTCCCAAGAGGAGAGCATCTCCTCCATAAAGTCCAGGAAAGCTGGGAAAGGCTGCGGGCGGGGACCTAAGGCCTACGTCTAGAACATGGACCAGCGTGGCTCAGCTGCTGTCGTCCAGGGCACCTGCAAAAAGGTTGCCGACATGGATCTCGAAGGTGGGGGCACACTAGCTTCCGAGGCAACCTCGAAACTAGGCTCCACCTCAATAGAGAGTGCAGGCTCCTCTCCTTCCTCCATCTCAGTGGGGAAGGAGCCCTCACCCCAGGAGGCTACTATAGATATATCATCCTCCTCTTCCATCAGTGATGGTGTTTCCCGCTCACACTAAACTCCCTTGGGGAAGACAGGGGATGGTACTGGGGGTTGCGACGGCGGAGCGTCCGTCCCCGTGGCCCTAGCCAATCTATTGCGCCCGGGCAGAAAAGCCGCGCAGATGTCGCGGAAAGACTCATCCCCGATGATCAAAGTGGTGTGCTGGACACCCAGGCACCTACAGGATATGCAAGCATGAAACATGCTCGCCGTCACTCCTTCAATAACGCCTTGTATAAGAGGCTCAGGCGAGGGCACTGTGTGCACCAGGCTATGCGTGCACCGGGGTACTAAGTACCTCGTGCAATAAAGCATCACCCGTGCACCAAGAGCACTGGCGCAGTGTGCACCATGTGCACTGAGCACTGTGCACTCTGACACTTAGTGCGTGGAACACCGTGCACCGAAAGTGCCGGAGCACGTGCGCATCTCCGCCAGACTGAGCACCGCCTGCACCGGAAGTGCCCCGGGCACCTGTGCTAATCCGCTGAACTGAGCACCGTGCAATTGAGTGCCCGAAAGCACTGCGCGACCGCCCAGACTGAGCACCGCGCACCGAAAAGTGCCCGAAGCACTGTGCTGCGACTGCCCAGACTGAGCACTCGCGGCACCGCAGTGCCCCAGCACTGCGCGCACCACCCAGACTGGAGCACCGTGCACCGAAAGTGCCGAAAGCACTGCGCGCACCGCCTAGACGCGCACCGCTGCGGTGCACCGAAGTGCCCGAGCACTATGCGCACGCCTAGACTGAACACCGCATGCACCCGGTGCCCTGAGCACTGTGCGCACTGCCTAGACTGAGCACCATGTGCACCGAAAGTGCCCCGAAAGCAACTGTGCGCACTGCTTAGACTGGAGCACCGCATGCACCGAAAGTGCCCCAGCACTGTGCGCACCGCTTAGATTGAGCACCGCGGTGCACTGAGGCCCCGGAGCACTGTGCGCACCGCCCAGACTGAGCAACCGCGATGCACCGAAGTGCCCCGAGCACTGTCTTGCCCGCCCAGACTGAGCACCCGCGGTAATCGAGTGCAAATCGAGTGCCCCGAAGCACTGTGCGCATCGCCCAGACGAGTAATCGTGCACCGAGTGCCCCGAGCACTGTGCGCACCGCTTTAGACTGGAGTGACCCCGCAATCGAAGTGCCCTGCGCACCGCCTGGGCGCACCGCTTAGACTGAACACCGTGCGCACCGGAAGCTGAACCCGCGTGCACGGGTGCGCACTGCCTAGACTGAGCAATCAAGGCGGCACCGCGTGCCCGCTGAAGCACTGTCGCACCGCCTAGACTGAGCAATCGCCTGCACCGGAGTGCCCCGGAAAGCACTGTGCGCACTGCCTAGACTGGAGTGACCGCGGTGCACTGAGTGCCCCGAAAGCACTGTGCGCACCGCCCAGACTCCTCCTCGAGCACCGCTGCACCGAGTGCGCTCCGGAAAGATGCGGGCGCGCCTAGACTGAACACCGGGTGATGCAACCGAAGTGCCCCGGAGCACTGTGCGCACCGCTTCAGGGATTGAGCACCAAGGCACCGGAGTGCTCCCCGGAAAGCACTGTGGGCAGACCGCCT
>CM072664.1:112453351-112495301 GCA_036884735.1 Huso huso | reverse complement strand
CAACCCCTAACCCTAACCCTAACCCTAACCCAACTCCTAACCCCTAACCCTAACCCTCAACCCAAACCCTAACCCAGAGTCAACCCCAACCCTAACCCTAACCCCTAACCCTAACCCCCAACCCTAACCCTAACCCTAGAGCTGGAGACCCCAAGAACCCTAACCCTAACCCTTGCATCCCAACCGGATGCCTGGCCTAATGCTCCATCCTAACCCCAGCCCTGGATGCGGCCAGGGCAGGGGAATGGATGCCTGGGACACAAGCCCAACCCGGGGAACCCTAACCCTAACCCTAACCCCGCCCCCCCTAACAGCGACCCCAACCCTAAATGCACGCCCCTAACCCCCGGGTGCACGAACCCCAAGGCCGGGCTGGAGTTCCTAAGGTCGGCCCTAACCCCTGCCCGCCCCCCCTGCACGAAAGTTAAGGCCGGGCTGGAGTTCCGCCCTAACCCTGAACCCCTGCTCGCCCCCGGGAGCCGGAACCCGGAACAGCCCTGAATTCATGAAAACCACGCCCCCGCCCCCCGGTGCACGACCCTACGGGTCCCCTGGAGTTCCGCGAGGTCGGGTGAAACCCTGACCGGTGCACAAGGGCCGCCCTGTTCCCCCCCCTGACCCCCCGCTGACCCTGCCCCGCGCCCCCCCCGGGTGCCCGAACCCTAACCCTAGGCCGGGCCCTAGTTCCGCGAGGTCGGCGCGTGAACCCCCTAACCCCTAACCCTAACCCTGAACCCCCAACCCGAACCCGTCCCCGACCCTGAACCCCTGACCCCGGCCCTGGTGCCCGAACCCTGAACCCTGAGTTCCCCTAACCCTAACCGGAACCCCTGCCCGTCTCCCCCGACCCTGCACCCGGAACCTAACCCTGGACCCCAACCCTAACCCCCCCTCCCCCCCCCAACACCTAACCCCAACCCCAACCCCGGGCCCTGGAGTTCCCTAACCCTAACCCGGGCGTGAACCCCTGCTCCTAACCCGGAGCCCACGGCCCCAACCCTAAATTCATGAAATGCTGGAACCCCGACCCCGGCCCTAACCCCGGCTCCTAACCCCAACCCCAACCCCTGCTGAACCCCAACCCGGGTAACCCGATAACCCGCGAAATGCACGCCCCGCCCCCGGTGCACGAGTGTATGAGTCCGGCTGAGATCCAGGCTCGGTGAACACCTGCACAAGGGCTGCGGAGACCCGTTAGAAGCAGCCCGAGGCCAGCGAAAATAAGCGAGAGTTAAGCCCCTCCCGCCCTAACCCGGCTGCCTTCCGCCACGTCCGTCAGGCGGGACTCTGGTCATGTGTTTTGCAACATGACCAGAGTCCCGTCCGTCTTGAAGTGGCGGATGGCTGCCGGCCACCGGGAGGGACTTAATTCCCAGCTATTTTCAAACTCGGCGGAAGGCAGCAGGAGGCTCCATTCACGGCTAACTCCCCTCGATCCCCGCTGACCGATCGGTGCCGGTTTAGCGCCCAGGCAGTCGGATACTTTAGCCCTCAGCAGCGGGGCGGCGACCTCTAACATTCCCCGGGAGCTGCCCGAGTGTAAGGCCGGGGACCCGCTGCTGCTGGGGAAAAAAATACCTGCACGCCCCCGGTGCACGGGTGTTACTGGTCCGTGCTGGAGTTCCGCGAGCTCGGGTGAACACTTGCACAAAGCCTGGAGGCCCCCTGTCCTTAACCCTTTCAGACCTGGTGTCCATTACAACGTACATCACCTGTTTGAGCGTTTTTCGATAGTTCTAAAAACACCTGCAGTGTTTTTAGAAGAATTCCTGCAGAAATCTGATTTTTTTAGCAATTCAAATAAGAGTAACAGCATTTGCGTTGGGTTCCCCGATGTCATACATATTTTCCACCAGTAGATGGCAGCAGCCCCTAAGAAGTGGAGTCGACAACCATTCAAATACTTGAAAAGGTACATTTGGAAGAGTTTTGAAGCCATGCAAGCAGGTAGAAACACCATTTCAAGGGCTGTAGTATCAGACTAAACAGCCTGTAACTGAGCCCAGTGTTTTGAGAGCGATTCCTGCAAAATTCAGCTTTTTGCCCATTCAACTGTAGGAAGCCTATGGGGCATTTGGAACAGCTTTGGCAGGCTCTCAAAGAATCAGCGAATGTGGTAGGTGGCTGAAAATTGCTACAGAGTACCTTGCAGATCATTGGTTGAAAAGCACAGGTTGCTGGGCCTTTCGGTTCCCCTGTCCTTAAATGCCACTTCTAAGTGCATTGCGGGCCCCTTGAAAAGGTACATTTGGAAGAGTTTTGAAGCCATGCAAGCAGGTAGAAACACCATTTCAAGGGCTGTAGTATCAGACTAAACAGCCTGTAACTGAGCCCAGTGTTTTGAGAGCGATTCCTGCAAAATTCAGCTTTTTGGCCATTCAACTAAGGCGACCGCTGCTTTAAGCCTATGGGGCATTTGGAACAGCTTTGGCAGGCTCTCAAAGAATCAGCGAATGTGGTAGGTGGCTGAAAATTGCTACAGAGTACCTGTATTATATGCAGATAATACATGTAGAAGCACAGGTTTATGGGGCTTTTGGTTGAAATGCAGCAGCTTGCCTTAGATTGACTCCTACCGAGAGATTGCAGCATATTTGAGAAGAACCTTTTAAGTGTTTCTCGGCTGTGCGACCAGATAGAAGCTCATTTAAATGGCTGTAGTATCAGAGAATTAGTCTCTAACAGTATTCAGTGGCCTTGTAATGAATCCTGCAAAACTGATTTCTAAGAAAAAAAAAAAAAAAAGATTACTGGCAGATGCAAATTCACTTCTTTTTTTTTTATTTCTCTGGAACAGTAAGTGCTAGAGAAACCATTCAAACAGTTCCTGTATCAGGGTAATAGGTAGCAATTGTGTACCAAATTTGAGACCAATCCGTTGAAAAACAGAGTTTTGATTCCAAAAAAAGCAATTGTGTTTTGTGGATTTCAATGTTATCCTATGGGTTTTCTTCAAGTTGCGGTCTGGTGCAAAATTCTTTTTTCCTAGAAATACGAAACGCCAGGTGCTATCGTTTCAGGTAGGGCATTGTTATACAGATCAGGGTGTAATCTACACAACGAGACCGTTCCTGGGTTGTAATTCCACACCTGCACTAAATGGCACGTGTTATTGTGTCTTTTTTTTGGTTTGGGTGAAAACGCCTATACGTTTCAATGGGAATCACATTAAAATTAATATTTCAATAACCCCTGGTGCTACCACCTCATACGAGGTATCGTTGGATAGGTATGATTGCAAGCTACAAAACAACACCGCACTCGAGTTTTTTATTCGACTGCTACACTAAATAACGACCTTAAATAGGTTTCGTTTACATTTGGCGAAAAAAAACGCCCGCTCGTGTCGATGGGAGTTTTTTTTTTTAATTAATATTTCAATAACCACAGGTGGTATCAATTGAATCAAGGTATGCCTGGAAAGGTATTACTGCAAGCTACAAAACAAGACCTTTAGCACGGAAACGAGTGTGACCCTAACCCTAAACCAGAGTCACACTTTTGATGGGCCACCTGGAGCTAACCCTGGAAACCAGACTTGCATCCCAGCCGGATGCCTGGCTTTGGGATGCTCCATCCTTTTGCCATGGATGCCCAGGGCAGGGGAATGGATGCCTGGGACACAAGTGCGGGGAGCTGCAACGGAGAACAGCGATGGGAGAGCCCCGGAGAGTGGGAGAGCTGGGAGCGGGACTGCACCCTGCACAGATGCCTTCACTTTGCTGGAGTTCCGCCGGTGCAGCGTGAAACCCGCTTCCCCGGTGACGGATGTTTTTCACCAGCCATGGATGAACCCCTGCCAGGGCAGGGGAATGGATGCCTGGGACACAGTTCCCGTGCGGGGAACAGGGCGTGAACCCCGCCCCGCCCCCCTAACACGAAACCATAGGCCGGGTTCCACAGTCCCCTGCTCGTCCCCCCGGGCTGAACAACAGCGATGAATTCATGAAATGCAAGTCCCCGTCCCCCCGGTGCACGAGTGATGAGGCCGGGCTGGAGTTCCGCGAGGTCGGCGTGAACCCCTGCTCGTCCCCCGGTGCACGGAGGTCGGGCGTGAACCCCTGGTCGGGCTGCACCCCGGGCTGGAAATGCGTCCCCGGTGCCGGGTGCACGAGTGATGAGGCCGGGCTGGAGTTCAGGGTCGGCGTGAACCCCTGCTCGCCCCCCGTCCCCCAGGTGCACGAAATGTGTGATGAGGCCGGGCTGGAGATCCGCGAGCTCGGGTGAACACCTGCACAAGGGCTGCGGGCTGAGACCCGTTGAACACAGCCCGGAGGCCAGCGAAAATAGCCGAAAATAGCCGAGATAAGCCCCTCCCGCCCCGCTTGGCTGCCTTCCGCCACGTCACGTCAGACGGGACTCTGGTCATGTGTTTTGCAACATGACCAGAGTCCCGTCCGTCTTGAAGTGGCGATGGCTGCCGGCCACGCGGGAGGGACTTAATTTCAGCTATTTTCAGACTCGGCGGGAAGGCAGCAGGAGGCTCCATTCACGGCTAACTCCCCGCGATCCCCGCTGACCGATCGGTGCCGGTTTAGCGCTCCAGGCAGTCGGATACTTTAGCGCCTCAGCAGCGGGGGCGACGACCTCGAACATTCCCCGGGGAGCTGCCCGAGTGTAAGGCCGGGGACCCGTCTGCTGGGGGAAAAAAATACCTGCACGTCCCCCCCGGGTGCACGGGTGTTACGGGTCCGTGCTGGAGTTCCGCGAGCTCGGGGTGAACACTTGCACAAGCGCTGCGGAGGCCCCCCTGTCCTTAACCCTTTCAGACCTGGTGTCCATTACAATGTACATCACCTGTTTGAGCGTTTTTCGATAGTTCTAAAAACACCTGCAGTGTTTTTAGAAGAATTCCTGCAGAAATCTGATTTTTTTAGCAATTCAAATAAGAGTAACAGCATTTGCGTTGGGTTCCCCGATGTCATACATATTTTCCACCAGTAGATGGCAGCAGCCCCTAAGAAGTGGAGTCGACAACCATTCAAATACTTGAAAAGGTACATTTGGAAGAGTTTTGAAGCCATGCAAGCAGGTAGAAACACCATTTCAAGGGCTGTAGTATCAGACTAAACAGCCTGTAACTGAGCCCAGTGTTTTGAGAGCGATTCCTGCAAAATTCAGCTTTTTGGCCATTCAACTAAGGCGACCGCTGCTTTAAGCCTATGGGGCATTTGGAACAGCTTTGGCAGGCTCTCAAAGAATCAGCGAATGTGGTAGGTGGCTGAAAATTGCTACAGAGTACCTGTAGGACATGCAGATCATTGGTTGAAAAGCACAGGTTGCTGGGCCTTTCGGTTCCGACGCTGCCCCTGTCCTTAAATGCCACTTCTAAGTGCATTGCGGGCCCCTTGAAAAGGTACATTTGGAAGAGTTTTGAAGCCATGCAAGCAGGTAGAAACACCATTTCAAGGGCTGTAGTATCAGACTAAACAGCCTGTAACTGAGCCCAGTGTTTTGAGAGCGATTCCTGCAAAATTCAGCTTTTTTTCCATTCAACTAAGGCGACCGCTGCTTTAAGCCTATGGGGCATTTGGAACAGCTTTGGCAGGCTCTCAAAGAATCAGCGAATGTGGTAGGTGGCTGAAAATTGCTACAGAGTACCTGTATTATATGCAGATAATACATGTAGAAGCACAGGTTTATGGGGCTTTTGGTTGAAATGCAGCAGCTTGCCTTAGATTGACTCCTACCGAGAGATTGCAGCATATTTGAGAAGAACCTTTTTAAGTGTTTCTCGGCTGTGCGACCAGATAGAAGCTCCATTTAAATGGCTGTAGTATCAGAGAATTAGTCTCTAACAGTATTCAGTGGCCTTGTAATGAATCCTGCAAAAACTGATTTCTAAGAAAAAAAAAAAAGATTACTGGCAGATGCAAATTCACTTCTTTTTTTTTTATTTCTCTGGAACAGTAAGTGCTAGAGAAACCATTCAAACAGTTCCTGTATCAGGGTAATAGGTAGCAATTGTGTACCAAATTTGAGACCAATCCGTTGAAAAACAGAGTTTTGATTCCAAAAAAGCAATTGTGTTTTGTGGATTTCAATGTTATCCTATGGGTTTTCTTCAAGTTGCGGTCTGGTGCAAAATTCTTCTTTTCCCTAGAAATACGAAACGCCAGGTGCTATCGTTTCAGGTAGGGCATTGTTATACAGATCAGGGTGTAATCTACACAACGAGACCGTTCCTGGGTTGTAATTCCACACCTGCACTAAATGGCACGTGTTATTGTGTCTTTTTTTACGGTTTGGGTGAAAACGCCTATACGTTTCAATGGGAATCACATTAAAATTAATATTTCAATAACCCTGGTGCTACCACCTCATACGAGGTATCGTTGGATAGGTATGATTGCAAGCTACAAAACAACACCGCACTCGAGTTTTTATTCGACTGCTACACTAAATAACGACCTTAAATAGGTTTCGTTTACATTTGGCGAAAAAACGGCCCGTTCGTGTCGATGGGAGTTTTTTTTTTTTTTTTTTTATTAATATTTCAATAACCACAGGTGGTATCAATTGAATCAAGGTATGCCTGGAAAGGTATTACTGCAAGCTACAAAACAAGACCTTTAGCACGGAAACGAGTGTGACCCTAACCCTAAACCAGAGTCACACTTTTGATGGGCCACAGCTGGAGCTGCGTGCCGGCAACGGAGAGTGGGAGAGCTGGAGAGTGGGAGAGCTTGGGAGCGGGACTGCACTTGCATCCCAGCCGGATGCCTGGCTTTGGGATGCTCCATCCTTTTCACCAGCCATGGATGCGGCCAGGGCAGGGGAATGGATGCCTGGGACACAAGCCCAGTGCGGGGAGCTGCACGGCGGTTAGCCGTGGTCCCGAACAGCGATGAATTCATGAAATGCACCCCCGTTCCCCGGTCCCGAGTGATGCCTGGCTGGAGTTCCCCCACATGAATGCCATCCTCGCCCCCCGGTGCACGAGTGTTGATGAGGCCGGGCTGGAGTTCATGGGTCGGCGTGAACCCCTGCCGGGAGAGGCAGGGGAATTCAGCGGGCTGGAGTTCCGCCCAACCCCTGCTGTCGGAGCTGCACGGAGCCAGAACGTTTCACCAGCCATGGATTCCCCGTGCCCGTCCCCCGGTGCAACAGCGATGAGTGTGAATGGCGAGGCCGGGCTGGAGTTCCGCGGTGCACGGCGTGAACCCCTCGAGTTCCCGGGAGGTGCGGAACCCCCTGCTCGCCCCCGGGAACAGCACGAGAATTCATGAAATGGCCCCCCGCCCCCGGGTGGAGTTCCGCGGGTCGGCGTGAACCCTGCCCGTCCCCCACGGGTGAAATGCAAGGGAACCCGAGGCCGGGCTGGAGTGCCCCTGCTCGTTAGGGTGAGCGGGCTGAACACCTGCAACAAGGTCCCCCGGTGCACAGGAGACCCTGTTAGAAGCAGCCCCGAGGCGGAACAGCGATGAAATAGCCCCGTCCCCGGGTGCACGGGTGTTACGAGGTCGGGCTGGAGATCCAGCCTCGGGTGAACCCCCACAAGGGCGGAGGCCCGCTTAAATGGCCCGGGCCAGAAAAATAGCCGCCCCCCTCCCGCCGCGGCTTCGGCTGCCTTCCGCCACGTCACGTCAGACGGGACTCTGGTCATGTGTTTTGCAACATGACCAGAGTCCCGTCCGTCTGAAGTGGCGGATGGCTGCCGGCTCCGGGAGGGACTTAATTCCCAGCTATTTTCAGACTCGGCGGGAAGGCAGCAGGAGGCTCCATTCACGGCTAACTCCCCGCGATCCCCGCTGACCGATCGGTGCCGGTTTAGCGCTCCAGGCAGTCGGATACTTTAGCGCCTCAGCAGCGGGGGCGACGACCTCTAACATTCCCCGGGGAGCTGCCCGAGTGTAAGGCCGGGACCCGTCTGCTGGGGGAAAAAAATACCTGCACGTCCCCCCCGGGTGCACGGGTGTTATGGGTCCGGGCTGGAGTTCCCCGAGCTCGGGTGAACACCTGCACAAGCGCTGCGGAGGCCCCCCTGTCCTTAACCCTTTCAGACCTGGTGTCCATTACAATGTACATCACCTGTTTGAGCGTTTTTCGATAGTTCTAAAAACACCTGCAGTGTTTTTAGAAGAATTCCTGCAGAAATCTGATTTTTTTAGCAATTCAAATAAGAGTAACAGCATTTGCGTTGGGTTCCCCGATGTCATACATATTTTCCACCAGTAGATGGCAGCAGCCCCTAAGAAGTGGAGTCGACAACCATTCAAATACTTGAAAAGGTACATTTGGAAGAGTTTTGAAGCCATGCAAGCAGGTAGAAACACCATTTCAAGGGCTGTAGTATCAGACTAAACAGCCTGTAACTGAGCCCAGTGTTTTGAGAGCGATTCCTGCAAAATTCAGCTTTTTGGCCATTCAACTAAGGCGACCGCTGCTTTAAGCCTATGGGGCATTTGGAACAGCTTTGGCAGGCTCTCAAAGAATCAGCGAATGTGGTAGGTGGCTGAAAATTGCTACAGAGTACCTGTAGGACATGCAGATCATTGGTTGAAAAGCACAGGTTGCTGGGCCTTTCGGTTCCGACGCTGCCCCTGTCCTTAAATGCCACTTCTAAGTGCATTGCGGGCCCCTTGAAAAGGTACATTTGGAAGAGTTTTGAAGCCATGCAAGCAGGTAGAAACACCATTTCAAGGGCTGTAGTATCAGACTAAACAGCCTGTAACTGAGCCCAGTGTTTTGAGAGCGATTCCTGCAAAATTCAGCTTTTTGGCCATTCAACTAAGGCGACCGCTGCTTTAAGCCTATGGGGCATTTGGAACAGCTTTGGCAGGCTCTCAAAGAATCAGCGAATGTGGTAGGTGGCTGAAAATTGCTACAGAGTACCTGTATTATATGCAGATAATACATGTAGAAGCACAGGTTTATGGGGCTTTTGGTTGAAATGCAGCAGCTTGCCTTAGATTGACTCCTACCGAGAGATTGCAGCATATTTGAGAAGAACCTTTTAAGTGTTTCTCGGCTGTGCGACCAGATAGAAGCTCCATTTAAATGGCTGTAGTATCAGAGAATTAGTCTCTAACAGTATTCAGTGGCCTTGTAATGAATCCTGCAAAACTGATTTCTAAGAAAAAAAAAAAAAGATTACTGGCAGATGCAAATTCACTTCTTTTTTTTTTTATTTCTCTGGAACAGTAAGTGCTAGAGAAACCATTCAAACAGTTCCTGTATCAGGGTAATAGGTAGCAATTGTGTACCAAATTTGAGACCAATCCGTTGAAAAACAGAGTTTTGATTCCAAAAAAAGCAATTGTGTTTTGTGGATTTCAATGTTATCCTATGGGTTTTCTTCAAGTTGCGGTCTGGTGCAAAATTCTTTTTTTCCTAGAAATACGAAACGCCAGGTGCTATCGTTTCAGGTAGGGCATTGTTATACAGATCAGGGTGTAATCTACACAACGAGACCGTTCCTGGGTTGTAATTCCACACCTGCACTAAATGGCACGTGTTATTGTGTCTTTTTTTACGGTTTGGGTGAAAACGCCTATACGTTTCAATGGGAATCACATTAAAATTAATATTTCAATAACCCCTGGTGCTACCACCTCATACGAGGTATCGTTGGATAGGTATGATTGCAAGCTACAAAACAACACCGCACTCGAGTTTTTATTCGACTGCTACACTAAATAACGACCTTAAATAGGTTTCGTTTACATTTGGCGAAAAAAAAACGGCCCGTTCGTGTCGATGGGAGTTTTTTTTTTTTTTTTTTTAATTAATATTTCAATAACCACAGGTGGTATCAATTGAATCAAGGTATGCCTGGAAAGGTATTACTGCAAGCTACAAAACAAGACCTTTAGCACGGAAACGAGTGTGACCCTAACCCTAAACCCTAACCCTAACCCTAAACCAGAGTCACACTTTTGATGGGCCACAGCTGGAGCTGCGTGCCGGCAACGGAGAGTGGGAGAGCTGGAGAGTGGGAGAGCTTGGGAGCGGGACTGCACTTGCATCCCAGCCGGATGCCTGGCTTTGGGATGCTCCATCCTTTTCACCAGCCATGGATGCGGCCAGGGCAGGGGAATGGATGCCTGGGACACAAGCCCAGTGCGGGGAGCTGCACGGCGGTTAGCCCGGGTGAACAGGGTCCCATGAAATGCACCCCCTGTCCCGGTGAACAGCGATGAATTCATGAAATGCACGTCCCCGTTCCCCCCCGGGTGCACGAGTGTGATGAGGCCGGGCTGGAGTTCCGCGAGGTCGGCGTGAACCCCTGCTCGTCCCCGGGTGCACGAGTGTTACGAGGCCGGGCTGGAGTTCCGCGGGTCGGCGTGAACCCCTGCTCGTCCCCGGGAGCTGCACGGGAACAGCGATGAATTCATGAAATGCAACCCCCGCCCCCGGGTGCACGTGATGAACCCCCTGCTCGTCCCCGGCTGGAACAGCTGTTCATGAGGCCGGGCTGGAGTTCGGTGCCGGGTGAACCCCTGCACAAGGGCTGCTGCACGGGCGGGACAGCCCGAATTCATGAAATGCACGTCCCCGTCCCCCCGAGGGCCGGGCTGGAGTTCCGCGAGGTCGGCGTGAACCCCTGCTCGTCCCCGGGAGCTGCACGGCGGAACAGCGATAATTAGAAATGCAGCCCCCGTTCCCCCGGTGCAAATAGACGAGGCCGGGCTGGAGTTCCGCGAGGTCGCACGAACCCCAGGCCCCCGGGAGCTCACGGTCATGAAATGTGTTTTGCAACATGACCAGAGTCCCTGGAGTTCCGCTTGAAGTGGCGGATGGCTGCCGGCGAACCCCGAGGCCGGCTCGCCCCCGTCCCCGGGAGGGACTTAATTCCCAGCTATTTTCAGACTCGGCGGGCGGAAGGCAGCAGGAGGCTCCATTCACGGCTAACTCCCCGCGATCCCCGCTGACCGATCGGTGCCGGTTTAGCGCTCCAGGCAGTCGGATACTTTAGCGCCTCAGCAGCGGGGGCGACGACCTCGAACATTCCCCGGGGAGCTGCCCGAGTGTAAGGCCGGGGACCCGTCTGCTGGGGGAAAAATACCTGCACGCCCCCGGTGCACGGGTGTTACGGGTCCGTGCTGGAGTTCCGGGAGCTGCCCGGGGTGAACACTTGCACAAAAACCTGCGCCCCCCGTGCCACGGGGTGTTAGATGGAGGCCCCCTGTCCTTAACCCCTTTCAGACCTGGTGTCCATTACAATGTACATCACCTGTTTGAGCGTTTTTCGATAGTTCTAAAAACACCTGCAGTGTTTTTAGAAGAATTCCTGCAGAAATCTGATTTTTTTAGCAATTCAAATAAGAGTAACAGCATTTGCGTTGGGTTCCCCGATGTCATACATATTTTCCACCAGTAGATGGCAGCAGCCCCTAAGAAGTGGAGTCGACAACCATTCAAATACTTGAAAAGGTACATTTGGAAGAGTTTTGAAGCCATGCAAGCAGGTAGAAACACCATTTCAAGGGCTGTAGTATCAGACTAAACAGCCTGTAACTGAGCCCAGTGTTTTGAGAGCGATTCCTGCAAAATTCAGCTTTTGAGCCATTCAACTAAGGCGACCGCTGCTTTAAGCCTATGGGGCATTTGGAACAGCTTTGGCAGGCTCTCAAAGAATCAGCGAATGTGGTAGGTGGCTGAAAATTGCTACAGAGTACCTGTAGGACATGCAGATCATTGGTTGAAAAGCACAGGTTGCTGGGCCTTTCGGTTCCGACGCTGCCCCTGTCCTTAAATGCCACTTCTAAGTGCATTGCGGGCCCCTTGAAAAGGTACATTTGGAAGAGTTTTGAAGCCATGCAAGCAGGTAGAAACACCATTTCAAGGGCTGTAGTATCAGACTAAACAGCCTGTAACTGAGCCCAGTGTTTTGAGAGCGATTCCTGCAAAATTCAGCTTTTTGGCCATTCAACTAAGGCGACCGCTGCTTTAAGCCTATGGGGCATTTGGAACAGCTTTGGCAGGCTCTCAAAGAATCAGCGAATGTGGTAGGTGGCTGAAAATTGCTACAGAGTACCTGTATTATATGCAGATAATACATGTAGAAGCACAGGTTTATGGGGCTTTTGGTTGAAAATGCAGCAGCTTGCCTTAGATTGACTCCTACCGAGAGATTGCAGCATATTTGAGAAGAACCTTTTTAAGTGTTTCTCGGCTGTGCGACCAGATAGAAGCTCCATTTAAATGGCTGTAGTATCAGAGAATTAGTCTCTAACAGTATTCAGTGGCCTTGTAATGAATCCTGCAAAAACTGATTTCTAAGAAAAAAAAAAAAAAGATTACTGGCAGATGCAAATTCACTTCTTTTTTTTTATTTCTCTGGAACAGTAAGTGCTAGAGAAACCATTCAAACAGTTCCTGTATCAGGGTAATAGGTAGCAATTGTGTACCAAATTTGAGACCAATCCGTTGAAAAACAGAGTTTTGATTCCAAAAAAAGCAATTGTGTTTTGTGGATTTCAATGTTATCCTATGGGTTTTCTTCAAGTTGCGGTCTGGTGCAAAATTCTTCTTTTCCCTAGAAATACGAAACGCCAGGTGCTATCGTTTCAGGTAGGGCATTGTTATACAGATCAGGGTGTAATCTACACAACGAGACCGTTCCTGGGTTGTAATTCCACACCTGCACTAAATGGCACGTGTTATTGTGTCTTTTTTTTTACGTTTTGGGTGAAAACGCCTATACGTTTCAATGGGAATCACATTAAAATTAATATTTCAATAACCCTGGTGCTACCACCTCATACGAGGTATCGTTGGATAGGTATGATTGCAAGCTACAAAACAACACCGCACTCGAGTTTTTATTCGACTGCTACACTAAATAACGACCTTAAATAGGTTTCGTTTACATTTGGCGAAAAAAAAACGCCCGTTCGTGTCGATGGGATTTTTTTTTTTTTTTTTTTTATTAATATTTCAATAACCACAGGTGGTATCAATTGAATCAAGGTATGCCTGGAAAGGTATTACTGCAAGCTACAAAACAAGACCTTTAGCACGGAAACGAGTGTGACCCTAACCCAAAAACCAGAGTCAATGGGCCACAGCTGGAGCTAACCCAAAAGAGCTGGAGAGTGGGAGAGCTTTTGGCGGGACTGCACTTGCATCCCAGCCGGATGCCTGGCTTTGGGATGCTCCATCCTTTTCACCAGCCATGGATGCGGCCAGGGCAGGGGAATGGATGCCTGGGACACAAGCCCAGTGGGAGAGCCGTGGTGGGGTGAACAGGATGAATTCATGAAATGCACTTGCCCCCAGCCGGATGCCTGGCTTTCCCGGGATGCGCCCCCCCTGGCGGGTGAGCCATGGATGCCCCTGCCTCGCCCCCGGCGGGCAGGGAATGGATGCCTGGGACACAAGGGTGCAGTGCGGGGGCTGGAGTTCACGAGGTGGCGTGAACCCCTGCTAGCCCCCGGGTCCCGCGTCCCGGGTGAACAGCGATGAATTCATGAAATGCAAGTCCCCCGTTCCCCCGGGTGCACGAGTGTGATGAGGCCGGGCTGGAGTTCCGCGAGGTCGGTCCCCGCTCGGCGCATTCGGGCGAACCCTGCTCGTCCCCGGGTGCACGAGTGTGATGAGGCCGGGCTGGAGTTCCGCGGGGTCGGCGTGAACCCCTGCTCGTCCCCGGGAGCTGCACGAGCGATGAATTCATGAGGCCCCCGGCCCCCCCGGGTGCAGATCCGGGCTGGAGATCCGCGAGCTCGGGTGAACACCTGCACAAGGGCTGCGGAGACCCGTTAGAAGCAGCCCCGGAGGCCAGCGAAAATAGCCGAGAATTAAGCCCCCTCCCCGCCGCGGCTTCGGCTGCCTTCCGCCACGTCACGTCAGACGGGACTCTGGTCATGTGTTTTGCAACATGACCAGAGTCCCGTCCGTCTTGAAGTGGCGGATGGCTGCCGAAGCCACGGCGGGGAGGGACTTAATTCCCAGCTATTTTCAGACTCGGCGGGAAGGCAGCAGGAGGCTCCATTCACGGCTAACTCCCCGCGATCCCCGCTGACCGATCGGTGCCGGTTTAGCGCTCCAGGCAGTCGGATACTTTAGCGCCTCAGCAGCGGGGGCGACGACCTCGAACATTCCCCGGGGAGCTGCCCGAGTGTAAGGCGGGGACCCGTCTGCTGGGGAAAAAAAAATACCTGCACGCCCCCGGTGCACGGGTGTTACGGGTCCGTGCTGGAGTTCCGCGAGCTCGGGTGAACACTTGCACAAGCGCCATGGGAGGCCCCCTGTCCTTAACCCTTTCAGACCTGGTGTCCATTACAACGTACATCACCTGTTTGAGCGTTTTTCGATAGTTCTAAAAACACCTGCAGTGTTTTTAGAAGAATTCCTGCAGAAATCTGATTTTTTTAGCAATTCAAATAAGAGTAACAGCATTTGCGTTGGGTTCCCCGATGTCATACATATTTTCCACCAGTAGATGGCAGCAGCCCCTAAGAAGTGGAGTCGACAACCATTCAAATACTTGAAAAGGTACATTTGGAAGAGTTTTGAAGCCATGCAAGCAGGTAGAAACACCATTTCAAGGGCTGTAGTATCAGACTAAACAGCCTGTAACTGAGCCCAGTGTTTTGAGAGCGATTCCTGCAAAATTCAGCTTTTTGGCCATTCAACTAAGGCGACCGCTGCTTTAAGCCTATGGGGCATTTGGAACAGCTTTGGCAGGCTCTCAAAGAATCAGCGAATGTGGTAGGTGGCTGAAAATTGCTACAGAGTACCTGTAGGACATGCAGATCATTGGTTGAAAAGCACAGGTTGCTGGGCCTTTCGGTTCCGACGCTGCCCCTGTCCTTAAATGCCACTTCTAAGTGCATTGCGGGCCCCTTGAAAAGGTACATTTGGAAGAGTTTTGAAGCCATGCAAGCAGGTAGAAACACCATTTCAAGGGCTGTAGTATCAGACTAAACAGCCTGTAACTGAGCCCAGTGTTTTGAGAGCGATTCCTGCAAAATTCAGCTTTTTGGCCATTCAACTAAGGCGACCCGCTGCTTTAAGCCTATGGGGCATTTGGAACAGCTTTGGCAGGCTCTCAAAGAATCAGCGAATGTGGTAGGTGGCTGAAAATTGCTACAGAGTACCTGTATTATATGCAGATAATACATGTAGAAGCACAGGTTTATGGGGCTTTTGGTTGAAATGCAGCAGCTTGCCTTAGATTGACTCCTACCGAGAGATTGCAGCATATTTGAGAAGAACCTTTTTAAGTGTTTCTCGGCTGTGCGACCAGATAGAAGCTCCATTTAAATGGCTGTAGTATCAGAGAATTAGTCTCTAACAGTATTCAGTGGCCTTGTAATGAATCCTGCAAAAACTGATTTCTAAGAAAAAAAAAAAAAGATTACTGGCAGATGCAAATTCACTTCTTTTTTTTTTATTTCTCTGGAACAGTAAGTGCTAGAGAAACCATTCAAACAGTTCCTGTATCAGGGTAATAGGTAGCAATTGTGTACCAAATTTGAGACCAATCCGTTGAAAAACAGAGTTTTGATTCCAAAAAAGCAATTGTGTTTTGTGGATTTCAATGTTATCCTATGGGTTTTCTTCAAGTTGCGGTCTGGTGCAAAATTCTTTTTTTCCCTAGAAATACGAAACGCCAGGTGCTATCGTTTCAGGTAGGGCATTGTTATACAGATAAGGGTGTAATCTACACAACGAGACCGTTCCTGGGTTGTAATTCCACACCTGCACTAAATGGCACGTGTTATTGTGTCTTTTTTTACGGTTTGGGTGAAAACGCCTATACGTTTCAATGGGAATCACATTAAAATTAATATTTCAATAACCCCTGGTGCTACCACCTCATACGAGGTATCGTTGGATAGGTATGATTGCAAGCTACAAAACAACACCGCACTCGAGTTTTTATTCGACTGCTACACTAAATAACGACCTTAAATAGGTTTCGTTTACATTTGGCGAAAAAACGGCCCGTTCGTGTCGATGGGAGTTTTTTTTTTTTTTTTTAATTAATATTTCAATAACCACAGGTGGTATCAATTGAATCAAGGTATGCCTGGAAAGGTATTACTGCAAGCTACAAAACAAGACCTTTAGCACGGAAACGAGTGTGACCCTAACCCAAACCAGAGTCACCCTTTTGATGGGCCACACCCTGGAGCTGCGTGCCTAACGGAGAGTGGGAGAGCTGGAGACAACTTTTGAGCCGGGCCCTGGCTGGATGCTCCATCCTTTCACCAGCCATGGATGCGGCCAGGGCAGGGAATGGACCCTGGGACACAAGCCCAGTCGGGAGCTGCACGATGGGGTCCCGTCCCGGGTGAACTGGAGAGTGCAGAGCCAGGGTGGGAGATGCTGGCTGGAGTTCCAGGAACCCGGACTGCCCTTGCATCCCAGCCGGATGCCTGGCTTTCCGCTAATGCCGGCCAGGGGCAGGGAATGGATGAATCCTTGGGATGCCCGCCCCAACCCTAACCCAGGCCGGGCTGGAGTTCCTTTTCACCAGCCATGGATGCAGCGATGAATTCCAAATGGTCAGGGCCGGAATGGATGCCCCGGGAGGGACACAAGCCCAGTGCGGGCTGGAGTTCCGCGAGGTCGGGCGTGAACCCCTGCTCGTCCCGGTGAACAGCGATGAATTCATGAAATGCACGTCCCCTGTTCCCCCGGGTGCACGAGTGTGATGAGGCCGGGCTGGAGTTCCGGCGTGAACCCCTGCTCGTCCCCGGGTGCACGAATGGATGTGTGATGAGGCCGGGCTGGAGTTCCGCGAGGTCGGCGTGAACCCCTGCTCGTCCCCCGGGCAGCTGCAGGCGAACAGTGTGTTCCATGAGGCCGGGCTGGAGTTCACGCGAGGTCGGGTGAACCCCTCAGCTGCACGGCGGAACAGCGATGAATTCATGAAATGCACGTCCCCCGTCCCCCCCGGGTGCACGAGTGTTACGGGTCCGGGCTGGAGATCCGCGAGCTCGGGTGAACACCTGCACAAGGGCTGCGGAGACCCGTTAGAAGCAGCCCCGGAGGCCAGCGAAAATAGCCGAGTTGCCCCTCCCCCGGCGGCGGCTGCCTTCCGCCACGTCACGTCAGACGGGACTCTGGTCATGTGTTTTGCAACATGACCAGAGTCCCGTCCGTCTTGAAGTGGCGGATGGCTGCCGAAGCCACGGCGGGGAGGGACTTAATTCCCAGCTATTTTCAGACTCGGCGGGAAGGCAGCAGGAGGCTCCATTCACGGCTAACTCCCCGCGATCCCCGCTGACCGATCGGTGCCGGTTTAGCGCCTCAGCAGCGGGGGCGACGACCTCTAACATTCCCCGGGGAGCTGCCCGAGTGTAAGGCCGGGGACCCGTCTGCTGGGGAAAAAAATACCTGCACGCCCCCGGTGCACGGGTGTTACGGGTCCGTGCTGGAGTTCCGCGAGCTCGGGGTGAACACTTGCACAAAGCGCTGCGGAGGCCCCCTGTCCTTAACCCTTTCAGACCTGGTGTCCATTACAATGTACATCACCTGTTTGAGTTTTTGATAGTTCTAAAAACACCTGCAGTGTTTTTAGAATTCCTGCAGAAATCTGATTTTTTTTAGCAATTCAAATAAGAGTAACAGCATTTGCGTTGCGTTCCCCAATGTCATAAATATTTTCCACCAGTAGATGGCAGCAGCCCCTAAGAAGTGGAGTCGACAACCATTCAAATACTTGAAAAGGTACATTTGGAAGAGTTTTGAAGCCATGCAAGCAGGTAGAAACACCATTTCAAGGGCTGTAGTATCAGACTAAACAGCCTGTAACTGAGCCCAGTGTTTTGAGAGCGATTCCTGCAAAATTCAGCTTTTTTGGCCATTCAACTAAAAACCGCTGCTTTAAGCCTATGGGGCATTTGGAACAGCTTTGGCAGGCTCTCAAAGAATCAGCGAATGTGGTAGGTGGCTGAAAATTGCTACAGAGTACCTGTAGGACATGCAGATCATTGGTTGAAAAGCACAGGTTGCTGGGCCTTTCGGTTCCGACGCTGCCCCTGTCCTTAAATGCCACTTCTAAGTGCATTGCGGGCCCCTTGAAAAGGTACATTTGGAAGAGTTTTGAAGCCATGCAAGCAGGTAGAAACACCATTTCAAGGGCTGTAGTATCAGACTAAACAGCCTGTAACTGAGCCCAGTGTTTTGAGAGCGATTCCTGCAAAATTCAGCTTTTTTTGCCATTCAACTAAAGCGACCGCTGCTTTAAGCCTATGGGGCATTTGGAACAGCTTTGGCAGGCTCTCAAAGAATCAGCGAATGTGGTAGGTGGCTGAAAATTGCTACAGAGTACCTGTATTATATGCAGATAATACATGTAGAAGCACAGGTTTATGGGGCTTTTGGTTGAAATGCAGCAGCTTGCCTTAGATTGACTCCTACCGAGAGATTGCAGCATATTTGAGAAGAACCTCTTTAAGTGTTTCTCGGCTGTGCGACCAGATAGAAGCTCCATTTAAATGGCTGTAGTATCAGAGAATTAGTCTCTAACAGTATTCAGTGGCCTTGTAATGAATCCTGCAAAACTGATTTCTAAGAAAAAAAAAAAAAAAAAGATTACTGGCAGATGCAAATTCACTTCTTTTTTTTTTTTTTTCTCTGGAACAGTAAGTGCTAGAGAAACCATTCAAACAGTTCCTGTATCAGGGTAATAGGTAGCAATTGTGTACCAAATTTGAGACCAATCCGTTGAAAAACAGAGTTTTGATTCCAAAAAAAAAAGCAATTGTGTTTTGTGGATTTCAATGTTATCCTATGGGTTTTCTTCAAGTTGCGGTCTGGTGCAAAATTCTTCTTTTCCCTAGAAATACGAAACGCCAGGTGCTATCGTTTCAGGTAGGGCATTGTTATACAGATCAGGGTGTAATCTACACAACGAGACCGTTCCTGGGTTGTAATTCCACACCTGCACTAAATGGCACGTGTTATTGTGTCTTTTTTTACGGTTTGGGTGAAAACGCCTATACGTTTCAATGGGAATCACATTAAAATTAATATTTCAATAACCCCTGGTGCTACCACCTCATACGAGGTATCGTTGGATAGGTATGATTGCAAGCTACAAAACAACACCGCACTCGAGTTTTTATTCGACTGCTACACTAAATAACGACCTTAAATAGGTTTCGTTTACATTTGGCGAAAAAACGGCCCGTTCGTGTCGATGGGAGTTTTTTTTTTTTTTTTTTTAATTAATTTTCAATAACCACAGGTGGTATCAATTGAATCAAGGTATGCCTGGAAAGGTATTACTGCAAGCTACAAAACAAGACCTTTAGCACGGAAACGAGTGTGACCCTAACCCTAAACCAGAGTCACACTTTTGATGGGCCACAGCTGGAGCTGCGTGCCGGCAACGGAGAGTGGGAGAGCTGGAGAGTGGGAGAGCTTGGGAGCGGGACTGCACTTGCATCCCAGCCGGATGCCTGGCTTTGGGATGCTCCATCCTTTTCACCAGCCATGGATGCGGCCAGGCAGGGGAATGGATGCCTGGGACACAAGCCCAGTGCGGGGGCTGCGGGGGATGCACGCCCCCTGGCGGGCTGGAGTGGGACCCTGCTCGCCCCCCCACCAGCCTGGAGTTCCGGTGAACAAATGCACGCCCCCGTCCCCCTGGGTGACGAGTGTTACGAGGCCGGGCTGGAGTTCCGCGAGGTGGCGTGAACCCCTGCTCGCCCCGGGAGCTGCACGGCGCACGAAATTCATGTGCACGAGGGCGTGAACCCTGCTGCCGGGCGGGAGAGTTCCGCCCCCTGCTCGCCCCCGGGAGCTGCACGGTGGAACAGCGAAATTCATGAAATGCACGCCCCGCCCCCGGTGCACGAGTGTGACGAGGCCGGGCTGGAGTTCCGCGAGGTCGGCGTGAACCCCTGCTCGCCCCCCGGGGAGCCCCCCCCGGTGCACGAAATTCATGAAATGCATGTTCCCCCGGTGAGGCCGGGCTGGAGTTCCGCGAGGTCGGCGTGAACCCCTGCTCGCCCCCGGGAGCTGCACGAACAGTGTGAATGAAATGCACGCCCCGGCTGGAGATCCGGGGTCCGGCTGGAGATCCGGGTGAACACCTGCACAAGGGCTGCGGAGACCCGAAGCAGCCCCGAGGGTTAGCGAAAATAGCCGAGCCGAACCCTCCCCTCCCGCCGCGGGAACGGCTGCCGTCAAATGCGCTGCCTTCCGCCACGTCACGTCAGACGGGACTCTGGTCATGTGTTTTGCAACATGACCAGAGTCCCGTCCGTCTTGAAGTGGCGGATGGCTGCCGAAGCCACGGCGGGGAGGGACTTAATTCCCAGCTATTTTCAGACTCGGCGGGAAGGCAGCAGGAGGCTCCATTCACGGCTAACTCCCCGCGATCCCCGCTGACCGATCGGTGCCGGTTTAGCGCTCCAGGCAGTCGGATACTTTAGCGCCTCAGCAGCGGGGGCGACGACCTCGAACATTCCCCGGGGAGCTGCCCGAGTGTAAGGCCGGGGACCCGTCTGCTGGGGGAAAAAAATACCTGCACGCCCCCCCCGGGTGCACGGGTGTTACGGGTCCGTGCTGGAGTTCCGCGAGCTCGGGGTGAACACTTGCACAAGCGCTGCGGAGGCCCCCCTGTCCTTAACCCTTTCAGACCTGGTGTCCATTACAACGTACATCACCTGTTTGAGCGTTTTTCGATAGTTCTAAAAACACCTGCAGTGTTTTTAGAAGAATTCCTGCAGAAATCTGATTTTTTTAGCAATTCAAATAAGAGTAACAGCATTTGCGTTGGGTTCCCCGATGTCATACATATTTTCCACCAGTAGATGGCAGCAGCCCCTAAGAAGTGGAGTCGACAACCATTCAAATACTTGAAAAGGTACATTTGGAAGAGTTTTGAAGCCATGCAAGCAGGTAGAAACACCATTTCAAGGGCTGTAGTATCAGACTAAACAGCCTGTAACTGAGCCCAGTGTTTTGAGAGCGATTCCTGCAAAATTCAGCTTTTTGGCCATTCAACT
The DNA here is from genome assembly GCA_036884735.1 of Huso huso. NCBI lineage: Eukaryota > Metazoa > Chordata > Actinopteri > Acipenseriformes > Acipenseridae > Huso > Huso huso. The sequence goes on along the minus strand of CM072664.1, from coordinate 112,474,386 downwards.
AAGGCGACCGCTGCTTTAAGCCTATGGGGCATTTGGAACAGCTTTGGCAGGCTCTCAAAGAATCAGCGAATGTGGTAGGTGGCTGAAAATTGCTACAGAGTACCTGTAGGACATGCAGATCATTGGTTGAAAAGCACAGGTTGCTGGGCCTTTCGGTTCCGACGCTGCCCCTGTCCTTAAATGCCACTTCTAAGTGCATTATGGGCCCCTTGAAAAGGTACATTTGGAAGAGTTTTGAAGCCATGCAAGCAGGTAGAAACACCATTTCAAGGGCTGTAGTATCAGACTAAACAGCCTGTAACTGAGCCCAGTGTTTTGAGAGCGATTCCTGCAAAATTCAGCTTTTTGGCCATTCAACTAAGGCGACCGCTGCTTTAAGCCTATGGGGCATTTGGAACAGCTTTGGCAGGCTCTCAAAGAATCAGCGAATGTGGTAGGTGGCTGAAAATTGCTACAGAGTACCTGTATTATATGCAGATAATACATGTAGAAGCACAGGTTTATGGGGCTTTTGGTTGAAATGCAGCAGCTTGCCTTAGATTGACTCCTACCGAGAGATTGCAGCATATTTGAGAAGAACCTTTTTAAGTGTTTCTCGGCTGTGCGACCAGATAGAAGCTCCATTTAAATGGCTGTAGTATCAGAGAATTAGTCTCTAACAGTATTCAGTGGCCTTGTAATGAATCCTGCAAAACTGATTTCTAAGAAAAAAAAAAAAAGATTACTGGCAGATGCAAATTCACTTTTTTTTTTTTTTTTTTCTCTGGAACAGTAAGTGCTAGAGAAACCATTCAAACAGTTCCTGTATCAGGGTAATAGGTAGCAATTGTGTACCAAATTTGAGACCAATCCGTTGAAAAACAGAGTTTTGATTCCAAAAAAGCAATTGTGTTTTGTGGATTTCAATGTTATCCTATGGGTTTTCTTCAAGTTGCGGTCTGGTGCAAAATTCTTTTTTTTCCTAGAAATACGAAACGCCAGGTGCTATCGTTTCAGGTAGGGCATTGTTATACAGATCAGGGTGTAATCTACACAACGAGACCGTTCCTGGGTTGTAATTCCACACCTGCACTAAATGGCACGTGTTATTGTGTCTTTTTTTACGGTTTGGGTGAAAACGCCTATACGTTTCAATGGGAATCACATTAAAATTAATATTTCAATAACCCTGGTGCTACCACCTCATACGAGGTATCGTTGGATAGGTATGATTGCAAGCTACAAAACAACACCGCACTCGAGTTTTTATTCGACTGCTACACTAAATAACGACCTTAAATAGGTTTCGTTTACATTTGGCGAAAAAACGCCCGCTCGTGTCGATGGGAGTTTTTTTTTTTTTTTAATTAATATTTCAATAACCACAGGTGGTATCAATTGAATCAAGGTATGCCTGGAAAGGTATTACTGCAAGCTACAAAACAAGACCTTTAGCACGGAAACGAGTGTGACCCTAACCCTAACCCTAACCCTAAACCAGAGTCACACTTTTGATGGGCCACAGCTGGAGCTGCGTGCCGGCAACGGAGAGTGGGAGAGCTGGAGAGTGGGAGAGCTTGGGAGCGGGACTGCACTTGCATCCCAGCCGGATGCCTGGCTTTGGGATGCTCCATCCTTTTCACCAGCCATGGATGCGGCCAGGGCAGGGGAATGGATGCCTGGGACACAAGCCCAGTGGGAGGAGCTGCCCGAGGTTAGGAGGTCCCGCGTCCCGGTGAACAGCGGAATTCATGAAATGCACGCCCCCGTCCCCGGTGAACAGGGATGTGTGAATTCATGAAATGGATGCGGCCCCCCGATCCCGGGAACACAAGTGATGAGGCGGGGGCTGGAGTTCCGGGCGAGCTCGTGAACAGCGATGAATTCCCTGAAATGCGTCCCCGGGGTGCACGGTGTGATGAGGCCGGGCTGGAGTTCCGCGAGGTCGGCGTGAACCCCTGCTCGTCCCCCCCGGGTGCACGAGTGTGATGAGGCCGGGCTGGAGTTCCGCGAGGTCGGCGTGAACACCTGCACAAGGGCTGCGGAGACCCGTTAGAAGCAGCCCCGGAGGGCAGCGAAAATGCACGCCGAGTGCACGAGTCCCCCCCCGCCGCCTTCGCAGCCTTCTGCCCGTCAGACGGAGACCGGACTGGTCATGTGTTTTGCATTCATGATGACCAGAGTCCCCCCCGCCTTGAAGTGGCGGATGGCTGCCGCCACGGCGGGAGGGGACTTAATTCCCAGCTATTTTCAGACTCGGCGGGAAGGCAGCAGGAGGCTCCATTCACGGCTAACTCCCCGCGATCCCCGCTGACCGATCGGTGCGGTTTAGCGCCCAGGCAGTCGGATACTTTAGCGCCTCAGCAGCGGGGCGACGACCTCTAACATTCCCCGGGAGCTGCCCGAGTGTAAGGCCGGGGACCCGCCTGCTGGGGAAAAAAATACCTGCACGCCCCCGGTGCACGGGTGTTACGGGTCCGTGCTGGAGTTCCGCGAGCTCGGGGTGAACACTTGCACAAGCGCAAGGCCCCCCTGTCCTTAACCCTTTCAGACCTGGTGTCCATTACAATGTACATCACCTGTTTGAGGGTTTTTCGATAGTTCTAAAACACCTGCAGTGTTTTTAGAAGAATTCCTGCAGAAATCTGATTTTTTAGCAATTCAAATAAGAGTAACAGCATTTGCGTTGGGTTCCCCGATGTCATACATATTTTCCACCAGTAGATGGCAGCAGCCCCTGAAGAAGTGGAGTCGACAACCATTCAAATACTTGAAAAGGTACATTTGGAAGAGTTTTTTGAAGCCATGCAAATAGGTAGAAACACCATTTCAAGGGCTGTAGTATCAGACTAAACAGCCTGTAACTGAGCCCAGTGTTTTGAGAGCCCCTTCCTGCAAAATTCAGCTTTTGGCCATTCAACTAAGGAAAAAGTGCTTTGTTATGGGGCATTTGGAACAGCTTTGGCAGGCTCTCAAAGAATCAGCGAATGTGGTAGGTGGCTGAAAATTGCTACAGAGTACCTGTAGGACATGCAGATCATTGGTTGAAAAGCACAGGTTGCTGGGCCTTTCGGTTCCGACGCTGCCCCTGTCCTTAAATGCCACTTCTAAGTGCATTGCGGGCCCCTTGAAAAGGTACATTTGGAAGAGTTTTGAAGCCATGCAAGCAGGTAGAAACACCATTTCAAGGGCTGTAGTATCAGACTAAACAGCCTGTAACTGAGCCCAGTGTTTTGAGAGCGATTCCTGCAAAATTCAGCTTTTTGGCCATTCAACTAAGGCGACCGCTGCTTTAAGCCTATGGGGCATTTGGAACAGCTTTGGCAGGCTCTCAAAGAATCAGCGAATGTGGTAGGTGGCTGAAAATTGCTACAGAGTACCTGTAGGACATGCAGATAATACATGTAGAAGCACAGGTTTATGGGGCTTTTGGTTGAAATGCAGCAGCTTGCCTTAGATTGACTCCTACCGAGAGATTGCAGCATATTTGAGAAGAACCTTTTTAAGTGTTTCTCGGCTGTGCGACCAGATAGAAGCTCCATTTAAATGGCTGTAGTATCAGAGAATTAGTCTCTAACAGTATTCAGTGGCCTTGTAATGAATCCTGCAAAACTGATTTCTAAGAAAAAAAAAAAAGATTACTGGCAGATGCAAATTCACTTCTTTTTTTTTATTTCTCTGGAACAGTAAGTGCTAGAGAAACCATTCAAACAGTTCCTGTATCAGGGTAATAGGTAGCAATTGTGTACCAAATTTGAGACCAATCCGTTGAAAAACAGAGTTTTGATTCCAAAAAGCAATTGTGTTTTGTGGATTTCAATGTTATCCTATGGGTTTTCTTCAAGTTGCGGTCTGGTGCAAAATTCTTTTTTCCCTAGAAATACGAAACGCCAGGTGCTATCGTTTCAGGTAGGGCATTGTTATACAGATCAGGGTGTAATCTACACAACGAGACCGTTCCTGGGTTGTAATTCCACACCTGCACTAAATGGCACGTGTTATTGTGTCTTTTTTGTTTTTTGGGTGAAAACGCCTATACGTTTCAATGGGAATCACATTAAAATTAATATTTCAATAACCCCTGGTGCTACCACCTCATACGAGGTATCGTTGGATAGGTATGATTGCAAGCTACAAAACAACACCGCACTCGAGTTTTTATTCGACTGCTACACTAAATAACGACCTTAAATAGGTTTCGTTTACATTTGGCGAAAAAACGGCCCGTTCGTGTCGATGGGAGTTTTTTTTTTTTTTTTAATTAATATTTCTAATAACCACAGGTGGTATCAATTGAATCAAGGTATGCCTGGAAAGGTATTACTGCAAGCTACAAAACAAGACCTTTAGCACGAAACAGTGGTGAAACGAGTGTGACCCTAACCCTAAACCAGAGTCACACTTTTGATGGGCCACAGCTGGAGCTGCGTGCCGGCAACGGAGAGTGGGAGAGCTGGAGAGTGGGAGAGCTTGGGAGCGGGACTGCACTCGCATCCCAGCCGGATGCCTGGCTTTGGGATGCGCCATCCTTTTCACCAGCCATGGATGCGGCCAGGGCAGGGGAATGGATGCCTGGGACACAAGCCCAGTGCGGGAGCTGCACGGCGGTTAGCCGGGTCCCGCGTCCGGGTGAACAGCGATGAATTCATGAAATGCAAGTCCCTGTTCCCCCGGTGAACAGCGTGATGAGGCCGGGCTGGAGTTCCGCGGCCCCCTGCTCGCCCCCGGTGCACGGTGCACAGAGTTCCGTGATGAGGCCGGGCTGGGGAGTTCCGGCGGGGTGAGGCGTGAACCCCTGCCGCCCCCCCGGTGCACGGGTGTCATGAGGCCGGGCTGGAGTTCCGCGAGGTATTCATGAAAACACCTGCACAAGGGCCGCCGGGAGACCCGGCGGAGAAGCAGCCCCGAGGGCGAAATAGCCGAGTTCATGAAATCCCCCCCCCCCCGGGTGCACTTGGCAGCATCCCGCCGCGTCCCCTGCCAGGACGGGACTCTGGTCATGTCACAATTCAACATGACCAGAGTCCCGTCCAACGTTGAAGTGGGCGATGTCTGCCAAGGCACAGCGGGGGGGGCTTAACTCGGCTATTTTCAGACTCGGCGGGAAGGCAGCAGAGCGCTCCATTCACGGCTAACTCCCCGGATCCCCGCTGACCGATCGGGTGCCGGTTTAGCGCCCAGGCAGTCGGATACTTTAGCGCCTCAGCAGCGGGGCGACGACCTCGAACATTCCCCCGGGAGCTGCCCGAGTGTAAGGCCGGGACCCGTCTGCTGGGGAAAAAAATACCTGCACGCCCCCGGTGCACGGGTTACGGGTCCGTGCTGGAGTTCCGCGAGCGGGGTGAACACTTGCACAAAAGCGCCAGCAGCGGAGGCCCCCCTGTCCTTAACCCTTTCAGACCTGGTGTCCATTACAATGTACATCACCTGTTTGAGCGTTTTTCGATAGTTCTAAAACACCTGCAGTGTTTTTAGAAGAATTCCTACAGAAATTTTTTTTTTAGCAATTCAAATAAGAGTAACAGCATTTGCGTTGGGTTCCCCGATGTCATAAATATTTTCCACCAGTAGATGGCAGCAGCCCCTAAGAAGTGGAGTCGACAACCATTCAAATACTTGAAAAGGTACATTTGGAAGAGTTTTGAAGCCATGCAAGCAGGTAGAAACACCATTTCAAGGGCTGTAGTATCAGACTAAACAGCCTGTAAAAGCCCAGTGTTTTGAGAGCGATTCCTGCAAAATTCAGCTTTTGGCCATTCAACTAAAGCGACCGCTGCTTTTGAGCCTATGGGGCATTTGGAACAGCTTTGGCAGGCTCTCAAAGAATCAGCGAATGTGGTAGGTGGCTGAAAATTGCTACAGAGTACCTGTAGGACATGCAGATCATTGGTTGAAAAGCACAGGTTGCTGGGCCTTTCGGTTCCGACGCTGCCCCTGTCCTTAAATGCCACTTCTAAGTGCATGCAGGCCCCTTGAAAAGGTACATTTGGAAGAGTTTTGAAGCCATGCAAGCAGGTAGAAACACCATTTCAAGGGCTGTAGTATCAGACTAAACAGCCTGTAACTGAGCCCAGTGTTTTGAGAGCGATTCCTGCAAAATTCAGCTTTTTGGCCCATTCAACTAAGGCGACCGCTGCTTTAAGCCTATGGGGCATTTGGAACAGCTTTGGCAGGCTCTCAAAGAATCAGCGAATGTGGTAGGTGGCTGAAAATTGCTACAGAGTACCTGTATTACATGCAGATAATACATGTAAAGCACAGGTTTATGGGGCTTTTTGGTTCCGAATGCAGCAGCTGTCCTTAGATTGACTGCCACCGAGAGATTGCAGCCCCTTTGAGAAGAACCTTTGGAAGAGTTTCTCGCCATGCAAGCAGATAGAAACTCCATTTAAATGGCTGTAGTATCAGAGAATTAGTCTCTAACAGTATTCAGTGGCCTTGTAATGAATCCTGCAAAAACTGATTTCTAAGAAAAAAAAAAAAAATTACTGGCAGATGCAAATTCACTTTTTTTTTTTTTTTATTTCTCTGGAACAGTAAGTGCTAGAGAAACCATTCAAACAGTTCCTGTATCAGGGTAATAGGTAGCAATTGTGTACCAAATTTGAGACCAATCCGTTGAAAAACAGAGTTTTGATTCCAAAAAAAACAATTGTGTTTTGTGGATTTCAATGTTATCCTATGGGTTTTCTTCAAGTTGCGGTCTGGTGCAAAATTCTTCTTTTCCTAGAAATACGAAACGCCAGGTGCTATCGTTTCAGGTAGGGCATTGTTATACAGATCAGGGTGTAATCTACACAACGAGACCGTTCCTGGGTTGTAATTCCACACCTGCACTAAATGGCACGTGTTATTGTGTCTTTTTTAACGGTTTTTTTTTTTGGTGAAAACGCCTAGACGTTTCAATGGGAATCACATTAAAATTAATATTTCAATAACCCCTGGTGCTACCACCTCATACGAGGTATCGTTGGATAGGTATGATTGCAAGCTACAAAACAACACCGCACTCGAGTTTTTATTCGACTGCTACACTAAATAACGACCTTAAATAGGTTTCGTTTACATTTGGCGAAAAAACGGCCCGTTCGTGTCGATGGGAGTTTTTTTTTTTTTTTTTTTTTTAATTAATATTTCAATAACCACAGGTGGTATCAATTGAATCAAGGTATGCCTGGAAAGGTATTACTGCAAGCTACAAAACAAGACCTTTAGCACGGAAACGAGTGTGACCCTAACCCTAAACCAGAGTCACACTTTTGATGGGCCACAGCTGGAGCTGCGTGCCGGCAACGGAGAGTGGGAGAGCTGGAGAGTGGGAGAGCTTGGGAGCGGGACTGCACTTGCATCCCAGCCGGATGCCTGGCTTTGGGATGCGCCATCCTTTTCACCAGCCATGGATGCGGCCAGGGCAGGGGAATGGATGCCTGGGACACAAGCCCAGTGCGGGGAGCTGCACGGCGGTTAGCCGGGGTCCCGCGTCCCGGGTGAACAGCGATGAATTCATGAAATGCACGTCCCCCGTTCCCCCGGGTGCACGAGTGTGATGAGGCCGGGCTGGAGTTCCGCGAGGTCGGCGTGAACCCCTGCTCGTCCCCCCCGGGTGCACGAGTGTGATGAGGCCGGGCTGGAGTTCCGCGAGGTCGGGTGAACACCTGCATTCCCGAAAACGCACGCCCGTGATGAGGCCGGGCTGGAGATCAGCCCGAGGGGGGTGAACACCTGCACAAGGGCTGCTCGAATGTTAGCAGCAGCCCGGAGCGAATAGCCAACGAAATGGCCGATCCCGCGGTGCACGGTGCCTTCCGGGCCACGTTCACGGAGGCGGGACTCTGGTCATGTGTTTTGCAACATGACCAGAGTCCCGCCCAACGGACGTGGCGGATGGCTGCCGGCAGTACACAGCGGGAGGGGGTTAACTCACAGCTATTTTCAGACTCGGGCGGAAGGCAGCAGGAGGCTCCATTCACGGCTAACTCCCCGCGGTCCCGCTGACCGATCGGTGCCGGTTTAGCGCCCAGGCAGTCGGATACTTTTAGCCCTCAGCAGCGGGGCGGCGACCTCATTCTACATTCCCCGGGAGCTGCCCGAGTGTAAGGCCGGGACCCGCCTGCTGGGGGAAAAAAACCCTGCCCCACGTCCCCCGGTGCACCCGTGCTGGAGTTCCTTGAGCTCGGGGTGAACACTTGAACACTTGCTCGAGGCCCCCTGTCCTTAACCCCGACCTGGTGCCAGTGTTTTCACCTGTTTGAGATAGTTCTAAAAACACCTGCAGTGTTTTTAGAAGAATTCGGAAATTTTTTTTTAGCAATTCAAATAAGAACAATTTGCGTTGGGTTCCCCGATGTCATTTATATTTTCCACCAGTAGATGGCAGTTCCCCTAAGAAGTGGAGTCATAAATATTTTTGAAAAGGTAGATTTGGCAAGCCAGCCCTAAACAAGTTCAAGGGCTGTAGTCGACTAACCCTGTAACTGAGCCCAGTGAAATTCCCTGAAAAGTACATTTGTTAAAGAGTTTTTAAGCCTATGGGGCATTTTTTGGCAGGCTCTCCAAGAATCAGCGAATGTGGTAGGTGGCTGAAAATTGCTACAGAGTACCTGTAGGACATGCAGATAATTGGTTGAAAAGCACAGGTTGCTGGGCCTTTCGGTTCCGACGCTGCCCCTGTCCTTAAATGCCACTTCTAAGTGCATTGCAGGCCCCTTGAAAAGGTACATTTGGAAGAGTTTTGAAGCCATGCAAGCAGGTAGAAACACCATTTCAAGGGCTGTAGTATCAGACTAACAGCCTGTAACTGAGCCCAGTGTTTTTAGAGCGATTCCTGCAAAATTCAGCTTTTTTGCCATTCAACTAAGGCGACCGCTGCTTTAAGCCTATGGGGCATTTGGAACAGCTTTGGCAGGCTCTCAAAGAATCAGCGAATGTGGTAGGTGGCTGAAAATTGCTACAGAGTACCTGTAGGACATGCAGATAATACATGTAAAGCACAGGTTTATGGGGCTTTTGGTTCCGAAATGCAGCAGCTTGCCTTAGATTGACTCCTAAGAGCACAGCAGGCCCCTTGAAAAGAACCTTTTAAGTTTTTGAAGCCATGCAACCAGATAGAAACACCATTTAAATGGCTGTAGTATCAGAGAATTAGTCTCTAACAGTATTCAGTGGCCTTGTAATGAATCCTGCAAAACTGATTTCTAAGAAAAAAAAGATTACTGGCAGATGCAAATTCACTTTTTTTTTTTATTTCTCTGAACAGTAAGTGCTAGAGAAACCATTCCAAACAGTTCCTGTATCAGGGTAATAGGTAGCAATTGTGTACCAAATTTGAGACCAATCCGTTGAAAAACAGAGTTTTGATTCCAAAAAAACAATTGTGTTTTGTGGATTTCAATGTTATCCTATGGGTTTTCTTCAAGTTGCGGTCTGGTGCAAAATTCTTCTTTTCCCTAGAAATACGAAACGCCAGGTGCTATCGTTTCAGGTAGGGCATTGTTATACAGATCAGGGTGTAATCTACACAACGAGACCGTTCCTGGGTTGTAATTCCACACCTGCACTAAATGGCACGAGTTATTGTGTGTCTTTTTACGGTTTTTTGGTGAAACGCCCAGACGTTTCAATGGGAATCACATTAAAATTAATATTTCAATAACCCCTGGTGCTACCACCTCATACGAGGTATCGTTGGATAGGTATGATTGCAAGCTACAAAACAACACCGCACTCGAGTTTTTATTCGACTGCTACACTAAATAACGACCTTAAATAGGTTTCGTTTACATTTGGCGAAAAAACGGCCCGTTCGTGTCGATGGGAGTTTTTTTTTTTTTTTTTTAAATTAATATTTCAATAACCACAGGTGGTATCAATTGAATCAAGGTATGCCTGGAAAGGTATTACTGCAAGCTACAAAACAAGACCTTTAGCACGGAAACGAGTGTGACCCTAACCCTAAACCCTAACCCTAACCCTAACCCTGACCCTGACCCTGACCCTGACCCCCCCACCCAAACCCCGGCCCCGACCCTCAAACCCCTAACCCTAACCCTAACCCTAACCCTAACCCTAATCCCTAACCCTAACCCTAACCCTAATCCCTAACCCTAACCCTAACCCTAACCCTAACCCTAACCCTAGCCCTAACCCCTAACCCTAACCCTAGCCCTAGCCCTAGCCCTAACCCTAACCCTAGCCCTAGCCCTAGCCCTAGCCCTAGCCCTAGCCCTAACCCTAGCCCTAACCCTAGCCCTGACCCTGACCCTGACCCTGACCCTGACCCTGACCCTGACCCTCCTGCCATCCACCACCCTAACCCTAACCCTGACCCTAATCCTAACCCTAACCCTAACCCCAACCCCAAACCCAAATCTAACCGCAACCCTAACCGCACGTCTATCCCCAACCCCTACCCCCGCTGCACCCCCACCTCTAACCCTAACCCACACCACACCCCAGACCCAGAGACTACCAGAGAACCGACGACTCAGCAACAGTCCAGCAACACTGCCCAGGAGAACCTACCAGGTTCACAGACACATCAACACGGACAAAAGAACATAGACTGGAGCCTGCAAACCAACAAGAACATTCTCATCATTGGGGACTCCAATCTCCACAGAATCCCGGACCACACCCAGAGCCAAATACAGATTGAAAGCTACCCGAGCAAAATTCCTACATGCAGCCAACCTTCTGGACAAAGCCAAAACAGATAGAGGAGTGACCAAAGTGATCCTATCATTCGGAATCAACAACAAGGACCAGAAAGTCAAAGAGACAGCTATCAAAAACCTACAAAGGATGTACAGGTCAGCAAAGACACAACCTTCCCAACTGCAGAAATCAAAGTGCCACTGGTGAACTTCTCACGAGCACTAGACATGCAGGCCCAACGGAACTTGGAAGAACTAAACGGATTCATCTCAGCCAACCTACCACACATACCGCTATTACCAACTGAGAAATTTCAAGTAAGCGGAGACAACATCCACTGGACAACCAATACAGCCAAAGATATGCTCCAGCACTGGTGCCAGCATTTAAACTAGGAGACCCCACAAGCCCAAATATCTCCAGGAGGGGGGCATCCAACATAGTCAATCTATGTAAATACTTCACACCAACAGAGAGTCAAAACAGCCTTTTGAGCAAAGGCCTCCCTTCATACCCACACCGCAAAACTAAAGCAAAACAGAAGCAGACACTGCGAGCAGAAACACAAGACTACCATAGGAGGCTAAAAATCGAACCTTCTTTGAAGAGGAAGGAGACTCAAAAAACACATACCCTTCCTACCCAAATCCAACTGGGAACCAAATAACAACCAAGTTCCACAGGAAATCACAGAGATTATTCTTGAAGATCTAAAAACAATACACAGCCTTAACCCAGGTAACTACAAAACAGAAGACAACCTAACAGCACCAGAAAGGATTGCACTTAAGGAATTACAAAAACATACCGACATCATTTTCAAACCAGCAGACAAGGGAAGTTCAATAGTAATAATGGATAGAGAAGACTACATCTTTGAAGCCAACAGACAACTAAATAATCAAGAACACTACAGGAAATTAGACGCACCAATTTATCTTGATTCTGCTCAGAAATTAACAGAATAATACAAACACTAACAGACCACAAAATAATTACTAGAAAACAGGCACACTATCTCAAGGGGCAGACACACCCAGAGCACGCATTTTTTACATGCTACCAAAATACACAAATCACCAGACACATGGACTATCCCACACCATACCACCAGGCAGACCGATAGTATCGGATTGCAACAGTGAATCATATAAATTGCAGAATACATAGACCACTTTTAAACCCCCCTATCCACCAAACACACTAGCTACCTTAAAGACACATATGACTTCATTGACAAAATTAAAACACTCAAACTACCAGAAACAGCTTTTCTCTTCACAATAGATATAGACAGCTTGTACACAAACATAGAGACCAACGCAGGCATTGCAGCTATCAGGAAATGTCTAAATCTAAACCGGATCCAACCAGACCAGACGAGGAACTGATCAAACTCCTGAAATCAGCTTAACAAAAAACGACTTTGAATTCGACAACCAATTCTACCTCCAAACCAAAGGAACAGCGATGGGGAAACGCTTTGCCCATCATATGCTAACATCTACATGGCCGATTGGGAAGAAACAATCCTCCCAGATGCCCACACAGACCAACTCACTATTTCAGGTACCTAGATGACATTTGGGGCACTTGGACACATAGCATGGAGGAATTTACATTTCATCTCGTTACTTAACACACACCACCAGTCCATCAAGGTAAAATACACCACACAACACAGCAAAGTAAACTTTTTAGACACCACCACTTACAAAGGACCACATTTTTCACAAACACACCAACTAGACACCAAAGTATATTTTAAAGAAACTGACACACACACTCTACTACACAAAACCAGCTATCACCCTAAACACACGTTTAGAGGTTTAATAAAATCACAACTGCTCAGATTCCACAGAATTTGCACACAACATACTGACTTCCAGGCAGCTACCAAAGTCTTATTCACAGCACTCAAGCAAAGGGGGTACTCCCGTTCCTTCCTCAGAGGAATAAGGAAAACCTTCTTAGAACAAAAGCCTAGAGACAACAAAAGATTATTCCACTTATAACTACCTACTCACATTTTAGTGTGGCAGCTAATTCACAGATAAAACAAAACCCAACCAACAAATTACAAGACACCAACCTTCTTACAGGACACAAGATCATCTCAGCCTACAGAAAAAACAAAAACTTGACCAACTATTTAGTGTCCAGTAAACTGCCTTCACTTAATCGCAAACCAACAAAAGCATCACGACACTTCAAGCAACTTTCCTCCCTCCGGAGCCAATCCACAGGCATCACATACAACATTCCACAAACCTTTACACAAAACAGCAGGAACTGCATCTACGCAATACAATGCGATACATGCAAAATCATTTACATTGGAGAAACAGGCAACACTATCCGAGTAAGACTAACACAACACATCTATAATATCAAACACAAAAAAGAATCACAAACACCTCTAGTAGCACACTTTCTACAACACAACTTGAATCTCTGAAAATTACAGGGCTGGAGAGGAACCAGAACTGGACAATCGGAGAAAGGAAATGGAGAGAAAAGACTGGATCAACAAACTACAAACAACTTTCCCGCTAGGCCTGAACATTAGAAACTCCACGATAGACCTACACTAGAAAAGGAGCTCCAAAACAAAAAAAACAAAGAAAGAAATCCAAAAAGAGCCAGATGGCCAGTGCATCTTTCTTTCCCTGAAAAACCAACCAAGTGTGGAGTTCTCAGGGAAACAAAGTTCCTACCTCAACCTAACCCTAACCCTAACCCTAACCCTAACCCTAACCCTAACCCTAACCTAACCTAACCCTAACCTAACCCTAACCCTAACCCTAACCCTAACCCTAACCCTGATGAAGCCTAATGAAGAGGCAAAACGTTGTGTACACCTAGAAGAATTAGAAATTGAGGAAACCAACAGAGACCAAGGCAAGAGATCCAACAGGACAGGATTCTCTACCATCTCCTGGCTACCCCAACCATAGATTAAATAAGAACTTAGGACTAAACTCATTTTTCTTTTTTCAGCAAATAACCGTTTTTTTCTTTACAGCAGCTAACCAGAAAACATTTCTCTCTTTTAGGATATCTTGCAAAAAAACTAACCCCCTTCCTTTCCCAGCTCTTAAATACTGCCGTACTAACTCAGCACTCCGAAGGGTAAGTATTGATTGTGTTTGTAGTGGAAACCTAACGGTGCCAACATAAGCTACAAACCAATCACTTGCCCACCTCCCATCCCACCCACACAGCACTTCGAAAGGTAAGTATATTGTTTTGTAGTGGAAACCTAACGGTGCCAACAGAAGCTACAAATCAATAATTCTCTCATTTTTCACACCCACATACACCCAGGAACACTACAACACATCACCCCTAACCACTCTTTCCTTTCAGCATGATGGAATCCTCCATACACCCAGTAAAGACCTTCTACAGAATGATCCAAACAATCCCATTTGGACAACGTTAATGAGGCTATCATTAACAACAAAGTACCACCAGGAATGCTGAAACAAACCCACCACTTACAATTCTACATCAAACCAGCCCTGCCAACTCCAGCCCTAACCAGAACTCTTAGCAGCCAATGCTAAAAATTGGATGCACACAAATCTTCAAATCCTGCAAATACATTACGAAGATACACTCTCCAGAATACAAACAGACCTGCACAAAATACCAACCAGGAACTGGCAGGAACCATTTCAGAAGGCGAAAACTTGGGCCTACAGGAATTTTAGGAAGAAGATCAAGCAGACAACCTTCCAGACAGCTTTTCTAATAGCACAAGAAAATCTGAGCCACTGCAAGCAACCCAGCAACCCCAGCCGAGCCTTAGCAACAACTCCTTCGCAGTGCTGGCAGACAATGAACCTCTGCCCCAGAGACCTCTACCCAAGAGGCCCAACAAACCACACACCAGCAATGTGGCCACCTACATTTCAGAGGACATAACCAGGATCTCAACCAACCAAACGCAACCAAACAACAACACCAGACAGAGGAGCACCTTAGACCAACCAACAGAAACAAATGAAGACTGGCTGAACGTCAAAGCCCTTACATATGCTGCCCAGCTCAACACACCTATTGGACCCTCTGAACCAACCTCCCACTCCAACCAGACTCCTCCCCCAACCCTAACCCTAACCCTGACCCTAACCCTAACCCTAACCCTAACCCTGACCCTAACCCTAACCCTAACCCTAACCCTAACCCTAATCCTAAACCTAATCCTAAACCCAACCCTAACCCTAACCCTAACCCTAACCCTAACCCTAACCCTAACCCCAAACCCAAATCTAACCGCAACCCTAACCACACGTCTATCCCCAACCCCTACCCCGCTGCACCCCCACCCCTAACCCTAACCCACACCACACCCCGACCCAGACACTACCAGAGAACCGACGACTCAGCAACAGTCCAGCAACACTGCCCAGGAGAACCTACCAGGTTCACAGACACATCAACACGGACAAAAAGAACATAGACTGGAGCCTGCAAACTAACAAGAACATTCTCATCATTGGGGACTCCAATCTCCACAGAATCCCGGACCACACCCAGAGCCAAATACAGATTGAAAGCTACCCCGGAGCAAAATTCCTACATGCAGCCAACCTTCTGGACAAAGCCAAAACAGATAGAGGAGTGACCAAAGTGATCCTATCATTCGGAATCAACAACAAGGACCAGAAAGTCAAAGAGACAGCTATCAAAAACCTACAAAGGATGTACAGGTCAGCAAAGACAACCTTCCCAACTGCAGAAATCAAAGTGCCACTGGTGAACTTCTCACGAGCACTAGACATGCAGGCCCAACGGAACTTGGAAGAACTAAACGGATTCATCTCAGCCAACCTACCACACATACCGCTATTACCAACTGAGAAATTTCAAGTAGGCGGAGACAACATCCACTGGACAACCAACACAGCCAAAGATATGCTCCAGCACTGGTGCCAGCATTTAAACTAGGAGACCCCACAAGCCCAAACATCTCCAGGGAGGGGGGCATCCAACATAGTCAATCTATGTAAAAACTTCACACCAACAGAGAGTCAAAACAGCCTTTTGAGCAAAGGCCTCCTTCATACCCACACCGCAAACTAAAGCAAAACAGAAGCAGACACTGCAGAGCAGAAACACAAGATTACCATAGGAGGCTAAAAATCGCAACCTTCTTTGAAGAGGAAGAAGACTCAAATCACATACCCTTCCTACCCAAATCCAACTGGGAACCAAATAACAACCAAGTTCCACAGGAAATCACAGAGATTATTCTTGAAGATCTAAAAAACAATACACAGCCTTAACCCAGGTAACTACAAAACAGAAGACAACCTAACAGCACCAGAAAGGATTGCACTTAAGGAATTACAAAACATACCGACATCATTTTCAAACCAGCAGACAAGGGAAGTTCAATAGTAATAATGGATAGAGAAGACTACATCTTTGAAGCCAACAGACAACTAAATAATCAAGAACACTACAGGAAATTAGACGCACCAATTTATCTTGATTCTGCTCAGGAAATTAACAGAATAATACAAACACTAACAGACCACAAAATAATTACTAGAAAACAGGCACACTATCTCAAGGGGGCAGACACACCCAGAGCACGCATTTTTACATGCTACCAAAATACACAAATCACCAGACACATGGACTATCCCACACCCATACCACCAGGCAGACCGATAGTATCGGATTGCAACAGTGAATCATATAGAATTGCAGAATACATAGACCACTTTTTAAACCCCCTATCCACCAAACACACTAGCTACCTTAAAGACACATATGACTTCATAGACAAAATTAAAACACTCAAACTACCAGAAACAGCTTTTCTCTTCACAATAGATATAGACAGCTTGTACACAAACATAGAGACCAACGCAGGCATTGCAGCTATCAGGAAATGTCTAAATCTAAACCGGATCCAACCAGACCAGACGAGGAACTGATCAAACTCCTGGAAATCAGCTTAACGAAAAACGACTTTGAATTCGACAACCAATTCTACCTCCAAACCAAAGGAACAGCGATGGGGAAACGCTTTGCGCCATCATATGCTAACATCTACATGGCCGATTGGGAAGAAACAATCCTCCCCAGATGCCCACACAGACCAACTCACTATTTCAGGTACCTAGATGACATTTGGGGCACTTGGACACATAGCATGGAGGAATTTACACATTTCATCTCGTTACTTAACACACACCACCAGTCCATCAAGGTAAAATACACCACACATAACAGCAAAGTAAACTTTTTAGACACCACCACTTACAAAGGACCACATTTTTTCACAAACACACCAACTAGACACCAAAGTATATTTTAAAGAAACTGACACACACTCTACTACACAAAAACTAGCTATCACCCTAAACACACGTTTAGAGGTTTAATAAAATCACAACTGCTCAGATTCCACAGAATTTGCACACAACATACTGACTTCCAGGCAGCTACCAAAGTCTTATTCACAGCACTCAAGCAAAGGGGGTACTCCCGTTCCTTCCTCAGAGGAATAAGGAAAACCTTCTTAGAACAAAAGCCTAGAGACAACAAAAAGATTATTCCACTTATAACTACCTACTCACATTTTAGTGTGGCAGCTAATTCACAGATAAAACAAAACCTAACCAACAAATTACAAGACACCAACCTTCTTACAGGACACAAGATCATCTCAGCCTACAGAAAAAACAAAAACTTGACCAACTATTTAGTGTCCAGTAAACTGCCTTCACTTAATCGCAAACCAACAAAAGCATCACCACACTTCAAGCAACTTTCCTCCCTCCGAGCCAATCCACAGGCATCACATACAACATTCCACAAACCTTTACACAAAACAGCAGGAACTGCATCTACGCAATACAATGCGATACATGCAAAATCATTTACATTGGAGAAACAGGCAACACTATCCGAGTAAGACTAACACAACACATCTATAATATCAAACACAAAAAAGAATCACAAACACCTCTAGTAGCACACTTTCTACAACACAACTTGGAATCTCTGAAAATTACAGGGCTGGAGAGGAACCAGAACTGGACAATCGGAGAAAGGAAATGGAGAAAAAGACTGGATCAACAAACTACAAACAACTTTCCCGCTAGGCCTGAACATTAGAAACTCCACGATAGACCCACACTAGAAAAGGAGCTCCAAAACAAAAAAACAAAGAAAGAAATCCAAAAGAGCCAGATGGTTAGTGCATCTTTCTTTCCTGAAAAACCAACCAAGTGTGGAGTTCTCAGGAAACAAAGTTCCTACCTCAACCTAACCCTAACCCTAACCCTAACCCTAACCCTAACCCTAACCCTAACCTAACCTAACCAAGTAGGGCAACCCATAACCATTCAAGGCAACCCTAACCCCCTAACCCTAACCCTAACCCTAACCCTGATGAAGCCTAATGAAGAGGCAAACGTTGTGTACACCTAGAAGAATTAGAAATTGAAATTGAAAACCAACAGAGACCAAGGCAAGAGATCCAACAGGACAGGATTCTCTACCATCTCCTGGCTACCCCAACCATAGATTAAATAAGAACTTAGGACTAAACTCATTTTTCTTTTTTTCAGCAAATAACCGTTTTTTTCCTTTACAGCAGCTAACCAGAAAAACATTTCTCTTTTTTAGGATATCTTGCAAAAAACTAACCCCTTCCTTTCCCAGCTCTTAAATACTGCCGTACCAACTCAGCACTCCGGAAGGGTAAGTATTGATTGTGTTTGTAGTGGAAACCTAACGGTGCCAACATAAGCTACAAACCAATCACTTGCCCACCTCCCATCCCACCTACACAGCACTTCGAAAGGTAAGTATATATTGTTTTTTTTTGTAGTGGAAACCTAACGGTGCCAACAGAAGCTACAAATCAATAATTCTCTCATTTTTCACACCCACATACACTCCAGGAACACTACAACACATCACCCTAACCACTCTTTCCTTTCAGCATGATGGAATCCTCCATACACCCAGTAAAGACCTTCTACAGAATGATCCAAACAATCCAATTATTTGGACAACGTTAATGAGGCTATCATTAACAACAAAGTACCACCAGGAATGCTGAAACAAACCCACCACTTACAATTCTACATCAAACCAGCCCTGCCAACTCCAGCCACGGCAGAACTCTTAGCAGCCAATGCTAAAATTGGATGCACACAAATCTTCAAATCCTGCAAATACATTACGAAGATACACTCTCCAGAATACAAACAGACCTGCACAAAATACCAACCAGGAACTGGCAGGAACCATTTCAGAAGGCGAAAACTTGGGCCTACAGGAATTTTAGGAAGAAGATCAAGCAGACAACCTTCCAGACAGCTTTTCTAATAGCACAAGAAAATCTGGAGCCACTGCAAGCAACCCAGCAACCCCAGCCGAGCCTTAGCAACAACTCCTTCGCAGTGCTGGCAGACAATGAACCTCTGCCCCAGAGACCTCTACCCAAGAGGCCCAACAAACCACACACCAGCAATGTGGCCACCTACATTTCAGAGGACATAACCAGGATCTCAACCAACCAAACGCAACCAAACAACAACACCAGACAGAGGAGCACCTTAGACCAACCAACAGAAACAAATGAAGACTGGCTGAACGTCAAAGCCCTTACATATGCTGCCCAGCTCAACACACCTATTGGACCCTCTGAACCAACCTCCCACTCCAACCAGACTCCTCCTCCCAACCCTAACCCTAACCCTGACCCTAACCCTAACCCTAACCCTAACCCTGACCCTAACCCTAACCCTAACCCTAACCCTAACCCTAATCCTAAACCTAATCCTAAACCCAACCCTAACCCTAACCCTAACCCTAAACCTAACCCTAACCCTAACCCCAAACCCAAATCTAACCGCAACCCTAACCGCACGTCTATCCCCAACCCCTACCCCCGCTGCACCCCCACCCCTAACCCTAACCCACACCACACCCCGACCCAGACACTACCAGAGAACCGACGACTCAGCAACAGTCCAGCAACACTGCCCAGGAGAACCTACCAGGTTCACAGACACATCAACACGGACAAAAAGAACATAGACTGGAGCCTGCAAACTAACAAGAACATTCTCATCATTGGGGACTCCAATCTCCACAGAATCCCGGACCACACCCAGAGCCAAATACAGATTGAAAGCTACCCCGGAGCAAAATTCCTACATGCAGCCAACCTTCTGGACAAAGCCAAAACAGATAGAGGAGTGACCAAAGTGATCCTATCATTCGGAATCAACAACAAGGACCAGAAAGTCAAAGAGACAGCGATCAAAAACCTACAAAGGATGTACAGGTCAGCAAAGACAACCTTCCCAACTGCAGAAATCAAAGTGCCACTGGTGAACTTCTCACGAGCACTAGACATGCAGGCCCAACGGAACTTGGAAGAACTAAACGGATTCATCTCAGCCAACCTACCACACATACCGCTATTACCAACTGAGAAATTTCAAGTAGGCGGAGACAACATCCACTGGACAACCAACACAGCCAAAGATATGCTCCAGCACTGGTGCCAGCATTTAAACTAGGAGACCCCACAAGCCCAAACATCTCCAGGGAGGGGGCATCCAACATAGTCAATCTATGTAAATACTTCACACCAACAGAGAGTCAAAACAGCCTTTTGAGCAAAGGCCTCTCCTTCATACCCACACCGCAAACTAAAGCAAAACAGAAGCAGACACTGCGAGCAGAAACACAAGATTACCATAGGAGGCTAAAAATCGCAACCTTCTTTGAAGAGGAAGAAGACTCAAATCACATACCCTTCCTACCCAAATCCAACTGGGAACCAAATAACAACCAAGTTCCACAGGAAATCACAGAGATTATTCTTGAAGATCTAAAAACAATACACAGCCTTAACCCAGGTAACTACAAAACAGAAGACAACCTAACAGCACCAGAAAGGATTGCACTTAAGGAATTACAAAAACATACCGACATCATTTTCAAACCAGCAGACAAGGGAAGTTCAATAGTAATAATGGATAGAGAAGACTACATCTTTGAAGCCAACAGACAACTAAATAATCAAGAACACTACAGGAAATTAGACGCACCAATTTATCTTGATTCTGCTCAGAAATTAACAGAATAATACAAACACTAACAGACCAAAAAATAATTACTAGAAAACAGGCACACTATCTCAAGGGGCAGACACACCCAGAGCACGCATTTTTACATGCTACCAAAAATACACAAATCACCAGACACATGGACTATCCCACACACCATACCACCAGGCAGACCGATAGTATCGGATTGCAACAGTGAATCATATAGAATTGCAGAATACATAGACCACTTTTTAAACCCCTATCCACCAAACACACTAGCTACCTTAAAGACACATATGACTT
>CM072664.1:112345851-112448351 GCA_036884735.1 Huso huso | reverse complement strand
CTGCTCTGTGAGTGCAATGAACTGAGATGACATCCAGTGAATAGTTTAGCCTAGTCAGCAGAACTTGGATCATCTATTTCATTCTGTCTACTATTCAGGAAGGGTAACTGATATTCAATAGGAACATTCAGGCCATTCAGTAAATGCATTAACCTTTATTAAATAATTATGTAGATTAGTTATTGTGCACCACTATATATTTATTTGCTGATTTGAAAAAAAGAAAATAAGCTTTTTACCCTTTATATTACCCTTTTTCAGTCAGTGATGTGGGAACTGATTTTGTGGTGTAATAAAGTAAAAGGTGTAGTTCATTATTTTAAAGTTTTTCTGTTTAAATGTTTTATTAGTTCATCATTGAAAATCATGTCCCTCAACACTTCAAACCCGCTATCTGATCCTGAACTTGGCTATACAGTATGCTTTTTATCTAGTTTTCATATGAGGCACTGAAACTGTTTAATTGGTTTTATTAGTAATTCTGTTGTCTTTTTGCCGAAGTTACTTGGTGCTGAAAGGGTTAAATTACACACATAATAAAACATGGTAAAACTGGTTAAAAATGAGCTCATTGGATTTAGCCAACATAAAACATTGATTTGCTTTATTAACCATTTGGCAACAAAAGACCTTTTCTTTCTAAAAGGATATAAATAAAACATTTTAACAGCATGCTATACAGTATATACTGCTTGTGATTTATTGATTATCAAAGGCTTTTAGTTGTATGTGTTTGTTTTATAAAAGCCTGAATGTTAGGAGATATTGGATGACTTCTTTATTTCTTTGACATTTAACTACTTGGTTCTTTCAGTCGTTCACTTTTTTACCTTTTTTCCTCCATGCCTTGCAAGCTACATATAAATAGAAATGTATAACACATTTCTTTACATTCTATTGAGATAAGTAATTGGACAATCAGTATACTGCAGAGTTTGAACAGACTGTAATCCATTACATCAACAGTCATTATTCTACCATCAGCTAATGGAAGCTTTTACATTCACTGTCCCAAGGTCAATTGCACTGCCATTACTAAAAAGCAAGAAACAATGTCTGAGTAGCACTCTAAGTGGCCATCAGTATTCATTCGTCACAGTGTATATGTCAAGGTTACTCAGTTTTTGGTTAAGAGCATTTATAGTAAAATTAAATTAAACAAGTTTCCAGCCAGGAAGTCCTTTATTAGTCAGTTCACTGAATTAAATTCTGGAAACATATCTAAAGTATCAACATTAAACATGTATTTGAAAGTGCTAAACAAATGACTCAATAAGGGTCCAAGTGAAACCTGTGACTGTGACACGTTACAATATTGATCAGGTGAAACCTGCGTGTCAGGCAAATGGTGTACACGCAGCTTTTTACTCAAATTTAAATAGGGTAAATCTTTCAGGATGTATAATTGTACAAGCTTATTTAGTCCAGTCTTAAACTACTTGCAGATATTGTAACAAAAATGACACGCAAATAAATGTGTAATAGCGCCAACAAGGGGTGTGCCCCAGCATGGGAACAAACAAGTAGTCACAACAAGTATTGCCATTTTTTTTCCAGAGTATGAGTAATACACAACAAATTTTATTATTACTCGTTATTCTGAGAAAAATATTTATTAAAAAAAAATCATTGTATTAGTTCCTAGCTCTATTTGGGCAGTGATGTCTACAGATAGAGAGATAATCCAGGGTGGAAGGAGGAGGGACCGATGTGACACAATCATTGGCGCTATGCATCATTCTGTGTTGCATTATGAGGTCAGACAGACAGAACATTTGGCTCAGAATCCAAATGCTTCAGGGATATACAGTATTACTTTCACTTTAATAAAGTGATTCTTAACAACTTTAAAAAAAAAATAAAAACAGTTATATATATATATATATATATATATATATATATATATATATATATATATATATATATATATATATATAGATAGATAGATAGATAGATAGATAGATGTTGTTAATAATGGGTAACAGACATTTTAAGGCTAGTCCTTCAGTTTGTGCATGTGCTCCACTGTGCAAATAATTATATTTTCATTTTTTCAAAAAAAACTACTAGTGTATAATTTATGTAAAGGAATTTTATGCTGAATTTCAGACTTGTAAAATAACTAATAATTCCACTTTTAATTTACATAGCACACACAAGCTATTGTTTGTTTTGCATTAGCTTTTAAGAAGACATTTTTTATGGTAAATATATTTCCCACGAGGTGTATGCAGGTTTTTTTTTTTTTTTTTTTTTACAAGTTGTGTGCATTGTTTAATGGGCCATGTATTTTTTCATCACTTTCCAAAGTAATGTGTGCATTTTGAGGTTGCTGATTCAATAAGTACCCATTAGTAAAATATTGAAAAATAATATTCTTTTTTTGTACACAAACAACTCTCCGTCACAATAAATACCTAAAATCCTCAAATAACACTAACATAATAAATGGTATGTATTGCATATTTGTTGTCATCTCTGATTGATTTCATCATACTTTACTATGCACTATACACAAGTGTCACCAGGCGTGCTTCATTGACCTAACAATATACAGTATATTTTTAAGACTGTATCTGTATAGTTCTGACTACGTCACCACAGGATTAGACCTTTAGAAATGATTCTCTGACCGAAATAATCAATTTATTAAGTTACTGCACAGGTTCGATTCTCTTCTGGAGGGGACCCAACACCACCGACCAAACACACACCCAGCAAAGGACAACACAAACAGAACTGTAGCAAACAATACTTTATTGCTCTAAAAACAGGGTAATGCTAAAAAAAAATGTGCAATTACTGTAAGTAAAAGCATCTGAATTGTCCTGGAAAATGTGGTCAGAAGCATTAGCCTTCACATTGTTTAATACTAAATGGAGGATACTGTTAATGCACCA
Organism: Huso huso; assembly: GCA_036884735.1. Classification (NCBI taxonomy): domain Eukaryota; kingdom Metazoa; phylum Chordata; class Actinopteri; order Acipenseriformes; family Acipenseridae; genus Huso; species Huso huso. The sequence goes on along the minus strand of CM072664.1, from coordinate 112,445,451 downwards.
AATTGTGTTTTGCCAAATACGTAATAGTTTGGCTATTTATTGTTAGGCTTGGGCTTGGACCATTTATAATCATGGGGGCTTGTTTAATGCCAATGTATATCTAAGCATTGCAGTAGATCAAGTCTGTTTAATAATATTTCTTTTTTCCTAAATAAACATTATTTCAAGACAATAATGCAACCATTCAAAGCGTTGCAGGCTTCCCACATTTCCATATCAGATAACAGCTCAGATATTTATATACTTCATTAAACCTGCATGATGTTCCTTAATGAAAACCCTTGCATTGTATCTATATAGCAATGTATCACATTTTTTAAAACTGAAATTCAGACACCAGAGTTACCAAGAGTGCAGCACAATGCTCATTAAAGTGGTGTGACTTATATGGTGAACAATGTTAGAAATTACTATTAGAAATAGCATTAAACTTGGGAAATTAAAAACAAAACAAACAAAAAAAAAAAAAAACATTGGCCATTATTGCACACAATACAGGGTAAACAACTATTTCCTCAATGATTATTTTAGCAAAACCCAGACTACATCCTGTGCTGTATATGCAGGTATACTGTTGGTCTGTAGAATGAAGACACAAGTCAAAACGCTTGGCTTGACCTAGTTTCTTATAGCTTTACCACATGATTTTAGTATTTTTTTCAGTGTCAGATTGTTTAATAATGAGTAATTTTACACTTAGAAACATAATATTTACACGTTTTCCATTTGAGTTGACTAACATTTGCCCTTCTTCAATCAGAGTAGGTCATTTCAATTTGGTGATTAATTTTAATTTATTCCAGCAGATGGCATAATTTTAAAGGGATGATTTGAATGTTTGATGGGATGTAAATCTGTGTGCAAGGCTGTAAATAAGAAGCCTTTTATAAACTTGAGTAATTGAAAAATATGGCTGCATTTTTTTAAAAAGATGCTATATGGATAGTTGCTGCAGAATTTTAATGTAATACTAGGGTACATTTTTAACAATTTTTAATTTTCAATTCACGGGGCGTGAGCTGGGGAATGTAAGGATAGGGCAGAAGAAGCAGAAAGGAGCAGTTAGTAGGATAGAAAGTGGTCACTGACTGAGGGCGACGATGCCGACACATCCCAGGGGCAGAGGACCCAGCAACCAAAACAGGATAGAAAAGATGGTTGCTGACTGAGGGCGACGATGCTGACACATCTCAGGGGCGAAGGACCCAGCAAACGAAGACAGGATAGAAAAGTGGTCACTGACTGAGGGCGACGATGCCAACACATCCCAGGGGCAAAGGACCCAGCGTCTGAAAACACATACGAGGGTATGTAATCGACTGCTGGGGAAGCTCAGCACCCTTTGTGCTCCATTTTCTGGAAATGAGGGCAGAGATGAGATGTCGACCATCCTATGTGTTAGTTAATACGGGATCGATCAGCAGTTTGCTACTATCATGTCTGCTTGGAATGGAAAAGGTGAACTCACATTCAGAGATTTGGGTTTCACAACTCCAGTCATTCTCCTAGTAGTGGAACTCCTTAACTCATAATCAAGACAGATTTCCAGTCTCGTACCACGTCTCTCACCATGTATTAATGCTGTAATATTTGAGAGGATGTGTGGACATATGGATAGATTGCTGAGAAAGTCAAGCGCCCCATATTTTTGATTAGATGGGGATAAGCGTTAGCCTTGATTGCGGAATGCTGCCACGATCTGCGTATTGGAGGAAAGCTGGAGTGTTGGAAGCTCTGGAGAAGTGCAGTTGCAGATTTAAACTGTAAACTAAAGCAACTTTTGCATGCTGTAATAGTGAGAGATCTGAAGAGGGAGCAGAGATCTGCTGTAGTGAGGAGCGATTAACAGTAGAGGACAGGATCTGCTGAACAATGCAGAGATCTGAGGAAGTAAACAATGGAGTGCTGTCAATAGTGGGCAGTTGCCTGCTGTAGAGAGCAGAGATCTGCTGAAGCAGTACCAGTGATGGTTATGATTAGAATTAAACCATTGACTTGAGTGAAGCAGGGTATGTGGTTATTGTGATTAAAATCCTTGTCTATGTAGAACAACATTTGCGTATTCCTTTAGATTTGAATAATAAATATTCGATACATGTTTTAGGATGGTTAGTCATGTATATGAATACGTTAACGCAGTATTTAGATGTCATGATTTGGCGAGTTGAACTCGTCCCCACCAGTTGTGAAAGCGCAGCAACAGGAAGCCAGAAGATTGCAGTAATGAGGCACAGAGCACGCAGTGCCTGATGAATCTGCCTGGTCACCATAGCAACTTACCACTCCCTGCAGTCACACAATGAGGGTGTTGCCATGGTAACCATAGTCTGTGAGGTGCCGGTGGAAAAGTTCAGTACAGCAGTGTCTTTGGAGCATGTTGTGACCAGTCAAATCACGAGCCGCCACTGGTTGAAATGGAGTTTAATGAGCTGGATAAGTCTTTAAAAGGTTGAACGTAGCTGATGGAGGTCCAGGGCAGGATCTTCTGATGGAACGGAATTGTGCTGCCTCTGTGGGAGCGGGGGAGGGGCGTATGATTGCAGGCGAGGAGTAAAGAGAGATTCCACAGACAAAGCATTGTGGTGGATTTAAATAAAGCTAAAGTAAGGCATCATTGACAACGGGAATGTCGATGTCTTGTCGAAGGAGCTTGAAAGTTTAGCGGAGTACCAGTCTTTCTGATAAAGTTGCGGACAAGTTGAGTAAGGAAGCTGCACTTTGGACGGCGCTGTTGCTGTGGTGGAGACTGGATGGAGCAGGAAACACTAACGTTGGAGCTCGAAGCCGAAAGGAGAAGCTGAATGAAAAGAAGGATCACCTGAGCAGGTAGGAAAATGATTGATAATATCTTGGCAAAGCTGTGCAGAGAATGACCTGCAGTGAGCGAGGCAACGCAGTTTAGATATTAGCGATGAAGCACAAAATGATGGCGTCTGAGCGTTTGCTACAAAACGAAACACTAGACAGCAAAGGTGCAAGTGATCAGGGCTTAAATAGGAAATAGATACTAATTAACAGGAAATTAGAAGCCCCCAGCTCCACGCCCTCTGAACCACGCAAGCTAACATTTCCTAATCATAGTTTATTAATCCCATATTATTTACAGTAAATAGTGTTGGTATGTTTATTTACATTTTGTTTTTAAATATAACTGTACCTTATTTTGTTTATTATGCACACTATTTTCCTTTTATTTTTAATTTGCAGTTAGTAAAAAAATGTGTTGGTATCAAATATAGCAATAACAATACATTTGGTATTTCAAGCACCTGTTTGTTCAGAAAATGAAAATGGTTTGTTTCAAAACTCATATTACTTTGGTGAAGATGTTGTGATTACCTCATATATCCAGCTTCAAGGGCATTTGGGATCCCAGTCATTTCATAAAAGTTTGATTCGATGCAGGTTATAGTCCTAGAGAGATATTACCATGCAACTGTCATCTATGAAACAGATAGGTATAACAAAATGACTTGTCAGAATAACCTCAATAGGTATTTACAACTCCCCAGTTGAAAACATTATAGTAATTTGATTTTTAATTAAGAGAGGAACTTAGTAGTAGTGTATGATTTCCAATAAAGTGTGGGCATGTTGAAATTAATTATTTCCAGTTGCTGAGTTTATTAATATACTATTAACAACAAAAGACAACATGGGGATAACATATGGAAGCTAATTCATATAAACAAGAGAGGCATTATTATTCTACCTCTTAAATTGGGCCACGCATTCAAGCATGGAAGAGAATTAACAATTTTGTTGGGTTAAAACAGGTTACTGCATATTTAAGGTGCTTCTCTCGCTATTGAAAAAAAAAAAAGGTCCAGTCATGGCTCACTTTGTAGTGTCATGCAAGCATGGTTTCAGTTGGGCATGTTATATTCGGTAGAAATATGAAGTTACATTTATTTTAAACTACTGGGCACATTCTCATTGCACATTGATAAACAATGGCTATGTCTACAAAGAAAACAGACAATGGTATGCTGTTGTCACACAATATAATAACAACATTTGTCAGTGTTCTGAGATGGTCGTCATTGTATTTTAAGTGAGGTGGCATTGCACTACAGTGGTAAAGGAAATGAATGTTAAAATAAAAATATTAGATATTTAGTACATATAGTAGAGTAAAAGAAGTCAAATATGTTAACCATATAGCAAAGCCAAATATCACTGTAAATTATCTTAAAAGCAGCATGGATGCCTGTTATAACGACTTCAGTTCAATGGGGTGCTGCATAAATGTGCTTTAGTCTGTATTTAGCACATTCCATTTTTTGTAAATCAATTTCATAGTGACTCTTCTGTAAAGTTGCAATGCTGGTTCAGTGATGGCTTCTTTGAATACATCCTAAATAAGTGGTTTGAACCCTGCCTCTTTTTTATAACTTTTTTTATATATATAAATATAATTTTAATACAGACAATGTATGCTTTTCAATCACATATTTTCTAACGCACACTATCATGTATTTATAAACAAAAACAAAAACCAACACTCAGTTTTTTCTTTATCCAAAACACCGAAAGTTTAATAATCAATCTGTCAACCAATCTATTATTAACCAGGTATATAAAATGGAAAGAGCAGCATTTTGGCAAATAATGAAATAAGATAATCAGTCTTGCATTTCCTGTGTTAAAGTGCCTGACAACATTATGAATTATGGGATGAGAACATTGCATTCTGGCTTGCATAACATTGTTGTAAACACAGCCAACCACAACTGTTACACCTTACCCTGTTACTATGCCCATTAGAGTGATCATAGTTTATTTGTATTTGTTGTTGTTGTTTAATTGCTATAAGGAGAGTGGCAGCAATATTTTCTTTAAATCCTAGGATAAATCTCTGTTTGTAACAATTTTTACACAATGAATTAAAATGGGTTTCAAATTACATTTCATTAATCCAATCTGCCGCTTATAAAACCAATAGGTGGCACTCAAACCCAGTTTAAGTTTACTATTCACTAAAAGTGCAGTTGCTGTCAGCACTTGAAAAACAAAGATAGGACTGAAGGTATAAGGTTGACCTTGTGAAAGCGGGATAAAATGGTTGATTTTTTAACAGTCAAAAAATTGAATGTATTCTTTAGATAAGATAAAATAAAATGATAGATATATGTACCAAGACAGATATGTATTTAGTATTCAGAACTGGTGCAATACTGACATGTGTATTTTGGGTATTGTGTTTAGAATAGACATATTTTAATAGCTTTATTTATCTAGCCTAGAAACAAAAACTAAAACAAGCAAAACATAAACAGATATTGTATTTATTAGTAGGCACTGGTACTTTTTTGATTTTTTTTACCAATTTTCTTTGATAAATTCCTGCTTTTTTTAAAATGATCCTTATTAGTTTTTACGATTTTCTACCAAATTTTACCATGCTTAATCATGTTCCTTTTTTCATGGTTTTCAAAAATAAACACCGAAAATTCCTGGGAAATTCTGAGAAAAAAAAAAGACGACGAAGAACCTTAAATATATTGTATTAAAAGACACATACCTTACCCTTGAGGATCTCATATGTCTTGCTTTCACAGCATCGATTAGATGTCAGTTAGGTGGTTTATACTAATATTATTGTATTTAGCCATTTTAAAGCAGTAACAGATATTTAAATAATCCTATTAATTTGACCTGCGTGCGCTTCAATAAGCTATGTAAATTTTGAAATAAGCACCTTAAAGCAAATATGTATTTCCATTTTTAAAATATGGCATCTGGTCCCAGGTGAAAGAAATCTCTCAAGTTTGCATGCATTACTAGGAAACAGTAGTCTTCCATCCATTATCTGTAACCGCTTAATCCTATAGAGGGTCGCAGTGAGCCGGAGCCTAACCCGGCAAACACAGGGCGCAAGGCGGGTCTACACCCTGGATGGGGCGCCAGTCACACCTAGCCAGCATGTCTTTGGACTGTGGGAGGAAAATGGAGTACCTGGAGAAAACCCACACGAACACGGAGAGAACATGCAAACTCCACACAGACAGACCCCTGAGGCCGAACCCAGGACCCTGGAGCTGTGAGGCAGCAGCACTAACCACCGCACCACCCCAACAGTAGTCTTTTAGACTCTTATTTAGACCTGTATGACGAGGGCACATTTTTTAAATAGTCTTAGATTTATCTAATAATTTGTAATCTATGTTCTTTCTAGATACTAATCCTATTGACAAAAAAGCTATGGCACCTGATCTAATTAACTTGTCTGCAGTTCCACACATTTTTTTTCTCCTCTTTATAGGTCAGAATTGAAACACTGTTGATCTAGGTGCTGTACCTGGGGGTTTGCTACCACAGACAATATACACCAGTTTGGTGTCAAATCAATTTTAATCTGTGTATTTTGGGCTGAGTTGCGAATTGGAAATGTGTTTCATGCCCAATCAGGAGCTGTCTTTTAACTGCTCTGGTGATGTAAAATGTTTAAAAAAGTGGCACTTTCTAGATGGGCTACTCTTTAATATTATATAAAGGACTGCATAGCCCCAACGTCACTGTCTCATAATCTCTATTGCTCCAATGTTTATAAGAAACTTTTGGTTTATTTTAGGTTGAAACAGGTACTCCTAAAAATGTATCTATACCATAATCATCATTTTTTTATTTAAAAATTATTGCATGACTAGCAAGGGCTATTACTTCATGGTAGCAACCATATTTTATTGTGTCAAATAAACCTAGGGCCATACTGACTAAAGAATTGGCCTTCTATACACATTTCTTTTTGTGTGTGTGTTTGTCAAGGCTCTTTTCAAACCAATATGTTGTAATGCTCTGTTTGATCTGTCTCCAGTAGCCTGTGAGTGATTTCTTTTATCCTGGTATAGAGTCAAGATATCTGTCCATTTTATGTGGTTAACATACACGGACATGACCTTATATTGGACATACAACTATGTTGAGATGTCACTGTTAAAGGAACTTAGCTTAAAATTAATGTCATAAAAAAAACTTTTCTTAATTATTTTTAAACATTAACTAAATATATATTTCCAAAAAAAGAGTAGGCATGTACCTACCTCTATTTTTCAAAAGCCTTATTTTCTTTTAATTACCTTAGACATTCCTGTCAGTCCAGAAAAGGAGGTCTCAACTACACTCCTCTACAGTTCAGTCAAGGTACCTGAATGGATGGCTGGCTAATAGAGTTTTGGACCATGTTCCTCAAGCAGACTGAAAGCAGGGGTATTTGAGAAGCTGAATCAGCAGTACTGTGTACTGAGTCCCTGACTGGCCAGTGGACACGTCCTGGTGGAGAGTCTAGCTATAAAAGGGAGCCGTGCTGCTGGCAGGTCCAGTGAGATTTAATCATAAAAGGAACAACAGTGCTGATTGTATTAGTAAGAACATGGAACAACAGTCAGTGAAACAGAAAAGGGGGTTTTGATGGCAGCCGAAATTGGAGAAGGAAAGGAGATTAAAGGCGTCCGAATATTGGCAGAGCAGGGATTTGACAGCAGCTAAAACGAGAGAAAGAAGGGGGATCAACAGCAGCCAGATTCTGGCATGGACATCAGAGGAGGTTGTTGGCGACCAAATCTCAGCAGAGCAGAGGAGAAGGAAAGGAGATTTGGCGGCAGCAAAATTTTACGGTACTGTAACAGGGACAAGATACCGTCACTGGCTTCTCGGGCACATGCACAAGTGTGCAGGAAAGATCAAGACTCTCTGTCTGAGCCATACTGTCGACTGTGTTTGTTTACAGGTAATGGCAGTTGGGGATAGGCCAGCTGCAGATTCCTGACAGTGGGTCTGTCCCGACAGAGCATCTGGCTATAAAAGGGAGCCGTGATGCTGGCAGGCCAGCTGAGATTTGATCATAAAAGGAACAACAGTGCTGAACATATTAATAAGAACATGCAACAACAGTCAGTAAAACAGAAAAGAGGGCTTTGATTGCAGCGAAAATCAGAGATTCCTGACCGGCTGGTGGCCATGCAGAGTATCTGGCTATATGGGAGCCGCTCACACCCTGGGGGCTGATGAGCCACGGATGATAAATCGTTGTTGGTATAGTCACTTGGTTCCACCAACTTAATCCCACCCTAGGAGTTACCATTGTTGGTAAGCTAGCGGCAGCTGGCTGCAATTGTTTGCAAAACAACGAAACCTGTACATATTGTAAATAAATCTTGGGCGCATGTGTGGCATTGCAATGTCACTTCTTGTGTGCCTCTCCCTTCTGTCAGTAGATACCCACATTCCTCGTTCACAGTGGCAAAGCTGTGTTTCACAGTGGCAGAGCTACACTTTCTCCGAAGCTTCCCCACAACAAAAATAATTATTTTTCTTTCCAGCATGTCATCTAATCAAGTGACAAAAGATGGTAGTCTAATGTAACTAAAAATTGTATCCGTGAGTACCACTTCCATACAGCTTATGTGGCCCATTGAGCACAACTAAACTAAACTGGGCAAGCTAGCTCATACTCCAAGAGGTACTTCCATGTGTTCGCCTTGCTAGAAAACCACATAAGGAAATCCATATGCACACACCACAATATTTATTAGTATCATTGTCTTATTTAAATAGGTAGAATTAAACTATATTTCCATTTCACATCATACAAAAATTAGAAACATCCCTAAAAAGAATATCTTCTTCCAGTACAGTGCACATATTATAAGATAAATGAAGTCCTCGTCAATTAATATTATCAGGGCTTTCTGTGAGATTATTAAAATGAATCTAGCCAAGCTAATTAAAACCAAAAATAGAACAGTCTGTTTAGTTTGACAGGTCCTATATGAAGTAACACAAAGCTCTCTCAAGGGTAATTTAAATAGACAGTAAGACTGAAAAAGTAAATATCTTTGTAAATGGTTAGATATTATATCAGACATCTTAGAACTTGTTTGAATACACTTGACTAGACTTGTATTTGATTTGATATTTTTTCACATTACAGCCTAAGGAATTCATCTAGATGCCCCTCTGTAATTCCAATTTGATGACTAACCCAGTACCTTTACTTTATTCTTTGGGATATTGGTTAGTGTTTTATTCTAAATGCAAAAAATACTTATTTTTGATTTGCTGATACTGTGCCTAGGGTATTATTACATCATTTTTTTTAAAAGTGAACCTTTGTAATTCAAGACTTGAATGAAAAAATAAATCATACAGTTGGTAGAAATACTATAGGATAGGTGATGGCAGTGTAGGGTGTACTAATATTATTATTTATTATAGTGAATCAGACAATTCTACTTTGATAGAATATTCAAATTACACAGTTTATTGATTAATAAAGGATTATTCTTAACAGATTGTCAATACATGATTACATTTGTTTACATTCGAAGGTTATTCAAGATACAGAAACATCACAATTATTGCAACACATTTTCTCTAGATGAAACAATGGTAGTCGCCTAGCTTACTGTCAGAATAGTAATGATGTCATATTACCTCTTAACTGTGATGTCATATTACCTCTTAACTGTGCCTTTACAGACAGGTTAGGAAGGGATTCCTTTGATTCCAAACCCGAGCAACTCATCTGATTGTTTTCTTACTTACTCTTATATAGTACAATTCATTTTCTAAAGAATAGGTACTATGTTTCACATCTGTTTCAAATTATGCATGAAACAGTACCCTCCATAGAGAGTTTAGGGAAAGGACTGGGAGCAGCAGGTTTTGATCCCTATATTTGCATCGAGATAGTCTTTGCTTGGTTGTTAATTTATTGTTGGTGTTTTTTTTAAAATATTTTGTTTCTTTGTTTCTTAAAATAAAAGTTCACAAGAAGCACTTTGAACTGCAATCTCCTGTCTCCGGCCTCTGTTATTCCTGCCACTTACCTGGACTGCAGTGCTGCCCTACAAAATAGGCATATAGTTTGAATCATGTTTATTCTGTCAGTGTTGTATAACCTACTCTATCCTCCACCAGTTAATAAAATGAATTGACTGTGATGGCACTTAGGGACTAAAATAACAACTGTTCTTTCATCACCTATCCAATATGTCTCCTCAAATAAAGAATTTAAGGCTTCAATTATGTATGTTTTGTCTTTAAAGATGGTTGATGGTTTAAAAAGGAATAAAATGTATTCCTTTATTCAGATTCCCACCAAATTACTGTCAAATCTGTGCATAATGCATTGTATAATTGATACATTATACTGTACCATAAGCTTGACTTATTTTTAAATACATGATACATATACAGTTAAGTCTCATTAAAACATACTTGGAATAAACACATTTCCTGATACGAGTGCAGAGATAAAATTCTATAACCCTGATTCTGCCAAGTCCCATTTCTTTTACCTTTACTCTACTGCACCATGATCATTAACTTTTTTTTGTCATAGTGAAAGCTCTAATTCTGTTACTGAAATACTTGTTGTTGTTGTAATAAATGATTAATATTATTTCAAAATGATATAGTCAGCTTTTTTGAAAGTGCAGGTCTGTGTCAGTTTCAACATTAACATCAACATTATAGAAATCGCCTCTGAAGTTGGTCGGTGTCGATTTGAAACATTCATTCAGTGGCTGGAGGCTGAGCTCTGCTGATATTAAAAAGTAAAGCCTTTATGATTGTATCAAATAGATTCAGATCCAGTACTGAGTCCATATATCGTAGAATAGTCAAACTTAGATTCTCTATAGAAGGAACTGAGGCAGTCAATTCCACTGTCATGATTAATTTTAAACAAAACTTTTAAAATATAATTTACCACATTTATAAAACTCACTTGTAACAAAATGCATCCTCTGTCCTTGAATAGGCATGTTGTAATGGTTTGCAAGAATGGATTTAAAACAGGTGTTCATGGACAACTTTGATCACTTCATGATTAGATGGTTTGGATTCAGGAAGAGTTCTTGAGCATTTTTTACTGAATTATGAATTATGAATTATACTGAATAATTTTGACTATTCCATTTTATGTTCATGTCCACTACATGAACTATTCATGGACACTTTAATTGATGTTCTTGAACTAAGTTAGTGAATTGTTCATGAGCACTTAATGGGAATTCAAGAACAATTCTCCACTTCCTCACAATGGATGTGGCTATTCCCAAGCCTCACTTGGGAATAAGCCTTTAATGTTCAAAATATTTTTGAATGAATGAATTTTACAAGTTCCCACAGGCAGTGTGAGATTGAACCTAGTTGGAAACCAAAAGTTTATATCCTGGAGAAGAGAATACAGATGTGCTGTACGATTGATGCAGTTCCTAATAAAAAATGAAAGCTTAATACAATAATACCTCACATTCCATATTATTTATTCATGACACAAAGTCTGCCCCAAGCTTATATACATAATGTAAATGTAGCATAGTAAATTATAGTTTTTCAGGTGTAACCATACTTATTCTTTCAAGAAGCATGATTTAATTATGCAGCAGCCTCCCTAGTTAGATGATGAGCACTTTAGGGCATGTAGAAGGGGAGATACAGACGTTTCAAATGTGCGAGTACCCCATTGAACTCGGCAGTAGTGACGGACGCAAATTAATCATCCTTGTCGTTAAAAAAAATATATCCCACCCACCCCAGCCCTAAACGAATTACATGGAGGCATTCACCGTAGTCATGGCTATGACTCAATGAAAAAAAAAAAAAAAAAAAAGATTGCTGGTTGGACGCCTGAGATATGATGTGTTTTGTAATCAACATCAAAGTATCAAAATTACAGCACATCGGCAGCAAAGGGTTAAGTGAAGGACATATTATTTTCATTGCTATTTTATACATTACCGAAGTACGAAAGGTGAAATATTGTGGGGGTTTAAGTTTTACGTTTAAAACTCAACACATATACACTTTATTAAACCCCACAAATAACTCCCCTTTCGTACTTCGGTTGGATTAATTTGCAAACATTTTCTTGGTTAGCTACTTAAATTGATTGATTACTTTGTAGTTTTATTTCCCTTTCCATTATTTTTATTAAAATGTTTAAATTGGCCAGGTGCTTGTAAACTTGTACGTTCATAGAAAACTTTTAAAACTTTTACCAGTTTACCACAGTTTCATGTGTATGACTACGAGTACAGGAGCAGAGTGAGAAATTGCTTCTCCGGCTCTCTCCTGTCAAGTTCAAGTTCTTTCCTGTCAGCGTAGATGTTGTCATGTGACTCCTCCTTGCTCACTGATTGGATACTTGTCCAGGGCGATTGCATTCAATTGCATGAAAATAGAGCCCCGCTCAATAGCTTGTGATAGGATGCAATCTGATTGAGCCCGATGGCAGTGTGCAATAATGATGCAATAACCATGGAGTCACGGGCTGCAATCTGATTGCATGCGAACGGACTGCACTGAAATTGCATAGTGTATCATGGCCTGTAGGGTTTATGGCATCTCACACCTCGAGTGTGCGTAGAATCACATTACACATTACCTATTTATCTATTTTTTGCAAATATGCAGCTGTAGAAAGCGAGATAAAACTAAAATAAAAAGCATTGGAAATTAATTAGATGTCCATTTTTATTTTATTTGGGTTTCTAACTATTTTTAAGCCCCCCCCCCCCATTTTTTGTTCCTAATCCGTATAAAGTGGAACCCTATGGGGTAAATTCCCCCATTCTGATGTCATGCAATCCTCTAACTATACTTCAGCATATTATGTACTCTGTCATCATTTGATACATTATAAAATAGTAAGGAACTAAACTGTGGTATCCGTTTCATGTATATAATATTGAAATATCTAAGGTTTTATCAGATTTCCCCTTGGGTCACATACTTGATCAATAGTTTGAGACCCAGCGCAGACAACTGAGAAGACTCATGGGTAATCTATGCAACGTATATTGATTTGTCACAAATCATGTCCAGTAAGTCCGACATAACAATATATGAAGAGAACCACTGTTAGAATGAGCCAACATTACCATGCCGCCTGTAATCTCTCAAGGCGAGCTAATTGATCAGTTATGTTAAATAGGAATATTGGGGCATTAATTCCGTACTGTGTAATACCCCCATCCCCAAAAGGTACATTGCTACTGTATTTCTCAAAATTAAAATGGTGCTTGCCATTAAAAGTAAGGTATCAGATAGGCCCCCATGCTTGTTGTAGCTTTCTCAATTAAAACACATTCGTTTTTAGACATATTTATTACATTAATATTAACTCTCACTAAAATTAGTGTTACATTGTTATTGTTCTCTAGATTAATACATTTGCTGCTTGCCTAGTCATGTCTGAAAATGATAATGCATTTAATAACAAAAATCATATTTGTGGGCTTATGTAAAACTGCATTACATAAAACTGTATTATATAAATAATGTATACACTTTTTTAATAAAAAAAAAAAAATTCTGTATTTTCCCATGCAAACATTTACATTAAAAAACATAAACACACAGCAATAGTGAAATACAAATGCCTCAGTTTAAGTATAAAAAAATACTCTTTGGTTTATTAACCAGCTTTGCTTTTATTGTTAAAACTCAAGAAATAATTACTATTAATTTGTGGTGCACTGTACGTGATCATTCAATGGAATGCTGTTGAAAAGGGTGCTGAGCCCATAACCTCCGGCAGTGGTAAACTTCGCTGTTTGATGGAGTTGAACAGATCGATTGAAAAGATAAACATGAACATACATTGTTATTGGCCTCAGCCAACCATACAGTTTTTTCCCCTCTCAGGTGCTGTTCACGTGAAAAATCACAGACCCGACGGTGCGCTTCACGTGAACAGTTCTGTGAGCAGGCTGGGATGAAGGTTACTAGCGCCGCGCTTCAGGTCCAGTGTGCCTAACTACAGAACATTAACAGAACATAAACAACCAATTTTACTGCATTTAATCCTGTACTTCAGAATACTGTAATCTGCCAAGTGTTTAACCTGTAGTACTTTGTATTTAATCATATCCTGATGTAACTATCACTATTATCTGCTGTATTATTGAATTTTGGTTTGTCACACTTGTACTTTGCTTAAACAAAAGTTATTGTATTTCTTGCTCTTATTGTATTACTTAAGAACATAAGAACATAAGAAAGTTTACAAACGAGAGGAGGCCATTCAGCCCATCTTGCTCGTTTGGTTGTTAGTAGCTTATTGATCCCAGAATCTCATCAAGCAGCTTCTTGAAGGATCCCAGGGTGTCAGCTTCAACAACATTACTGGGGAGTTGGTTCCAGACCCTCACAATTCTCTGTGTAAAAAAGTGCCTCCTATTTTCTGTTCTGAATGCCCCTTTATCTAATGTCCTTTTTTCTTTTTTCAAGTCAAAGAAGTCCCCCGGGTTGACATTATCTATACCTTTTAGGATTTTGAATGTTTGAATCAGATCGCCGCGTAGTCTTCTTTGTTCAAGACTGAATAGATTCAATTCTTTTAGCCTGTCTGCATACCACATGCCTTTTAAACCTGGGATAATTCTGGTCGCTCTTCTTTGCACTCTTTCTAGAGCAGCAATATCCTTTTTGTAACGAGGTGACCAGAACTGAACACAATATTCTAGGTGAGGTCTTACTAATGCATTGTAGAGTTTTAACATTACTTCCCTTGATTTAAATTCAACACTTCTCACAATATATCCAAGCATCTTGTTGGCCTTTTTATAGCTTCCCACATTGTCTAGATGAAGACATTTCTGAGTCAACATAAACTCCTAGGTCTTTTTCATAGTTCCTTCTTCAATTTCACTGTCTCCCATATGATATTTATAATGCACATTTTTATTGCCCGCATGCAATACTTTTTACACTTTTCTCTATTAAATTTCATTTGCCATGTGTCTGCCCAATTTTGAATGCTGTCTAGATCATTTTGAATGACCTTTGCTGCTTCAACAGTGTCTGCCATTCCTCCTATTTTTGTGTCGTCTGCAAATTTAACGAGTTTGCTTACTATATCAGAGTCTAAATCATTAATGTAGATTAGGAATAGCAGAGGACCTAATACTGATCCCTGTGGTACACCACTGGTTACCTCACTCCATTTCGAGGTTTCTCCTCTAATCAGTACTTTCTGTTTTCTACCTGTTAACCACTCCCTAATCCATGTGCATGCATTTCCTTGAATCCCTACTGCGTTCAGTTTGAGAATTAATCTTTTATGCGGGACTTTGTCAAAAGCTTTCTGGAAATCTAAATAAACCATGTCGTATGCTTTGCAGTTATCCATTTTCAATGTTGCATCCTCAAAAAAAAAAGTCAAGTAGGTTAGTTAGACATGATCTCCCTTTCCTAAAACCATGCTGGCTGTCTCCCAGGATATTGTGACCATATAGGTAATTTTCCATTTTGGATCTTATTATAGTTTCCATAAGTTTACATATAATAGAAGTCAGGCTTATTGGTCTGTAGTTACCTGGTTCGGTTTTGTCTCCCTTTTTGTGGATTGGTATTACGTTTGCTATTTTCCAGTCTGTTGGTACAACCCCTGTGTCAAGAGACTGTTGCATGATCTTGGTTAGCGGTTTGTAAATAACTTTTCATTTCTTTGAGTACTATTGGGAGGATCTCATCTGGCCCAGGGGATTTGTTTATTTTAAGAGCTCCTAGTCCCTTTAACACTTCTGCCTCTGTTATGCTAAAGTTATTTAAAATTGGATAGGAACAGGTCGACATGTGGGGCATGTTGTCCGTGTCCTCCTTTGTAAAAAAACTGTGAAAAGTAATCATTTAATATATTTGCTATTTTTTTTTCTTCATCTATGATTTTGCCATTTGTGTCTCTTAGACATTTAACCTCCTCTTTGAATGTTCTCTTGCTGTTATAATATTGGAAAAACATTTTGGAATTGGTTTTAGCCCCTTAACAATACTGATTTCTATCTCTCTCTTGGCCTTTCTAACTTCCTTTTTGACTTGTGTTTGCAGTTCCAAGTACTCTTTCTGTGTGCTTTGTTTTTGGTCCCTTTTAAACGCTCTGTAAAGTGCCTTTTTTTTCGCTGAATATTTTTTTTTTTTTTTTAATTTGTCTATTAAACCATTTTGGCCATTTTGTTTTAGATTTAGATTTGTCTACTTTTGGGATGTAATTGTTTTGTGCCTCTAGTACTACATTTTTTAAAAACAGCCATCCTTTTTCTGTGGATGTTTTCTCTATTTTACTCAATCTACTTCTATTAGTCTCTGTTTCATACCTTCGTAGTTTGCTTTTCTAAAATTGTAAACCTTAGCTTTAGTCATTACTTTTGGGGTTTTAAAAAATATTTCAAATGAGACCATGTTGTGGTCTGAGTTTGCCAATGGCTCTCTGACCTCTGTTTTAGTTATTCTGTCTTCATTATTTGAAAAGACTAAATCAAGGCATGCCTCCCCTCTAGTCGGTGCCTTGACAAATTGCGTTAGGAAGCAGTCATTTGTCATTTCCACCATTTCAATTTCGTCCGTCGTGCCCCCCATTGGGTTTTCCCATTTTATATGGGGGAAGTTGAAATCCCCCATTAGTATGGTTTCTCCTTTTCTACACACATTTCGAATGTCATTGTACAACAGATTATTTTGCTCAGCGTCTGAATTTGGCGGTCTATAGCATGCTCCTATTATTATGCCCTTTGAATTTGTGTCCATTATTCTGACCCATATTGATTCTGCATTGTTTTCTTTGTCCTGATTTAACACCTGGGCTTCAAGGCTATTTCTTATGTATAGCGCTACCCCTCCGCCTCTTCTGTCCTGCCTGTCTTTCCTATACAGTGTGTACCCACTAATATTATATTCGTCTCCATCACTCTCAGACAACCAAGTTTCTGTAACACCTATCACATCGTAGTTACTTGTTAGTGCAGTAGCTTCAAGTGCTAACATTTTGTTTCTGAGACTTCTAGCATTAAGATAAATACATTTAATAGTGGTCTTACCTGAGTTGCCCTTGTTTTGATGTAGTCTCCTTCTGTTTTTTTTTTTTCCCCCCTTCCTTTCTAGTTTAAATGCTTCTGTACCGCCTGAAGGATCCTTTCTCCGAGTAGATTGGTTCCCTTTCTGTTTAAGTGCAGTCCGTCCCACCTGTATAGATAGTCCTGGTTGTAGAAAGTGCTCCAATGTTCAAGAAAGGTGAAGCCTTCCTGTGTGCACCACGATTTCAGCCATGCATTTTGATTTTGTATTTCCAGCTGTCCATATGGTCCTTTGCAAGGCGCCGGCAGTATCCCAGAAAATACCACAGTTTTGGTCTTGTCTTTTAATTTCCTTCCTAGCTCTCTGAATTTGTTTTGCAGGGATCTTGGCCTGTCTCTTCCAATGTTTGTACCAATGTGGACGACTACTACCGGGTCATTTCCTGTTCGTTCTAGGAGCCTGTCCACATTCTCAGTGATGTGCTTGACAGAGGCTCCTGGAAGGCAGCACACTTTTGTAGTAAGGGGGTCCAAACTGCGAACTGAACTTGCTGTGTTTCTCAGTATGGAGTCCCCAACAATCATGACCTCCCTTCTTTTTGCTGCCTGGTCAGCACTGTTTATAGGGTCCTGGGTGTTGTTTCTTTCATTCTCTTGATGTTGGTTTTGGTCATCTAAATGTTGAAGTGGCTCAAATGTGTTGGCTGTCTGGATTTCTGGTGGTTGTGTTTGACGAAGTTTCTTTTTTTCCCTGCTTCTGCCTATCTGAACCCAGCTGTTTCAACTCTCTTCCATCTCCCTGGTGGCTTTCAGTCTGCTAGGGGTGCAGACTTCCATGAATTGTGGGTGTGTCAGCTCCTCAAGCTCCTGTTGCTGTCTCATTTCCTCCAGCTCCTTTTCTAGCAGGCTTAATCGCTGAAGCAAGTCCTGGATTGTGCAGCACTTTACACAAACTTGGTTGAGCTCTGTTGGGTTTTCTCGGATTTCCCACATCATGCAGTTGTCACAGATTACTGGCTTGAAGACCATTATTTTTTTTTTTTTTTAGTTTAGTGTAGCTTCTGCAGCTGTCAACCTGCTTTCAAACTACTTCTAACTGCGTTGTACTTGTCCACAACTGTACTTCTCCCACGATGTCGCTTCCACACGCTGTCGCTGGGAAGTCTGCCTGCCTTTTGTTTGTTTGTGTTTGTGCTGCGTGCTGCGCTCCTCCCCCGTGTCCCAGAACGCCGCCGGATTTGAATCAGCTGCTCCGAGTTTCAGCTTATCAGAAAAATACACGCAGCTGCAAGGCTTTAAGATGCAATGTTTTCTGATTAAAGCAACTCCAGATTTAAAGATGTAATTCCTCCTTTCTGCTTCTAACTGCGTTGTACTTGTCCACGACTGTACTTCTCCCATGATGTCGCTTCCACACGCTGTCGCTGGGAAGTCTGCCTGCCTTTTGTTTGTTTGTGTTTGTGCTGCGTGCTGCGCTCCTCCCCCGTGTCCCAGAACGCCGCGGGATTTGAATCAGCTGCTCCGAGTTTCAGCTTCTCAGAAAAATACACGCAGCTGCAACGCTTTAAGATGCAATGTTTTCTGATTAAAGCAACTCCAGATTTAAAGATGTAATTCCTCCTTTCTGCTTCTAACTGCGTTGTACTTGTCCACGACTGTACTTCTCCCACGATGTCGCTTCCACACGCTGTCGCTGGGAAGTCTGCCTGCCTTTGTTTGTGTTTGTGCTGCGTGCTGCGCTCCTCCCCCGTGTCCCAGAACGCCGCCGGATTTGAATCAGCTGCTCCGAGTTTCAGCTTATCAGAAAAATACACGCAGCTGCAACGCTTTAAGATGCAATGTTTTCTGATTAAAGCAACTCCAGATTTAAAGATGTAATTCCTCCTTTCTGCTTCTAACTGCGTTGTACTTGTCCACGACTGTTCTTCTCCCACGATGTCGCTTCCACACGCTGTCGCTGGAAAGTCTGTATTGTACTTGTATTGTAACACTTGAAATGTATTTGCTTACGATTGTAAGTCGCCCTGGATAAGGGCGTCTGCTAAGAAATAAATAATAATAATAATAATAATCACAGAACACACACACAAAAAGAACACAAAGTCCATTGGCCATGCCCCCCTGCTCGCGCCACAATTCTGACTTTTCGCATGCAGCAACAGAACACAGACGCTCACCGTTAAACTATGTTGTCTTTAACCCAGGATTTGCACATCACAGGAAAGTAGAAATGCGCAAACTCTGTATCCCTTATATGAGAAGTGGGTAAATGCTATATTGCCCAAATAAAAAGTGGGTAAACGCCGTTTACCTGCATATACCCTCGATTACACCACTGGCCTCCGGTACTGCAGCAATACCGTGTTGGTGCAGCTCCTAACTTAGCTCAGGGGAACTCTCAAGTGAGAATAGGTGCATCCACTTGCTTTTATCGGAGTGCACTGTGCTGCTATCTGATCCCTAAAAAGTCCTGAATGTTATTTCAAGGTATCTGGGATGATAGGAAATAACACAGCAAGGTCCAATACAGCTCACAAGTATTTTTATAACTTAAACTAGATAAATGTGATTCATGTGATACTGGTTCTTTGATCAAATCATTTTTGTTTTACCTCATGACATTTAGAAAAATTGAAAAGATCAGGAAAGAATCAATGCTTTTCTGAAAAGGCTGCAACTATGGAATTGATAAATACCACATCTGAAAGCTTGGAAATAATGTGTGAAATGTCACACTTGTTTATCACAGTTTATATCAGTAACAACTCTCATTTCACAATCCAGAATGCAGTATAAAATTATTGAAACTGCAGCATCAAGCATTATCTAAGCCAGTGCAGGCACATACAGAGGGTCCTCACAATCACATAATAATCATACAGAAACTAAAAAGCTACACATATTTGTAAAAAATCAGGAGTTTATTGGATTATAGTCAAATGCAATTTGAAATGTCAGTAATTGTTTGGTGATTGATAAAAAATCAAGGCAATTACCTTAATCACCATGTAGAGTGTGAGAGATGGACATGATCAGCTAATAAGAGTGACCATTTTTTTTAAATGAGGACATTAAAAACTAAAAATATTTCCTTTTATTGCACTTCAAGATCTTCTAAAGCTGTTGGTCCTAGGTATTTGTTTATTCTGCAGAGTTGTTCAAATAAATGCCAACACACACATCAAAAAAGGAAATGTCATTACCATTAGATACAGACTAAAATATGTTTCATTATAATTTTGAAGTAAAACAAAAAAAAAGTATTATACCTCCAGGACTTCTCATGCCATTTGTTTATGACTGTAAAGTATACATAATAAGCTCTGACAGTAATGTATAAGGAATGAAACAAGTTGCATAATTATTTTAAATATGAACAATTCACACCAAGAGAAGTAGCATCATGTTTATTGTGGATAATTATTTACTTATAAACCCACATATACTGTGTTACTCTATTACATGAGAGTAGGTGTTAAAACTTCATGCTGATATTGGACTCAGCTCTCGTCGACTTGTTTCGTTGACTAGCTCACGACACCTTAAGAGGGCTCGACAGTGATTCTGCCGTCACAGCATCACCCCCTTCTGTCCCCCACTCAGCTAAGTCCAACTTATTTACCTTCCTTTACATCAACGTTTTTTTTTTTATTTCTACTGTGCTTGAGGTCCCCGACCTGAATCTTTTCGTCTCAGAGCCAGTTACTGCTCCTCTCTGCTGCTTCAGATAAGTTCTTCACTATGTGTCACAACTCTTGACCACTGAATCTCTGAGAAACCGGGTTGTGGAGTGTGCCACAAATCCTCGACAACCCACCTCCACTGGGTAAACCTGGACTCTCCATCTTCACTGTTCTGCATCAGCAGCTAGTTGAGCGTACCAAAATGTCTTCCTTTCATATGCCTCATCCACAGCATCCTCCCATGGCACTTTTAACTCTACCAGATCCTCTCCTACCCACAGATTAAGGTTCTGTGGTGATGGGAGAACATCATATGTTGACCTGAGGAGGAAACTGATCCTGCTCTGTTCCATTGTCCCTAGACCTCGCCAGCCAATCTTGAGTTGTTCCACACTCTCCCATCTCATCCATTCTCCCTGCTTGGCCTGAGAAACTGCCTTTACGCACCTCATCATCTCCTCATGCTTTTGCACCTCGTTGACTACCAGCCTCCTCCGTTGAACTGGGGCTGCTTTGTGCCATGTAGGAGGAGCTGAACTGAGACCAAGGCCTCCTCTTCCATGTTGTACTTACCTCATGATATCACCGATTCGAAGGGCAGCCTTTGCATCCTCCACAGCTTCTTTTGCTGCCACTTTCTTCCCGTTTTCAACACAGGTGCTGCCTCCCTCACACATTATTCGTGTGACTCTACCAATGTCATTTCCAATGGAACCTTGGCACACTTAAACTCCTCAGTTAGAGCTGAGCCTGGCAGCTGCAGTGTCCCTTTACCATACAGTCCCACTCTACTGAGGCAGCGTGGAACTCCTAACCATTTCCTGACATATGAACTGAATAATGCTTCCCGCATCTCTACTGTTGCCAAGGAAACCTCATACACAGTGAGTAGACCAAACTGAAAGCACCAGAGTTTAAGTTTGCCCGATAAAGCGCTGCTATCTATGGTCTTCAACCCTTGCACTGCTTGTTGTCTCACTTCTCCCACACGAACTGTGTCCTTTAGGTCCCCATCATACCATCTCCCAAGACTTTTCACAGGCTTCTAAGACACTATTGGTATTGCCTCGTCATTAATGCAGTTGATGTTTAACTGATAATGTGTATGCGATCTGCAGTTCTACATTGAATGCTAATGTTTTGTTAAAGTAATTGGTGGTTAAAGAAAAAGGTCTTGTTACCAGGAGGTTCCCAGTTCAATCCCGGCTCAGTCACTGACTCACTGTGTGTGACCCTGAGCAAGTCGCTTAACCTCCTTGTGCTCCGTCTTTCAGATGAGATGTAAAACCGAGGTCCTATTCTATGTGAGTCTGCAACAGCAATTGTGATACATAGTTCACCCCCAAGTCTCTGTAAGTTGCTTTGGATAAAAGCGTCTGCTAAATGACAATAATAATAATAATAATAATAATAATAATAATAATAAATTGCATTTTTTTATAAAATAAACACGTAGAAAGTTTGTATTCAACCATACCATTTATCAAAGATATTTACTCCAATTTGTCATTCGTGCATTTTTTCCCAAAAGGAAAAACACTAAGATCAACTTTTAAAAGAATAAGAAACAACCTAAGAATGTTTCACAAAGAGAAGCAAGAACTGCAGTCTCCTGCCCAGCTGCCAGGCTCTTCCTGCTGTACTTACTCTCCTCTCATCTATTACCTTTGCTTTGGGTATGTTTTTAATATTTAGCCTCCAGCTCCTCTGAAATGGCTATGGCACTGGCAGGATCGACCCATTTGAAGATTAATTTTGACAGAAGCCAACAATTTCAAATAAAATGTGAGAACATAACATGTCCAGTCAAAATAAATAATCTACCTACATTTTGTTTCATCTTGTGAAAAACAGCTTTCAATCAAATACAAAGGGACACAGTCACATCCTCTTTCTGTCCTTTCCTTTAATCAGTATATACCCTAATAAAGTTTTTTTTTTAATCAGCAACATCACTTATCCAGACAAAGGCACTGAGATCACACATCATGTTTGTCCTGTACCCACAAATCTAGGTTTTGTTTTAAAGAAAATAATGAGAAAAAGTTGTTTTCTAATAGCGATAGTGCCCTCTCGATGAAGGCTGTACTGTGTGGTATTTGACCTTGACCTTAGTTAGTGCCCTCGCCTTCAATTCGGGGCGCATGACTCTAGTGACGGTGAACTACCAAATGGTAGAGCCTTCATCGACGGCACTATCGCTTAATTAAATAACTAGTCTTGCGAAACTAGGCTCATTTCACCTCTACCTGCCAGTTTAGGAGCACACCAAAGGACAATTTTCCCTAACCAGTTACACACAATGCATTCTGATTCAGGTTAATAGTCTTTTGGGGAATAGGCCTAATTCTCTCAGAACAGCTACACATCAGTTGTCTTGATTGGATTTCTGAATGAGGAACCAATGTGAACTTGAAGGATTTTTTGTTTGTTTGTTTTTGCTTCTCTATACCATTACTGCAAGTTGCTTCTTTTCACAATTATTTCATTCACAACTAATGCAAGCCTGACAAATGACAAACAATGACTTTTGTCTTTTACACACACACACACACATTTTTATATGTATATATAATAGGACAAGAAAAAATACCCAGATTATTTAAAAAAGATGTGGACCAAGCATTTATTTAAATATGTACAAAGCAAGACTCAGGTCTTTATATATGTGTTTTACATAGTTGGATCAGAAATGTTATAGCCAATCCAATCTAAAAGATAATGTTGTCTAGTGGTCTCTCTCTGTCTCATTGATATTAAAACAGCAGCAGCCCCTTCTTAATAACCTCATTTTTTATAGTGCCCTTTGAGTGATATATTCCATTCACAGCTTTAAAAGAACATGTTCATTAAATTGTGTTTTCCACATTGTATACGTCTAATATGCCTTGGTTCAGTGGTACAAACAGACTGATACATTATGATAGCTTGATTATGTTAGTACTGTGGTTAGAGAATAACATCATCTTAAAGACATCTGCCCCTAACCCTAACCCTAACCCTAACCCTAACCCTGGCACACCCACAATTCATGGAAGTCAGCACCCCTAGCAGACTGAAAACCACCAGGGAGATAGAAGAGGGTCAAAACACCTGGGTTCAGGTAGGCAGAAGCAGGGAAAAAAAGAAATCAAAACATCCAAGAAATATGAGCCACTTCAGAATTTAGATGATCCAAACCAACATCAAGAGAACGAAAGGAACAACATCCAGGACCCTATAAACAGTGCTGGCCAGGCAGCAAAAAGAAGGGAGGTCATGATTGTTGGGGACTCCATATTGAGAAACACAGCAAGTTCAGTTCGCAGTTTGGACACCCTTACTACAACAGTGTGCTGCCTTCAAGGAGCCTCTGTCACGCACATCACTGAGAACGTGGACAGGCTCCTAGAATGAACAGGAGACGACCCGGTAGTAGTCGTCCACATCGGTACAAACAACATTGGAAGAGACAGGCCAAGATCCCTGGAAAACAAATTCAGAAAGCTAGGAAGGAAATTAAAAGACAAGACCAAAACTATGGTATTTTCTGGGATACTGCTGGCACCTTGCAAAGGACCATATGTACAGCTGGAAATATATAATCAAAATGCATGGCTGAAATCGTGGTGCACACAGGAAGGCTTCACCTTTCTTTGGATTGGAACATTGGATTAAATTCTACAACAAGGATTATCTATATAGACGGGACGGACTGCACTTAAACAAAAAGGGAACCAATCTACTCGGAGAAAGGACCATTGAGGAGGTTCAGAAGCATTTAAACTAGAAAGGAAAGGGGGGAGAAAACAAAAAAAACAGAAGGGAGACCACATCAAAACAAGAGCAACAACTCAGGTAAGACAGCCATTAAATGTATTTATCTAAATGCTAGAAGTCTCAGAAACTAAATGTTAGAACTTGAAGCTACTGCACTAACAAGTAACTACGATGTGATAGGTGTTACAGAAACTTGGTTGTCTGAGAGTGATGGAGACGAATATAATATTAGTGGGTATACACTATATAGGAAAGACAGGCAGGACAGAAGAGGCGGAGGGGGTAGCGCTATACATAAGAAATAGTCTTGAAGCCCAGGTGTTAAATCTGGATTAAGAAAACAACACCGAATCAATATGGGTCAGAATAATGGACAAAAATTTAAAGAGCATAATACACCCCGGGGAATTATGCAATTATACGCATAAAACGTATGATCAAGCATTGCCGCATAATAACCCTTAAGGCCGTTAAAAATGGTCCATCATTGATACTCAGAGTGGGCAGCCCGCAATTAAGTTCTTGAAATGCGTACGGATTTTCAACCCCAGAAGAGTTCCTGTAATGTCTCATGTCAAAGAGGATTACGTTCAATTCCTGGCTTCAGTGCCATTCCACAAGAGGAGTTTGCTTTGTATACCGGGAAGGTGGCGCTCGACGCGATCCAGCGCGCTGAACAGTCAGGGGGAACTGACATCGCCATGTTTTGGTCAGCAACATCCGACCGACTCCCGAATATAAAAACATTAGCTTTTAGATACATACATGCTGTAACAAACACAGTTTACTTCAATCTTGCAATTTAAAAAGACTCCACGTCAACATAAAATCATTTTGATTAGTCTTTGATGCTTTATTTAATTTTTACCTGCTGTGCTATGGTAGTATGAGAAGTACCCAATATAACTGCACATATTTTTTTGTTACATTGCACAGTACTTTTGTTTAATAGTTTTTTGGGGTTTTTTTTGCACATGTGAGCATCTAATTCACAGCAGGGTAATTTTGCTGAAAAGTCCTTATTTTCCCTATTTAACAACTGCATTTAGTTTTAAAATTTACACCTGATGGGTCACTTTTTTTTGTTCAAGGAATGATAAAGCAGTTGATTCTGTGATACAAATGTGCTGTGCGCTATATAAATACAAAATACCTGTACATATTTCTAAAGAAGGTTAAAACAGTGTTATATTTAATTCAAGTTGTAAACAAATAATACAAAGTATTTAATGTTGCATAATTTTGCATAATTTTGCATTTTTCCTTGCATTTTTTTTTTTTTTCCTGTGCATAATTCCCTGGGGTGTAGCATAATAATAGGAGCATGCTATAGACCGCCAAATTCAGATGCTGAGCAAAATAATCTGTTATACAATGACATTAAAAATGTGTGTAGCAAAGGAGAAGTCATACTAATGGGGGATTTCAACTTCCCCCATATAAAATGGGAAAACCCGGTGGGGAGCACGACGGATGAAATTGAAATGGTGGAAATGACAAATGACTGCTTCCTAACGCAATTTGTCAAGGCATCGACTAGAGGGGAGGCATGCCTTGATTTAGTCTTTTCAAATAACGAAGATAGAATAACTAAAACAGAGGTCAGAGAACCATTGGCAAACTCACAACATGGTCTCATTTGAAGTGATTTTTAAAACCCAAAAAGCAATGACTAAGGCTAAGGTTTACAATTTTAGAAAAGCAAACTATGAAGGTATGAAACAGAGACTAACAATAAAATAGAGAAAACATCCACAGAAAAAGGATGGCTGTTTTTTAAAAAATGTAGTACTAGAGGCGCAAAACAATTACATCCCAAAAGTAGACAAATCTAAAACTAAAACAAAATGGCCAAAATGGGTTAATAGATCAATTAAAAAAAATATTCAGCAAAAAAAAGGCACTTTACAAAGCGTTTAAAAAGGACCAAAAGCAAAGTACACAGAAAGAGTACTTGGAACTGCAAACACAAGTCAAAAAGGAAGTTAGAAAGGCCAAGAGAGAGATAGAAATGAACATTGCTAAGGGGGCTAAAACCAATTCCAAGATGTTTTTTCCAATATTATAACAGCAAGAGAACATTCAAAGAGGAGGTTAAATGTATAAGAGACACAAATGGCAAAATCATAGATGAAGAAAAAAATAACAAATATATTAAATGATTACTTTTCACAAGTTTTTACAAAGGAGGACACGGACAACATGCCCCACATGTCGACCTGTTCCTATCCAATTTTAAATAACCTGTCAAAACCCCAGCCCCTCACAGACAATTTCCGCCTGGGGGGCTGTGCCCTTAAATAAATCACAATATCTTCCAAAGTATAGACAGCACAGGCATGGTTCAGGGCTTGAATTCAAGGTAACCCCTTGGGCATCAGGACTAAAACCTCAGGTGTGATAAAAGTCTTACTCAGTACCACACTGGAAGGAGATATCCAGAAAAAATACATAAAAAAACAACAAACGCTTTTCATTTTTTTATGTTCTATAGTCATTTTTTCAACTTGTAGCATATGAAAAGAGCCAGATTTTTTTCCAGTGCTTCACCAACATGTCTAATATACTGGGTAAAAATTTTGTTTGGAACTGTTTGAACAAAGGGATCAAATTCTACAGGAGTTTTTACAAAGCTAAGCCCAAGGGTCCCCAAACCTCTCCAAAAATAAACATTGTGTAAATCTTTATGTCAATTGATATACTAAGTTCTAAAAGGGATGTTATCTTCTGGCACCTCACAGGCTAGCCATTGCCACATGCATTTGCCTTTGAAAGGCTTTTTTTTTTTTTCCCCTTATCTCATTCAAGAGGTGGGCGTGTTTGTTTGCACATCGATTACTCTGTGATGGATTGGGTTACAAACAAAGTAAAAGTATGAATGGAAAGCTTGTGACCTCCCCTACAACGTGATCAGGGAGATTTCACTGTCATCAAGGTTGTAAGACCAGAGCAGCAAAACGCAAGCTAGTCGATTGCTTTTGTTTTGAATGCATGGGGGTACTAGACACATTGCGAATGGGATATCTCAGCGGTGAAATGACAGATTCGAAAAATTCCTTCGCTGTTTGACGGTAGGAAAACAACGATTTTGATATCGAGTCAGCTTTTTTTCTCTTTTGCTTTTGTAATAATATTAAAAATGAGTTATGAAATATAATATTTACGTGCAGTTCCGTGTTCCGCCCGCGGGACTAGAGGGCGTAAGAGGATAACTTTAGCATAACAAAGGCAGAAGTGTTAAAGGGACTAGGAGCTCTTAAAATAAACAAATCCCCTGGGCCGGATGAGATCCTCCCAATAGTAATCAAAGAAATGAAAGAAGTTATTTACAAACCGCTAACCAAGACCATGCAACAGTCTCTTGACACAGGGGTTGTACCGACAGACTGGAAAATTGCAAACATAATACCGATCCACAAAAAGGGAGACAAAACCGGACCAGGTAACTACAGACCAATAAGCCTGACTTCTATTATATGTAAACTTATAATAAGTTCTAAAATGGAAAATTACCTATATGGAGGCAGTCAGCATGGTTTTAGGAAAGGGAGATCGTGTCTAACTAACCTGCTTGACTTTATTGAGGATGCAACATTGACAATGGATAATTGCAAAGCATACGACATGGTTTATTTAGATTTCCAGAAAGCTTTTGACAAAGTCCCTCATAAAAGATTAATTCTCAAACTAATTCTCATTCAAGGAAATGCATGCACATGTATTTGGGAGTGGTTAACATGTAGAAAACAGAAAGTACTGATTAGAGGAGAAACCACAAGGATCAGTATTAGGTCCTCTGCTATTCCTAATCTACATTAATGATTTAGATTCCGGTATAGTAAGCAAACTCGTTAAATTTGCAGATGACACAAAAGTAGGAGGAGTGGCAAACACTGTTGCAGCAGCAAAGGTCATTCAAAATGATGTAGACAGCATTCAGAACTGGGCAGACACATGGCAAATGACATTTAATAGAGAAAAGTGTAAAGTACTGCACGCAGGCAATAAAAATGTGCATTATAAATATCATATGGGAGATACTGAAATTGAAGAAGGAATCTATGAAAAAGACCTAGGAGTTTATGTTGTCTCAGAAATGTCTTCATCTAGACAATGTGGGGAAGCTATAAAAAAGCCCAAAAAGATGCTCGGATATATTGTGAAAAGTGCTGAATTTTGAAGTAATGTTAAAACTTTACAATGCATTAGTAAGACCTCATCTAGAATATTGTGTTCAGTTCTGGTCACCTCGTTACAAAAAGGATATTGCTGCTCTAGAAAGAGTGCAAAGAAGAGCGACCAGAATTATCCTGGGTTGAAAAGGCATGGCATATGCAGACAGGCTAAAAGAATTGAATCTATTCAGTCTTGAACAAAGAAGATTACGCGGTGATCTGATTCAAGCATTCAGAATTCTAAAAGGTATTAACAATGTCGACCCAGGGGACTTTTTCGACCTGAAAAAAGAAACAAGGACCAGGGGCCACAAATGGAGATTAGATAAAGGGGCATTCAGAACAGAAAATAGGAGGCACCAACTTCCCAGTAATGAGTCTGGAACCAACTCCCCAGTAATGTTGTTGAAGCTGACACCCTGGGATCCTTCAAGAAGCTGCTTCATGAGATTTTGGGATCAATAAGCTACTAACAACCAAACGAGCAAGATGGGCCGAATGGCCTCCTCTCAGTTGTAAACTTTCTTATATCCCAGCCATCATATTTGCTCTCCCATTTATGCCGACAATGCAGATTTACTTTACCCTCAAGTCCTTGGATTTAAGGTTTTGTCAGTGCTATCATTATGCCTTTAAAAAACATACCATTGAATAAGCATCAAATGCATACAGTTAAATGTCTTGACTTGATAAGATTATGTTAGTAGCTATCAAATTTGCACTCATTGTCCTTTCAACACATATACAGATTGGTTGTGCTGTGAATATTTGATCACTCTGTGCCAAGTTCTTCAAGGTTACAAAATTATCAAAGCTAAAGCCAATAAGTCTGGTGTACAGATTTCCCCAAAATCAGTTTCCTAGTCTCATTGCTTTAATAATATGTGGCCCTGTGGAAGGGTGGTGGGTAATTCACTGACACACAGGACACAGAGAAGTAATTTAGGAACACCGCACAGGTGCCCAGTTTTATTATGGGAGCTTAATTTCTTTTCAGCCCGCAGAGGGCGCTGTTGTCTGTGGTCTGCCGTACCAACTATGGTAGCGACAGAGCCACAACTATACCGGGGGCGGTACAGGATACAGAGGTTCAAACAAAACAATAATCAAAAGGCGAAAGGAAAAGGGAAAATAAAACACAGTAAACAAAACTACAAATAAAAGGTGCTGCGCTCGGCAGCTTCACCCCAACCTGTCGCTACCCGCACGGCCCGGTCTCCGCCCCACACTAGCGGCTCCCTCAGCCTGCTATACACTGTTTACCGGGCTGCCCAAGGTTTCCCAGCTACCGCTAATTCTTTTATTTATTTATTTATTTATTTTTCTTGTTGGGATTTCCGTCCCCGCAGCTTTTTCTCCAGCGCTTCCGCACACCTTTTACGTCTCAGAGGGCCGACCTGAGGGAACAGCAGAATGTTAACTTATAGGGCCAGCAATTCCCCCAAGACCCGCCTCTCAGCCACTCAGAGAGAAGGAAAGCCCGCACACCCACTCTCCCACCTCTCCGTGTCATTGCCATGACTAACAGGCGGATATTGACGGGCTGCTGCCCTCTCCCTGCAGCACTATGAACACATCAGAAGAGTCAGCACAGGTCTCCCCCTGTTACAGGCCCATTGTTGACTTCGGGCAAGGCACTAACACCAATGGAAAGGTTGTTATCACCTGATTGTGACTTATGAGGTACTACTAAAAAATATATCTCATTCACCTGTAATACAATATACCCTTGCACATTATGAGGTTGAACAATGAAATGTGCATAACTTGCGTATAGAATCCCTGTACACCAGCTGATTTGACATCCATAAATCACAATCAAATCCCTAACCATTTCGAAATATGCTCCTTCAAAGTTCATTTTACAGTCATTATATGGGATAACACTTGTATTTGTTAAATTGAGTAGATTGGGGCTCTTCCGCAAGACCATTTACATCATACTATACGTCCATTTGCAAGAGTTCAGTAAAAGCTCCAGCTCCCTGAATATAATGAACTAGGTATTTGGGCATCACCACCAGATAATTCTGTCATATTCTGAGATGGTGACCCTGGAGCCATCTGCTGATTTTCGCATAGAATGTCACAATTAATAATTAGCACTGAAACAACAATATTACAGTGTCACATATACTACAGAATTGGATCGAACCAGTATATTAGAACTAACCTTTATGCCTGAAAACCCAACTAAATTAGTTTAACTATGCACTCAAG
Source organism: Huso huso (assembly GCA_036884735.1). NCBI lineage: Eukaryota > Metazoa > Chordata > Actinopteri > Acipenseriformes > Acipenseridae > Huso > Huso huso. Next base: position 112,414,812 of record CM072664.1, on the reverse strand, counting down.
AGTTCTGGTGAAGAAAACACGAACCAGACAAGTGATTCTGCAACCATTTTTGTAAGCCTGCCATAACCAATACAGTGTGCTATAGGGCTGACATCCAGGAGTCTTTAAATATATAATTTGGTGTTCCAGTAATTAATAAAGAAATTAATATGAAGCATCATCTAAGAAACAATCATTAGAATTATAGAGGTTTTGTTCAGAGTAAAATAAGTTGTGTTTGTATTAAATATTATTTAATCATTAGATTGCAACCAGAAGGCAAAAAAAAATATTTGGAAACAACGTGACTGTTATTATTTCTTCACATAGAACCACCTCAAACTTTTTTTTAAAGTTTTAAATAGTTAATATTCAAGTTTTATTACAATGTGATTGCTTTATGGATACTTGTGGGGTTCCTGGTGGAGCAGAAGGTGTGATTTCCCTTCAGACAGAGTGGTAAGAAGTGGGCAAGTCACACGTCAAGATCTTTTTTATCAATGCAATGTGAGCAAGACAAGGAGTTGTCAGATGAAACAGCTGGAGAGGGATCTGGAAACACTAAGGAATGGCAATAAACAGAGAAAAAGATCAGACTGAGATCTGAAGCTCTAGAGATCTTACAGTGTGTACTGTGTGTTTGCTGATTGTGTGTGTGCAGTGTGTTTGCTGATTGTGTGCTTGCAGTTTCTATGCTGGAAACAACTGCTTAGAGAAAAACAAGGATTGTGTCTCATTTTAACATACAGTTAGCTATTAGTTGTAATAATTTGATATTCAGGTAAAGGAATTATTTGTTTCTTAGCTTTAAAATGGAAGGAATAAGGAACACTGGGTCCTATATATATATATATATATATATATATATATATATATATATATATATATACAGAATTTGAGATTTTTTTAAAATCTCATCACAGCCTATAGTTTCTCATACCATTTCTATGCTGATGATACTCAGATCTTCCTCTCCTTCCCCCCTCTGACCCCACCATCCCCTCCCGTATCTCTACCTGTCTGTCTGCTATCTCCTCCTGGATGCACTCACATCACCTCAATCTCAACCTCTCTAAATCTGACCTCCTTTTCTTCCCCTCCTCATCTTCCCCCTCCTGTGATATCTCTATCTCCATTCCTCTGGAATCTACCACGCTCTCTCCCTCCTCCTCAGCCAAGAACCTTGGAGTAACCCTGGACCCCTGCCTCTCCTACTCCCAGCACATCTCCACTCTAGCATGCAACTGCCGATTCTTCCTGAGCAACATACGAAGAATCTGACCCTTCCTTACCAACTACTCCATGCAACTCCTCATCCAGGCCCTGGTACTCTCCCGCCTAGACTACTGCAACTTCCTCCTGGCCGGCCTCCCTGCGTCCGCCATCCGTCCGCTCCAGCTCATCCAGAACTCTGCTGCTCGCCTGGTGTTCTATCTGCCTCCCATGCTACTCCACTGCTCCGCTCACTCCACTGGCTCCCGTTCACCGCTCGCATCCAGTTCAAGACTCTTGTACTCGTCTACCAATGCCTTGACCAGACTCCACCTAGCTACTTCTAGACCCTCATCTCTCCCTACACCTCCACCTGACCTCTCCACTCCGCCTGCAGTAGAAGACTGGCTGTACCTCCGCTACGTTCCCCTGCCTCCAGAGCCCGCTCCTTCTCCACCCTCGCCCTGCAGTGGTGGAACGATCTACCTACGGATGTCAGGACTGCCCAGTCCCTGACCACCTTCCGGCGCCTCCTCAAGACACACCTCTTCAGACAACACCTGTAAAACTCAACTCTTCCCTTCTGGACAATATAGCACTCTGCCTTTAATGCACTTTAACTTGCACTTATCTGCTCCCTATTTTACTGTATTTAATCCTGCACTTAATCCAATCTGTAGTATCTTGTATTTCACTTGCACTCGTATCTAACCCTGATGTAACTATCAACACTGTTATCTGCTCTTGAATTGCCCCGATATTAAATCGTACTGTGTTTTGTATTTGCTTTTATTAGGACTGAAGTCACTGTATTTTGTATCTTGCTCTTAATTGTACTGTAATTTTGATATGTATTTTATTTTGTATACAACTGTAAGTCGCCCTGGGTAAGGCGTCTGCTAAGAAATAAATAAATAAATAAATAAATAAATAAATAAATAATAATAATAATAATAATAATAATAAAAATTGGGCTCCTGTATTAACGTGCAGGATCACTTCCACAAATTATTGTTTCCCTGAAGCTGCTTGGAAACAAGCATCTGTTGGAGCTGATGCAATTTGACAAAGCTTCTGTAATGTCAAGTGGGAACAGAGGACATCAAACATTGAAAACTTAAAACAATTCATGTTCCTGCGGGTGTGAATGACAGAATTAAGGTAATGGGTTTTTAAATAGGGGTGTATTTAGACCCTCTTCCTCCTTTTGAAATGTTTTTAAGGTTTCAATTCACTAACTCTTTTACATAACATTTTTACTTTTTACATACAAATTCATATTTCATGTCAATCAATACTGGGAAAAAAAAGAACCAGTAATCTGCAAGTGCAGCATTTGTTTACTCTGCAAACTACTTATGAAAAGATAAGTTAGTGTTTCTGGAAAACAGAGATACCTAGCTTTGTGATGTTGTTTTTTCAATGGCTAGAATTACTGTTTCAGCCCCAGTGGGTGACTTAGACATAGTGATTGCAAGTGTTTTCAAGGTTTGAAGCACATGACCACACACAAATGGTTTACTTTATTTTTGCTTTGGCAATCTGTGGCTTTTTGACTTTGCTCCAAAGAGTATGAAATTGTACCTAAAGTCAGAGCTTCATCACAAAGCCATTTTTATCAAAGTGAAGCATAAAATGATACCCTGTATGATTTGTCAGCCATATATCTATGTCTAAATAATGAACAGCAAGTATCTCTACAAGAATAGTTTATATGCTATAAATCAATTCAATTCGCTTGTCTGCTTTGCAGAAAAAGATGTCTGAATATTTAGAAAATATTGCAAATGTGTCACCTACGGAAGTAACTTAGCAGTGACTACAATATGTTAGTTACTATGGACCAATATTTTTGTTGGACTTTTCACTGGAAGAAACCCATACATTTGCCATTTGTGCCAAAAAGATGCAACAATGAATTAATCAATTCAGCAATTACTTTGTCAATTCAGCAATTAATTCATCATTTCTTGCAGAAATTCATCAATTAATTAGTCAATTCGTCCGTCAATTCATCAATTAATTAGTCAATTTGTCCGTCAATTCATCCATACGAAAGGCTAGACGGGCTTCTTGGGTGAATCGATTGCTCCACGATTGACCTGTGATTTTACGAATTAAAAGATGATTTGACAACTGTCAATCTCGCACTGTGCCAAAAATTTGTGACCATATCTAGCCAATTGGAGCAGGTACTGTAAAACAGGATTTTTTTGCGGCAACTTAATTTCACGAATGGCCTTCAATGTCAATTTTTGCTGCAATAAATGTTTGTGCTTCTTTTTCTTTTAGTGTACGGCACATGTATGAATAATATATTTCACGGCACATTCATTTTGCAGATTTTTAATAAACGCGAAATTAACAAACATTTCTTGCTCGCGAAATATTCTTGTTTTACAGTACTCAAATTTAAACCAATGAGAATCCAATCTCAAGCAAAACTGCTTCAGCCAATAACCTTGCAGCTTACTAGAAAAGGTGATTTAATCACCTCAGCCAACAGCTTTTTTTTTATATATATACTTTAATGGTGTATACTGAAGCCCTGAACTGCAGATGAAAAAAAAAAAAAAATCTTATGATGAAATGTATGGAAATATCTTGATGAATTATTATTATTATTATTATTATTATTATTATTATTATAGCAGACACCTTTATCCAAGGTGAATTGCAGTTTTACTATGCAGTAAGTGACAAATACAATAAATAAAACAAATATGGTAGAATTACAATAAATTAATAAAAAAGCAGTAAAATAATGTTAAGTTTGGAGACTACATCAGTCCAGTGGGGTGGGAGGATATAGCTGGTGATGCAGTGCTGGAATCAGGATACAGCTGGTGATGCAGTGCTGGAATCAGGATACAGCTGGTGATGCAGTGCTGGAATCAGGATACAGCTGGTGATGCAGGGCTGGTCAGATACAGGGTGATGCAAATCAGGATACAGCTGGTGATGCAGTGCTGGAATCAGGATACAGCTGGTGATGCAGGGCTGGAATCAGGATACAGCTGGTGATGCAGTGCTGGAATCAGGATACAGCTGGTGATGCAGTGCTGGAATCAGGATACAGCTGGTGATGCAGTGCTGGAATCAGGATACAGCTGGTGATGCAGGGCTGGAATCAGGATACAGCTGGTGATGCAGGGCTGGAATCAGGATACAGCTGGTGATGCAGTGCTGGAATCAGGATATAGCTGGTGATGCAGTGCTGGAATCAGGATACAGCTGGTGATGCAGTGCTGGAATCAGGATACAGCTGGTGATGCAGTGCTGGAATCAGGATACAGCTGGTGATGCAGGGCTGGAATCAGGATACAGCTGGTGATGCAGGGCTGGAATCAGGATACAGCTGGTGATGCAGTGCTGGAATCAGGATACAGCTGATGATGCAGGGCTGGAATCAGGATACAGCTGGTGATGCAGTGCTGGAATCAGGATATAGCTGGTGATGCAGTGCTGGAATCAGGATACAGCTGGTGATGCAGGGCTGGAATCAGGATATAGCTGGTGATGCAGGGCTGGAATCAGGATACAGCTGGTGATGCAGGGCTGGAATCAGGATACAGCTGGTGATGCAGGGCTGGTATCAGGATATAGCTGGTGATGCAGGGCTGGAATCAGGTGCTGTAAATCAGTGTGTAGCGTGAGATCAGAGGGGTAGATCGGTGGGGTTTAAAAGTGCAGGCTATCAAGCAATCAATCAATCAATATTTACTTTATATAGTGCCTTTCATAGTGGCCCACCATCAAAAAGCGCTTTACAAGATAGTGAGAAACAATGCATATTACATTAAATACAGTGAAATACAGGACATATAACCATTGACACATGACCATTTTTGTATTCAAACAAGTGCAACTTCCAAGTTTGTATTGTTTTGCAGCACGTTTTCAAATGCCATGGCGTACATTTTCTACCAAAACACTGTTGTTATTAGTTCCTGGGAGAGAATAGTAGCCTACACATACAGTAATATAAGCCTGATACATGTATAGACCTGTATGCGGACATGTGCAAATAAATAAAGCATACAACATGTCTGCTATTTTTTAGTATCTGCAAAGCAACACAATGTCAAATAATAATAATAATAATAATAATAATAATAATAATAATAATAATACAAATCTAAAAAACCTCTGACCAGGAAATAACATAGTAACATTCCTTACTGCCCCTTTCTTTTTTATGGTGTTTTTAGTGGATCAGAATACACATTAATATTAGTGTTAAAGTGCTTTCCCATGAGTTGCCTGACATAATGTAGGCTTGATCAGACAAGAGCCACCACCATCTAGAGATCATTCACTTTGGATCACATCTCTTTTTGTTTTTCTGACACTACACACCTGTTCACAAGATGGCTCGGGAGCTTACTAATATAAAGATACTATGGCTAGCCTATGTTGCACATGTCTATCTTAGGACATTGTTAGAACTGCGTTAAGAACCATTCAATGTGATTGCAAAAATCATACCAATTTAAGAGAACAGAAAACAAAAATGCAATCTATCCCAGCAAATTAAATAAAATGCCTAGCATGGAGTGTCATCAGTCCTTAGATACTGTGCCATAATGTTGCAAACCCAGCTAAAGGTGACAGAAGTAGCTGGTGGCTGTTCTTTGAATTCTGTAAAGTCACTGTAGGGTGCCGGTGAATCCATTGAATTCCAGTGCACTTACCAACATGCTAATGTGTTATAAATTGTGTACAGTCATTAGACTGAAGAGTGAGATGTTAAAGGTTCTAAACTGCAGTGTTAGTCTGAGGCGGAACTGCTCAGGCTTGCATGCAATGCCCCTGTCTACTAAAGTGTCAATGAGTATGCTGTGTGAAATTCAATCTATGGGCTTTATGCATTAACCTTTCCATGGTGCAGTCTCCTGTTCATTGCAATCTATGCTGCAGTTTAGGTTATAAGTAAAGCCCAGTGTATTTTGGAAATACGAACTAGCACGAAATAAAACGAAATGGAACATATAAAACAAAATAAAATTAAATGTAAATATAAAACTGTGGCGGAGTGTTCCGCCCCTTTGTTTATATTATTATTTGTATTATTATTGTTTGCGGCGCGGACGGAAAGCCGCCACCATTATGTGTTATTGTTTTGTATTTTTTATTTTAAAACCTCGTGAGGATGCGTGACTGATCAGCTACTGATTATTTAACTGGCTGATAGTCACGCATCCTTACTAAACTCGTGCAGACTATGGCCAAGGGGTAATAAGATAATTAATAGCTAGTTAACCCCTCGGCCAGAAATATAAAAGCCTGCAGCTTTCCTTGTTCGGAGAAAGGGTGTTCGAGAGTGGAGAACGAGTGAGGAGTGAGGAGTGAGGAGTGAGGAGTGAGGAGGTAGGAGGTAAAAGCTAAATGCGAATTCAAAGTAAACAATTGTTATACGTGCTGGCTCAAAACCAGCATGATACTTGTTCAGTTCCGTTTGTTTGTTTGGCCAACGTGCCCTTTTGTTTTGTTTTTGTTGAAATCTTTGTTTTATTATTTATTAAAGTGCTGAACGCCGTAGTGTTTCAGTTTTGCCCCGCTACTTCCTGGAGTTGAGTCTGTGTTTCTGGTCTGACGTCACCCCTGCAAAGCCACCTGTTCACAATAACGAAATAAAACAAAAAATTATAATAAAGCAAACATAGAATTACATTTTAAAATTGGGAGGTTTATACAAGAAATACTTTAAATCGTAGTTGTCAAGGCTCAGCCGTTACCATAGACTCGGTCTGAAGGGAAACGGAAGCTCTGACTAGCACTTGTGCAGATGTATAATTTGGAGTGAGTTATTTGGGAATTCAAATTGTGAGAAGAGACATTTGTTTCTAGAATGCATAAACTGCAAATAACAATTAAACAACACTGCAAATAATTTGAGCACGAGGGGATGTGTGCAGCTGACAGTGACGAAAGATTCGAAAGATACAGTCGTTAAGCATTAGGTGTTTATTCCTTTCTTTGAGAAAATAAGCCTTATTTGCTTATATTTTGTATTTGTATGCTAATTCTTATTTGCTTATATTTTGTATTGGTATGCTAATTCTTTGTTTTATTTCAAGTGGAGCAAACGCTGCACTGGAACAAATGCTGTTTTGGTTTTTAATGATTTTAAATGAATGAATCTGTTTTGCTTAGTGTTTAAATACTGACAAATCGCAAGCTTGTATACTGGAGCCCTGCGTCAGTGCAGTGGGATTGAAATACAATTCCTATCGTTTTTTTTTTTTTTTTTTATGGGTAAATTGCTCTATGTACAATTATTGTGATAGCCCCACAATAGTAGGGCTGTGTATATATATATATCTTATTGTATTTTTATAGAGGGCATGGGCTGTAAATAGGCAGTTAATTAAAGAGTTGAGGACTCAGTAAAATGAAACCATTAAAGCTCTGTTAGAATACCCCACAATTTCTGGTAGGTACTGAACAATAGTAAGAACGGCTAATAGAAAAAATGGCTTGAATGCTAAAATTATAATAGTTACACAAAAGAGTTTCGTGTTCTCAACAATGAGACCATCAAACATATGAAGAGCCATTGAGACCTGTCACTGTGAAACCATTAGAGAGCAGCAGAAAACAATCAAACCCAGTCATTGCTGTCTTGAGTCCCTTTAAACAATTATGAGCTGTCAGAAAGAAATAATGATGGCAAGTATTATTATTATTATTATTTGTTTATTTAGCAGACGCCTTTATCCAAGGCGACTTACAGAGACTAGGGTGTGTGAACTATGCATCAGCTGCAGAGTCACTTACAATTACGTCTCACCTGAAAGACGGAGCACAAGGAGGTTAAGTGACTTGCTCAGGGTCACACAGTGAGTCAGTGGCTGAGGTGGGATTTGAACCGGGGACCTCCTGGTTACAAGACCTTTTCTTTAACCACTGGACCACACAGCCTCCTAGTAGGATTTTGTTCTGTACATACAGTATTGAAACAATGAGAGGGATATCCTGGGCTTCTAGTGCACTATACAATAGGAATTCCCACCTGTTTCAAAGCAATTTCTTTCTTTCTAATATTTTCTCTAGTCCAGAGGCACCAGGTTTCTAAAAGTTTTGGTGGTGCCCAGGGGTCAGATTCCCCTATACAACAAAAAATAGTTGTATATAAATAACCTTATATGATTCTTCCAAAATTAGAACTTGTATTTCTGAAAATACAACAGATCAAAAACAAATATTCAAGAAATAATTGTTGACTCAATCCCAGAGCTTTTCAAATGACCATATGATCCATCAGTTTACAGTACAGTTTCAGTAAAGCTTTGGATCACTAAATGTAATGATTGATCATTGCACAATTCAGTTTGCAGACTTTCTTGTTATCCCTGATGTTTCTTTGCAGGTCAATTTATCATTTCCAAATAACCAGCCATGTCAGACTATGGCTTAGTTTGCACAGTGATGGATAATGTTATCCCCCTGAAAGATGAGCAGGGATGTGCTTCTGAGTGTCTGTGACACCTGTCTCTAGTGGCTCCATGTTGGCATCTGGCAGAACAGAAGGGGCAGATATTAAGAGAAACTGGATCATTTTTGGTTGACTGACCCTGAAAATCTGTGCCAAATTATTTATAATGTGAACTGTGTGATGTATCTACTTAACATTCTGAGCAATGTATTAAAAGTATAGTGAAGGAAAGGAATGTCAATTGACATTTAGTGTAGAGGAGACCTCTAAAATAGTGCAAAGGTGCTTTCAGAATAAATAACAACTTTTGACACACTATATCCAACTGTGCATTCAAGAAGATGATGGCAAACTGGACTTTAAATCCAAATGGATTGTGGTTTGAATGAGTAATAGGAGAGATCTGTTTTTCTCATGGCATGACAATGATATTTACAAAGTAATAGGAGCTCCTATTTGATATTATTATTATTATTATTATTTTTATTATTATTATTTATTTCTTAGCCAGGGCGACTTACAGTCGTAAACAAAAATACATTTCAAGAATCACAGTACAAGTATTAATACAATTAAGAGCAAGATAAACTACACTCACTTCAGTTCTAGCAAGTACAAGTATATGACAAAATACGATTCAATAACGGAGCAGATAACAGTGTCAGTGATAGTTACATCAGGATATAATTAATACAAAATACTACAGATTAAATGACACTTGACAGATTACAGTACTCTAAAGTACAGGATTAAATGCAGTAAAATAGGGAGCAGATAAGAGCAAGTAAAGTGCATTTGAGGAAGAGTGATAAGTGTCCAGATGGAAAAGAGGAGTTTCTACAGGTGCTGTCTGAAGAGGTGAGTCTTGAGGAGGCGCCGGAAGGAGGTCAGGGACTGGGGAGTCCTGACATCTGTAGGAAGGTCATTCCACCACTGCAGGGTGAGGGTGGAGAAGGAGCGGGCTCTTGAGGCATGGGAGCGTAGAGGAGGTAGAGCTAGTCTTCTAGTGCAGGAGCAGCGGAGAGGTCGAGTGGGGGTGTAGGGAGAGATGAGGGTCTGGAGGTAGCTGGGTGCAGTCTGGTCAAGGCATCTGTAGGCTAGTACAAGAGTCTTGAACTGGATGTGAGCGGTGATCGGGAGCCAGTGGAGTGAGTGGAGCAGTGGAGTTGCGTGTCCCCTGGTAAAAGCCCAAACACATGTTTTGTAAGGTGAGTCATACAGTGCAGGTTCGAGTCCTGGCTGTGTGGAGTCACCGGTCTTCACTGGGGATTCTGAAGGGAGCATCGCACTGGACAGGCCCCGTAAGTTATACTTTTTAATAATACACTTCAATCTTTCTTATCAGGTGCTTTACAAATACCTCTATTTTACAAAGTGTAGTTAATTGCATTCAGGGGGTCTTGATATATTGATCCCAAAACCCTGCCAACTTGTTCCAAATCTGTATAAAATGTATATTCAGAGTACTGTGCTGACCCATGTTTTAACAACATTGTCTTATCAGCAGGGCCTGTGTAAGAGTATTAGGCGCCCTAGTTGAACCTCCAGCCTTGTGCCCCCACCTCCTCCATAATCAACTTTCGAAAATGAATACTGTGCATTAGTATGAATACAAATTCTGCATTTATAATTACAGATTTATTTTACATGAAAAGGGAGAATATGATACTGACTGTACATTCTCATTGTTCAATTTGTTCCACACTTTTCACAGTATATGTACTAGAAGAAATGCACATTAGAATTTAGAATTTTACTTTCCGTGCTTTCAGTTTAGCAAATGTAGAAACAAGTTTCTTCAGGTCAATGTTTTGTGCAATTTCATGTTCTGTTGAAAAGGTGGATATCCCAACCAGTCTTTCTTGCATCATTGAGGAACGAATGTATTGTAGCACAGCGGGGATGGGGTTGAAATCCTCCCCGCAGTAAAATGTGTGGTTTTGTGTTAGTTTGGGGAAATGTAATTGTTTTATTAGTTTGTTAATTGGGGAAGGGTTTTGTTGATTGATTTATTGTGTTAATTTGATTATTGTTTAATTGTTAGTTATTCCCTGCACCTGGAAACAATTGTAAATTAGGACCAGGTGCAGGTTATTTAAAGGGGGCAGTTAATCTGCTCAGGGCTGCTGAAGGAGAGACACAGGAAGGTGTGCGGTGTGTCCCAGCAGTCACAAAAGAAGTTGGTACAAGTTTTGGTATTTGTGTTACCGGTAAACGGGGTAGCCGTCCTGTATTTAGTGAGGGTCATTGTATGTGTAGTTAATGCTCAAAAGAGCCAGGTGTTTATTTTGTTTTGTGTTTATTGTTTATTTTGTGTTTAATTAAAAAGAATTGCGCATAAGCGCTAAAAAAATCAAAGTCTGCTGTACTGGGTCAAGTTTTTAAAGGGCTAACGAACCCGAGCCGCAAGGCTCATGTTACAGTATGTAGTAGTAGTAGTAGTGTTACAGTATGTTTGATCAACTTTAGCTTGGACTTCGCTCACCACTGGCCACAGAAACAGGGAGGGTCAAGAGGATGCAGAGAGCAATAAATGTGTAGGGGACATTAGCTGTCAGCTCATTTTTGCATACAAAGTTCAATACATCTTGTGGTGATGCACACTTTGGAACTCCTCTTGCAATGGCTCGCAATTCACTGCACAAATCTGAAGCATCAATATCTTTGGAGTCCCCATGTTGTAAAGCTTGCTCTAGCTTCAAGCAATGTTCCATAATTTGCTTTGATGTTCTATTCTGCAGACTGTGAACATTATAGAGGAAGCCAAACACAGAACTAATGTGATGCATCTGTATGAATCTTTCTTCAACCGATTGTATTGCTGTAACAAGGACACATCCATAAGTGGGTCAAACAAAGCTAGATATTCTACAAATTTCAGGAAGTTCCCATTACCAGACATGTGCAGTTTTTTGTGTGTTCCCCGAAAGGCCAGATTTTGCATACCAAGAACTCTCACTAAAGTAATCAGTCGTTCTAAGATTTGCTGCCAATACTTTTCTTCTTGTTTAATGAGGTGCAAATTTTCTTCATCAGTTGTTTTCTTGTTTTTCAGTCGCAGTTCAAGTTCCTTCCATTTTTGAAAATTCTCCAAATGTTCTCTGCTTCTCTCGTGCGCTGCTAGAATTGCAAACATGTTTTTCAATCTTTTGAACCTTTATCAGAAAGAGATGACGCACCAATCGTGTTACTGGTAAACAGCTTGCAACAGAAGCAAAACACAGAGTCCTTTGACATGGAATACTGTAGCCACTGATGGTTCATTTCTTCTCCATTGGCAAGTCTCCTTTTGTAATGATTTGTTGAGAATTGTCTTTGATTACCATCTTTAGGGAAATCGAACTGCTGAACTTGTTCTGGCCCAAGTTCCACCATGATTTGTCGCACACGATCATCACATTTGGGCAGCAAATTGGCCCAAGTAACAGGGTCATCATAGTTCAAACTGGTGACATTTTCACTTTCACATCCTCTCAAATCTTGATCCTGGCGGACTTCATTTGGTTCATCTTCTATATTCAGATTATGTTCCTCAAACTCTACTTCAACTTGTGAGACTGTAGGCAAAATTGTCGTCTCAGCTTCAGTCTCAGGTTGATCCTTTGAACTACCTTCATCAGAAAGGAATCTTCTTGCTTCGCTTGTTCTTTTTCCTTTTCAACCTTCTGTTTGTGATACTGTGCCCCATAATCTGCCATGATGCCACGTTAACTGAAAAATTAAAATTTTATACCTAATAGATTTTTTCTAGAAAAACAGGATATTTTAAAACATAGCACACAAATAAAGAGACATTCAAAGTACAGTCTTCTGAGGTAAAACTATCACTTATTATGACATGTATATTATATTTACATTGAAGAAATGTCGTTTCAAAGTCCACAGCAAGATGTGCCCAGATAGAAATAAAGAAAATTATTGCTATTTATTTACGTAATATATGGAGGCTGTGTGGTCTAATTGGTTAAAGAAAAGAGCTTGTAACCAGGAGGTCCCCGGTTCAAATCCCACCTCAGCCACTGACTCATTGTGTGACCCTGAGCAAGTCACTTAAACTCCTTGTGCTCCGTCTTTCGGGTGAGATGTAATTGTAAGTGACTCTGCAGCTGATGCATAGTTCACACACCCGAGTCTCTGTAAGTCGCATTGGATAAAGGTGTCTGCTAAATAAACAAATAATAATAATATATAGATAGATAGAGGTCAGTTCACAAATAAGGTCTTAGGTGTGTGTTGGATTATTTTCTTTTCAGAATCTCTGTAAAATGAATCCTTGCCCAATGAGATGCAAAGAACTTGGCATTGAGTGTTCTGTAGGAGGTTATATTTTACTTTGTATGCATAATGCCATTGATTCTATAAAGATCACCACTCAAATTGCCAATAAAGACCCTACTTTATCACATTACCTCCTCCAAGTTTTATCACTGTAATAGAATTAGCCTTTCTGACAGTAAAGGAGAAAAACACATCTGTCACTTAGGTGATTTACATTACCATGATACTAAGGCCACAGGTTTGTCTTTACTAGTGGCTTATTTAAAATGACTTGATACTACACCTTTAGAGAGTCAATGAATTCAATCACAGGTGTGTGGATTGATCCTCCTCTGTCTTTTGCTATCCACATTGACAGACTTGGGGAAAAACATCCATTGCAGACTTAGAGTTTTATACAGAAATATGTGTTGTAAGGCAGTAGAATGTTGGACAACACGTGTTTTGAGCTATACAACATTTCAATTGGTCAAATTTAAACAGGGTAACTTACAGTAAAGACAAAGTGAAATATACAGCCCTTCAGTACTACAGGTCTATAAATCTAAGAAAGGTGTCTGTACCATATAATAAAACCATCCCAAGACCCATTGTACAGTATAGAAAATAATCTTAACCACCACATGACAAATGCCTGTGTTTTACTGCAGTGGAGTGCTTTAAATTAGAAAATGATTTCATACCATAATTATACTACAGGGTAACTGTACTCGTTACAGGTTTTGTTTCACTTTGGGGAGAAACCATGCACTGCTATAGGACAAAATAAAATAATACATTTTTTATGAAAGGTTATGTATTTTTGAACACCCAGTTGTACTGCTTTCATGTATGATGGCGCTTTACAATAGTCATTAGTGTTTTAATAGAATTCTAAATCAAGTTGAATTAAGATAAATAATCCAACATTCCATAGATCAAATAAATACATTATAACGTTTAATGGCGGTCCTTTGACAAAGATGCTGCTGCTCCACTTATAGTTCAGGAGGTTTATATACTGTCGGCTAAATGTCCAGATCAGCATTAAAGAAACAAATTTACTTTTATACCCTGAAGGAGAAAATAAAAAAGTGTATAGCACATACATACAGTGGTAGCCAAAACTAGCAATAAAAATGGCGAAATATGGCGCGGTACTCAAATCAATGTGATATGTAGTTTAGTTAATACTAGAGGGCGTTATCTGTCTAGAAACTGGTCCTGCACAGATTACTACTGAAATACAGTGTTTCACCAGCAGGTGTCACATGCTGAAGTTTGAGAGTACAAAAAGTGCAAAGCTTACACTGAGTTCGTCATTTTTATACTGTACTGTACAATTGCGGTAACAGCTCGAATATGCCGAAGCCAACAGTATCTAATGAAGTTAAGCACTGCTTTTGCTGAAGAGATGCATACATGCAGCATGCTACAGCCCAAATGAAAATAGTTATGGTGATATTATATAAATGCACCATAGAGGCTGAGTCAGTGAGTGCTCCGGGGCTAGAGCTGCATGGGAAAAAATAGGGGATGAGGAAAATCCGCCAGGAATTTTAACATAATGTAGCATGCACTGAACACCTTGGCAGTACAATAGATAATTTCCAGCCACACCAGGAAATCCTGTATGGATATGGGGGCTGTTTGGTCCCTGTTTTAATTCTAATCTACAGAACCGGCACAGCCGACCAGATGGCTGTGGTTCTGTCTGCTTTCTCTTTTTCTTCTCCTCCTTCTCCTCTACAGACATGTCCTCAGTTCTGACTTTCCTGTGTTTATTCCAGTCCAGAGGTACAGGGCGACATCCTTGTTCCACATACTGCAGTCCAAACCTCTATCCTGTATCTCTGGCTGAGATATGCAGCGCAGGGTATTTCTCATTACCAGTGACTGTGCTTGAGGCTTCATTCAGGTCTGCTATTAAAGATGGGTTAAACACGGACGGTTGCACCACATCTGACTGTTTGAGGTCGACCACTCTCTGATAATTCCACCGTGCCACCCCCATCATACGCTGGGCTTGGAACAACTCATTAGAAACATGGTTTCCTCTAACCCACTGAGCCTGGTGGAAATGATAGCCTTCCTGCTGCAAGGTTCCTCTGATGGGCATCCGGACAGGTACAGAAGCACATTCTCCACGGACATGGCCCAATACCCAGTGGTATTGGGCCTTTTCTACAGCAGCATCTTCATATCTCTTAGCCAGTCCATGGAACTTCAGCTCCAATGATCTCTCACTTCAGACTGGACCATCATCCGGGAAAGGATCATTCATCACACTATATGATGACACGGCGCCAGACCTCAGCTCCACCTTTCTGGCAATTTTCCTGATGTGGTCAGATCTGATCACCAGCCCAAACGTGCCTTGCATATGTTTGTTGATTGCTGGTTCCTGTCGTTGATACTCCTGCAATAAACAGTCCATCAAACAGAAAGCACGAACTGATGTTCCACACCAGCCATCATGGTCACCATATCCACCAAATGGAGCTGGTATGTTGTCTTGTCTGATGAATTGACCAATGGTTCTCTGGCCATACACTCCAGAATTACCATCCCTGACGTTCTGCACACTGAAAAGGTAGGCCAGGTGTGTTCTCTCATATTTAAGGTGCATCAGCTCCATAATCTGGTTTGCCATGTCGCTTGGAGAGCTAGCAGAGCATCTCAGTTCATCCATCACTGTTTTGCAGATAGCCTTTTTGTAGGTGAGGATTGCTGGCAAAATGTTGGTATACCTGGGAGGTAGTTTTTCCAACCACTGTGGATTATCAGAAAACCAGTGTTTCTTACAACCTTTACAACACAATCGGGATGAAAAGATATGCAAACCCGGACTTATTGGTCACGTGTTTCTGGCAGTTCTAGGCAGGCTACAATCAGCTGTCCCGGCATTTCTATGATCCATTCGATGACATACAAACTCAAGCTGTGCAGCAAATTTGCGAGGCTTATTACTTATGGATTCAATGCGTGAAACACCCAGTATGCAGCTTATGTGGAGTGCTGTATATATATATATTGATTGAAAAGGTTTGCATTCTTTAGAAGGCAGCTTTGGTTTGTGATGTGCCAGGGAAAATGGAATAAATACAATTCAAAGGTGTCATTATGTATTCCGATCCTGTGGCCGAGTGTCTTTGACAGAACACTATTGTTTGTGAAAGGGGGTTATATCATTCATGCTTTAAATGTAATCCCACTTGCATTTTACATCAATTTATTTTTCTCTAAATCCCCTTATTCAAAATTCATGTTGCTAATTATACTATCTGACCTGGATTTAAGTACCTCTGACGGAATTATAAACTTTGGGCACCTTACATACCTTTATAATGGCAGCCTCGAAAGATGCCTTCCTTCTGTAAATTATCACATCAGACTTCTGAGAATGGTTTAATAAAGTGCTTAATTAGGTGCATTTGGTCTGTTTATTGGTAGATTGAAATTTCAATAAAATACTCAATTTTTGTTTGTTATAGATGAATCAAATGTTTACCTCACACATACCTATAATAACCCACTGAGAATACAAAATCAGAAGTAAAATAATCCAATTGGAAAAAGTACTTCTGACAATTTTCCCCCAGTGAACTGAATGTAAGGTAACTGCAACTCTATCTTACATTCCTTGAAAAGCACGATTCTGGTATTATCTGCCAATAGCTTGCACAGACTGAAGTGCCAGCTTCATATTGTACCTCCAATTCATTTATACAGCATTCTGAATTAGTTTCACAAAAAACATTAGTAATAAAAAAGACTGTCCCTGGCCAATATTAACTCCTTTAAGATAAAACAAAAAAACATTGATCAGCAAAAAGAGTGCTTCGGTTGAATACCATCAAAATATATGCAATAACATTGAATGACAGAGTGAATGGTTGAATAAAGCAATCTATTATTTGGGGAGCTTGAACAATTTCTGAATTTTTATTTTGCATAGACAATTGTGTCTATTTTTTTCTTTAAACTAGTAACATGGTACTGTGTTTTTAAATGTGTTGATTTCAATGTTAACGGCACTGTTCCATACTTGTTCATTACACCGTGTAACAATTATTTTTTTTTTTTTGGTTCCTGGGTAGTAAGTGTTATTTCCTAATTGCTTATGCCTCAAAAGTATAGAAAATGGCTATTATTCCCCACAAACTTTGCTTTTGTGACCAGGATAGTGATATTTTGAAATTTACCTATTTCCAATGAGAAAAATGGACAAATTTGTGTCTTTTCGTTCACATAAAGTCAGAAAAAAACAACATATGAATCAAATTAACATGTATTTATACTAAAGTAATACAAAAATGACTACAAAAAAAGATTTGGAAGTGAGTGGTTTTTTTTAGAGATTTACGATTATACTGTAAATCACTTTCACGATTCAGCCCCCCAAATGTAGTCTCCCATCATGTTCTCGTTATACTGTCCTTGGTAGCGGCGTTCAAAGTCCAGTATATCCTGGTGGAAGCTTCGCCTTGCTCCTCCGAAATGCGCTCCCATGTTCTCCTTGAATTTATCAAGATGAGCATCAAGGATATGGACTTTGAGGGACATCCTACAGCCCATTGTGCCGTAGTTCTTCACCAGAGTCTCAACAAGCTCCACATAGTTTTCGGTCTTGTGATTGCCCAGGAAGCCCCGAACCACTGCTACAAAGCTGTTCCAAGCCGCTTTCTCCTTACTAGTGAGCTTCTTGGGGAATTCATTGCACTCCAGGATCTTCTTTATCTGTGGTCCGACGAAGACACCGGCTTTGACCTTTGCCTCAGACAGCTTAGGGAAGAAGTCTTGAAGGTACTTGAAGGCTGTCGACTCCTTATCTAGAGCTCTGACAAATTGTTTCATAAGGCTCAATTTGATGTGCAGTGGTGGCATCAGCAGCTTACGGGGGTCCCAGCCGTACTCATCATACTTCAAGGCGTCCAGCAAGGTCTTGATGCTGTTGTAATCCTCTTTGAGGTGCACCGAGTGAGCCAGGGGAAGAGATGGGTACTTACCATTATGGAGCAGCATGGCTTTGAGGCTCCTGGATGAGCTGTCAATGAAGGACAGTATAACGAGAACATGATGGGAGACTACATTTGGGGGCTGATTCGTGAAAGTGATTTACAGTATAATCGTAAATCTCGAAAAACTACTCACTTCTAAATCTTTTGTAGTCATTTTTGTATTACTTTAGTATAAATACATGTTAATTTGGATTCATATGTTGTTGTTTTTTTACTTTATGTGAACGAAAAGACACAAATTCGTCCGTTTTCTCATTGGAAATAGGTAAATTTCAAAATATCACTCCTGGTCACAAAAGCAAAGTTTGTGGGGAATAATAGCCATTTTCTACACTTTTGAGGCATAAGCAATTAGGAAATAACACTTACTACCCAGGAACAAAAATTGTGTTACATAGTGTTATTATTACACTGTATGCTAATACCAGACATGCGGATACATTTTCATTTAGTAAACTAATGCATATGCAGAAAAAAAGCAGCAGTTATTGAAGTAAGCTTACAAAACTATTGTGATCATTTCCTGCCATCAATACTTAGAGCACATTATCAATAAGCTACTAACAACCAAATGAGCAAGATGGGCTGAATGGCCTCCTCTCGTTTGTAAACTTTCTTATGTTCTTATGTTCTTATTATGAAATGCCTTGCTTGTTTAAAAGCAGGTTGATCTGATAACAGAAGAAAACACAGATGCAGCCTGGATACCAAAACAAGCAACACAGAAAACTGCCAAAAAAATACCTTCTGTTTAGCTTTTGTTTCCTGCTTCTGCAGGCTTGTAGCCTTGTATTGTACATACAAGGCTCTGCCATGTGACAAGCCGGGGTTGATAAACTTATTGTGACTCTGGAAAACAAAAACAAAGCTGTTTAGTTGATATAAAGCTCATATTTCATACCTGTGTGAAGTATTTATTTACAAACTGATTATTTTTATTATAAGCAGGCTGTGTCAGGTTTACCATGCGCTGACATTCTAGAATGTTGCATATTTAAAATATATAACTGCATTAACAAAATTAAAAATGCTTAACAATAAATGACTGCTTGTAATTATGAAGTATGAATTGTATTTATTTATAAATGCATGTTTTTGTTTCATAGCAACAATTAAGTTTGTTGAGGCACGTTCCATATTATTATACTGATAATTTCCATACTTCCCATTATAAGCTCCCATGGTGGGATGTTTACTATAATAATGCATATAATAAATGCTGCTTGTTATTATTAAAAAATAAAACCACAGCATACGCATACACAATAAGAAGTATTCCACATTAAAAGCCTTTGCTCTGTTTACCACACAGGAGTTTGCACGTTGTGTTCCATTGTTTTTATCCTTTATCAACATTGGGCCCTGTGGATGTTAGGCAGTTGACTTATATGAGTTTATTAGCAGTTTATCTAAACTGAACACACTTTAATTGCATTGCAAACCATCCACACAACTGCATGCAGTATGTTTCTTCTATTCTTTAATTAACCTATTTTTTGATGTTACAAAATAAGAAACAAAACACAATGCCCAATAGAAATTGAAATTTAAGTACTTTGTTATTTGGTTGTAGTTTTATCCAATTTTTTTTAATTAAAAATAGGAGTTAATTAAAGACAAGAGTAAACACTACAGTACATGACCTACAGAATATTATTAATTAATTGGTGTGAAATGTATTTGTTGGGGAATTTGATGGCCCCACCTTTATTTACCAGATTAATAGCCCTTAATAGAATGATATAGTTAATGTTTGTTGACAAAGACTTCTTGTTAACAAAATGTCTTCTGTTTTGTTGTAGAGAAATACATTAATAATAATAATAAAAATAAATCCAGATAGCCATGAATAATGTCAAATTCTGTTTGTTTTTATAACTTGGAAATATCTGATTACTGTGTCTTCAACCTTTCGCAGCTGGTGGGCTAGGATATCTGACTGATATGTTCAGCAATTTTCTTTGTATCGGCTTTCTGGCTTCTTACTATGTTAATACCACCTGTGGTTTGACTGGTCTGCCTGTCTGTACATAATTTGTTTTGATTGATTGCTCTACTTATTATGCAGATGAGACGTGAACTCTGTTCATTTGCATGTGATTATCATCTTGAGGTGTTGGGGGTCCTTTTGTTTTGATGTTCTATATTTTTGGTTATTATGTGCTTATTTCAAATTGCCTTGGAAAGAAAATAATCAACAGCATTAATATAGAAAAAAATCAAATAATGATTACTATGACTAGTTCAAGTATTTTCGCAAGTTTATCTTGTTGCAAGCTGTGGAAGCTAAGTAACTCATCACTGCATTATTACTGTGAAAATGTGCTGCAAGTTTCACAAAATTTCTGATGGATTCATCCTAAAATTCGAATAAATTACCACCTTGATAGGGCTGGCCTCAGATCACATCTAACAAACCCTTTGAGATGAGAATGTTCTTATCTAACATAACAACCAGTTTCAGAGGTTTAACAAGAGCACACAGGTTTAAATGATGCCTAGGGCAGACATTTGGTCACATTAATCCCACAAAAACAATATAAAATGTAACCCTTTGCTGCCCAGTGTCCAATATATTTGACATTGAGGAAAAAGGCAATAGGTATGGGGACATAACCTGGGCAGTAAAGAATGAATCCGATGAGAGCATTTACCTAAACCTTTTAGGTTGGTTTTTATCAAACGTCTATAAGCTTAGGCCCACACATTTATAGATCCTTCCCAATCAGCAGAACAGCAAAAAAAACATCTGAAAAACACTCAAACTATCCCTCTCCTACATCGAACTCCACTGCCGAACCTTCCGTTCTGGCCCCCAATGTTTCTGAGCCTCCTGCAGATCGAAACAAAAGCTTTCTTTTGATTCATTTCCAAGACTGGCCCAACTACTCAAAGCATTGTTTAAATTAGGTGTTCAAATCACCGTGTGATCGCAATTCATTATTTCTCCTTTACTGTCTTCATTGCTGCTGATCCTGTCTTACCCATTCTCCCTCTAGTGTAGTGCCTGAGACCAGCCATCGAAAGACTTGCCCTTGTAGATAGGCAGTTAAATGCAGCCACAACAAGACCTGTGTCAGCTTCCCAGCTCAACTAAAATCTCTTCAACCGCTTTTTCCGCAGCTTCTGCATCAATGGTAGTGGCATACGTGCTTCCACTGTCCATTCCACCTCTGTGTCCCGAAGCAGCCTCCACTCCACTTCCAACAACCCCATAATGTCCACCACCCAGAAAGACAACGGGAGTTTTATTAAATATAGGTGTTAAATCTGGACAAAGAAAACAACGCAGAATCAATATGGGTCAGAATAATGGACAAAAATTCAAAGGGCATAATAATAGGAGCATGCTATAGACCGCCAGATTCTGACGCAGAGCAAAATAATCTGTTATACAATGACATTAGAAATGCGTGTAGAAAAGGAGAAGCCATACTAATGGGGGATTTCAACTTCCCCCATATAAAATAGGAAAATCTGGAGGGGAGCACGACGGACGAAATTGAAATGGTGGAAATGACAAATGACTGCTTCCTAACGCAATTTGTCAAGGCACCGACTAGAGGGGAGGCATGCCTTGATTTAGTCTTTTCAAATAACGAAGACAGAATAACTAAAACAGAGGTCAGAGAGCTATTGGCAAACTCAGACCACAACATGGTCTCATTTGAAGTGATTTTTAAAACCCAAAAAGTAATGACTAAAGCAAAGGTTTACAATTTTAGAAAAGCAAACTATGAAGGTATGAAACAGAGACTAACAGAAGTAGATTGGAGTAAAATAGAGAAAACATCCACAGAAAAAGGATGGCTGTTTTTTTTTTTTTAATGTAGTAATAGAGGCGCAAAACAATTACATCCCAAAAGTAGACAAATCTAAATCTAAAACAAAATGGCCAAAATGGTTTAATAGATCAATTAAAAAAAATATTCAGCGAAAAAAGTCACTTTACAGAGTATTTAAAAGGGACCAAAAACAAAGTACACAGAAAGAGTACTTGGAACTGCAAACACAAGTCAAAAAGGAAGTTAGAAATGCCAAGAGAGAGATAGAAATCAATATTGCTAAGGGGGCTAAAACCAATTCCAAAATGTTTTTCCAATATTATAACAGCGGAAGAACATTCAAACAGAAGGTTAAATGTCTAAGAGATACAAATGGCAAAATCATAAATAAAGAAAAGAAAATAGCAAATATATTAAATTATTACTTTTCACAGGTTTTTACAAAGGAGGATATGGACAACATGACCCACATGTCGACCTGTTCCTATCCAATTTTAAATAACTTTAGCATAACAGAGGCAGAAGTGTTAAAGGGACAAGGAGCTCTTAAAATAAACAAATCCCCTGGGCCGGATGAGATCCTCCCAATAGTACTCAAAGAAATGAAAGAAGCTATTTACAAACCGCTAACCAAGATCATGCAACAGTCTCTTGACACAGGGGTTGTACCGACAGACTGGAAAATTGCAAACATAATACCGATCTGCAAAAAGGGAGACAAACCCGAACCAGGTAACTACAGACCAATAAGCCTGACTTCTATTATATGTAAACTTATGGAAACTATAATAAGATCCAAAATGGAAAATTACCTATATGTTAACAATATCCTGGGAGACAGTCAGCGTGGTTTTAGGAAAGGGAGATCGTGTCTAACTAACCTGCTTGGTTTTTCTGAGGATGCAACATCGACAATGGATAATTGCAAAGCATACGACATGGTTTATTTAGATTTCCAGAAAGCTTTTGACAAAGTCCCGCATAAAATATTAATTTTCAAACTGAACGCAGTGGGGATTCAAGGAAATGCATGCACATGGATTAGCCCTTTGCAGTCCATTTATTAAGTGCGTGTCAGGCGCGCCAGGTCCAATTTATTTTCACACGCGCAGTTAATTTTAGACGCGCTGTTTAAAAGTATTTTTTTCCACAGTCAAACGGGTTTAAAAGGCCCTGCATATCAACAAAGCACTCACTAGGCATCTCCAGCCCCGCCCCACCCTTTCGTTCGCTATAGATTTCACCTATGCTAAGAAATAAATAATAATAATAATAGTCATACATACCGATCAATCATCTCCTGATCACTCGTTTTATCACCAAACTCCTCAATAATGAGATCCAAGTCATAATTTTATTACTATAACATCTCAAAAAAGCTCTGCAAATGTCCGTGATATTCTCTGAGCGCTGATGCAGTATCAGCCAGCTTGTTTCCTTATGACCTAATCATGAGATACGCCCTTTTTTTTTTTTCGACTTGTCTCGGCTCCTGTTGCTCCCACTCAGCCATTGAATGGTTTTCTCGGCTTTTTCCGGAGAAAAAACAACTAGAAACCCGTTTTTTGCATTTTTTTGATGATGTCGGACAGGGTCCGACATTGGACCGGATAGGAATAATTGCAATGTCGGACCAGTATTAGGTCCTCTGCTATTCCTAATCAACATTAATGATTTAGATTCTGGTATAGTAAGCAAATTTGTTAAATTTGCAAACGACACAAAAATAGGAGGAGTGGCAAACACTGTTGCAGCAGCAAAGGTCATTCAAAATGATCTAGACAGCATTCAGAACTGGGCAGACACATGGCAAATGAAATTTAATAGAGAAAAATGTAAAGTATTGCATGCAGGCAATAAAAATGTGCATTATAAATATCATATGGGAGATACTGAAATTGAAGAAGGGAACTATGAAAAAGACCTAGGAGTATATGTTGACTCAGAAATGCCTTCATCTAGACAATGTGGGGAAGCTATAAAAAAGGCCAACAAGATGCTTGGATATATTGTGACAAGTGTTGAATTTAAATCAAGGGAAGTAATGTTAAAACTTTACAATGCATTAGTAAGACCTCACCTAGAATATTGTGTTCAGTTCTGGTCACCTCGTTACAAAAAGGATATTGTTGCTCTAGAAAGAGTGCAAAGAAGAGCGACCAGAATTATCCCGGGTTTAAAAGGCATGTTGTATGCAGACAGGCTAAAGGAATTGAATCTATTCAGTCTTGAACAAAGAAGACTATGCAGTGATCCGATTCAAGCATTCAAAATCCTAAAAAGTATAGACAATGTCGACCCAGGGGACTTTTTTAACCTGAAAAAAGAAACAAGGACCAGGGGTCACAAATGGAGATTAGATAAAGGGGTATTCAGAACAGAAAATAGGAGGCACTTTTTTACACAGAGAATTGTGAGGATCTGGAACCAACTCCCCAGTAATGTTGTTGAAGCTGACACCCTGGGATCCTTCAAGAATCTGCTTGATGAGATTCTGGGATCAATAAGCTACTAACAACCAAACAAGCAAGATGGGCTGAATGGCCTCCTCTCGTTTGTAAACTTTCTTATGTTCTTATCTAAATGATGTATTCATTTCTAATTTCATTAGAACATAAAATATGCAATTGATCTACAAAGGCATTCTGATGGGTTCTGCCTACTCTACTACATTGACACACTCAACACATTCTCCATTAAGAACAACAAAAATTGAAAAATATTATGCAATGCATTTAATATTGTTTACCATGGCTTACCGTGTTTTTTTTTTTTTTTGTAATATGCTGTACGATACTTACCTGGGTTTACAATACTTGCTTAAGCTTAGGGTGTCTGATTTTCGCGTGAATTTTTTCCAAATTCTGGTGAAAGCTTTTTTAAAAAATCGGGTAGAATTATTTAATGAAAAAATCGGGTGGATTTTTAATATATAAATGAAGAAAGAATAAATATTCGGGTAGAAATCGGGTTTTATTTAGAAAGAAATAAACAAATGCTTAAGCACAAAGTGTTGACAACAAAGTTGCCGTCAACAGTTTAAATCCCCAACGTATGTATATTTCCACACATTGTGGTATGCAAACTTTTGACGACATCTCTCTCACACACACACATACTGTATATGGAGGCATTGCTCCGTTCCAATCAAGTAGTGGAGTTGCAAGTATAATTGCACACAGAACTCAAGTTATGAATCAGATTTGGAGATTTGGAGTTATGAATCAGACTAACTGCATATGTATAAGAGCAAATACCAGCTAAAAGCAACATAAATTTGCCCGGAAGACCAAAAGTTAAGAATTGTGTTTGTTGTTTGGTATTTGAGGCAGAATAAATGTGGAATTAATCTTACATGCCCTTTTTGCATTTTTCTTACAGGAGCGTGTTGAGATGACGTCTGCCAGTTTTGGCATGTAGCAGCCAGGTTTAATGGTAATCTTGAAGAAGACACATACAGTAAGGCAAATAGGAAAAACAACTCAATACTGATGATGACCTTTGGTATTGAGACATAATTCAATGATTTTCCATGAATGATCTCAGTGTTTAATATGACAACAAGGGGCTATATACTTACTTACTGTGTATTATATTTGCATAGACAATTCAAGCAGCCTTCCGTGAAAACCTACATGTTTTTATGGACAGCATGCTTCTCTTTCATTGCATGAAAATCTGAGGTGCTGCCAAGCAGATTGGTTGCTGGTGCTATCAGCATCCTGCAGTGTTTCTGTTAATTATCTTAGCATGGTGTCTGACGCAGATAGTGATCTTTCCAAAAGAGCCAACACATTTAAAGAGGCAGAATTAATTCAAATTGGTTCTCACAGTCTATCCTGCTGAATGCAGCGGGGAGACCTTTTCTTAAACTCCCCGGTCAATGCTGTAAAACACTGCACAAGAGGAAACCACACCCGAGAATACTAATAATGTACAGGATTACAGTTTGCACACTGTGATTGGCATAAACAATAGCAGGCTTGAAATGCAATTGTGTTGCAAGGCTTCATCAATCACACCCCTGATGAAGAAAAAAATAGTGGTACAATTAGCATAGGGACAGCATGCTATGGACATCAAAGCAAATACATATACAGACAGGCTTCCTTTCATAAATGTCTTACTCTCTGGAGAGTAGCCAGCATTTCAGTTGTTGCTCTTTGCACTGCTTTCAGAATCTTTTTAATCCAAAAACAGCTTTTCTGTATTCACACACACCCCCTACTTAAGGGCATTCAACAATATACAGCTAAAGTGGCACACGCTGGGTATTAAAAAACATTCTTCTAAACAAAGCACAGATTGAATTCACCTTCTCATAATTTGTTCCCCTACTATATGGGTCAAAATAAGGACATGCTTTGTAGTATTGTCTGGGCATGCCTCTTGGTGGCCTTCCTTTTGAACTCAGTGTGTGACTTAATTTATCCAGTGGCTATTTACAGCAAATTTAGCTTAAAATGAGGAGTGCACTTTTAGCACTGTCTGGTGGTATATTGCTAATAGACATATTGTGTGATGTATGATGTTGTTTCATATCTCTCTCCACAGTGCAATAAAGCACATCATGTTTTTACAATGTGCTGAGAAAATATTTGCTGCACTAATGTTATTCCGATCAAACTAATTCCACTGAAGTTTTTTTTTAAAGCTACATAATATTAATATGCATTTTATTATATGTATAGTATGTACCATTAGCCTCATTGCTTCACTGTAATATGAACTTCAAGTTAAAACTAAATTTGTCTGTTGAAATAATGACACTTCTTAACTCCAATTTTCAAAGAAATGCTATTACTTCTATAATTATTAGAAGAGCAATGTTTTGTATTAAAATATTTTCGAACTGCTGGATTCAATACTGATCTTAGATACCGCAATTAAAGGCTTCATTGATTGAGCTTCACAGAGAGTTATGCTTGCTGATGAGATTTCATTGTTTTTATCATCTGGTGGCGAGTACATCTCAACTGTATTATAATGTATTTGATTTTTTTTTTTTATAAACAGATTAATATGTTTTGAGATTAATCAAGGAAGCCTGTTGTGAAATGCCTGAGGATGTACTTTTTACACTGATGCAGCTCTGCCCTTTCCATGGGAGCTAATGACAACACAGAAATGCCAACTGCTACAATCCGACTGTAGCAGTTACTATATTGGAGGTTCTGCAACGGTGGTATGCCAAGGGGTAGTAAGCTAACATTTGTATTGAAAAATAAATGGACGATCCATAAACATTCATTAAGAGCTCTTTTCATACCACATGCATATATTTCCAATTAATTTTCTTCAATAATTTCATTAGCCTAAATATACATTTCTGCTGTTGACAGTTGTGTCACAGCATTCTAACTGGCTCCCTCAAGCTCTTAGTACTGACAGCCATTTTACTTAGCAACTGGCAAAGGGGTCCTTCGGAAACTGATGCACAAATGCTGGTTGCTAAGTAAAATGGCTGTCAGTACTAAGAGCTTGAGGGAGCCAGTTAGAAACTGATGCACAAATGCCATCTTGCACGTTGCTTACTTTATCAGTTAATAAAATTGGAAGCAGAAATCAGACTCGACCCTCTAAAACCTAAGGTCCCAGTCGGCTTGTCAGAAACATGGTGTGTCTGAGTGATAGTGCTAATGTTTGCTATGAATACTGCCGGTGTTGTGTCAAATAGTGTGGTGCCAAATACTGTCTCTAGCACAATTGTAGTAATAACGTAATAATGTGCAAGACTGTTTGGCATAACACCGGGCAGTCTTCTCTCTAAAATATAGTGGCTGTCATGACTGTGCAATCACATCGATAATTTGCAAGGAGACACAAGCATTACGAAAAGATAGGTTGTTAATTCAAAGTACATGGCTGACTTGTATTTAATGATGGAGATACTTCAGTGATAAAGCCAAAGAGATATATTTTTTTATTGTTGAGCAAAATCTTCTGGTTGCTGTTACCAATAGCATCGGTCCTCTCTATGGAAAGCTGTGTTTCCTGACTCAAAAATCGGCAAAACTAGCAAGAGAAATGCACAACTGAAACACAAGCAGCTCTGTGGCATTGGAAGCAGAGAGATCCTCAAACCCGTAAACAGGATCTTAAGTATTAGCATTCACAGTCATTCTTAATATACTACTGCAAATATATAGTTTTTACACCATTGATTAATTAAAAATAATGCAAAACTGATGTTTCGAAGTTGTGCAAACATTATTACTAATTTGTTTTAGTGGGATTGTCGGTGTTACTGCTTTCTTAATAATGTTGTATAGTACATTTCCAAGCATACATCACTTGATCTCTCTCTGTAATGCATTGCAAGCTAAATCCTCAATCAATATAATTTTAAATTAATATGCTTGCTGTCAGGCAGTGTATCTGCATTTTAGTGAATGTTTTAAGAGCCTTCATTGTATAGTGTTTTAGCAAGATTTGGCTTTTCATAATTGTTGTTATGTAATTAGTTTTAAAAGATAGTTTGTTACCCTTTTAACTAACAGTTTTTATAGAGTTAAGTATTTTTACTCCCTTAGCGAAGCTTAATAAATCTGCCCCATTAATGTATGTTTGTGCAGATGAGTTTGATGTCTAACTCATTTTAAAGAATGCATTGTTCATTACTACACTGTTCTGTGGCCTGATCCCATATGCAAATACAGTAGTACCATCTAAAAACACTATCATTTCCAATAGTATACTACAGTACATGCTATAGCAAACAATACTGTTTTGGACATTACTACAGTATTTTCTTATATGGGATAGTTGCAGGACATTAATATTACAATGAAAAAAGAAGTAATTATGGTGGATCTTTCTTGTGATGTTCTATTTCTCTCAAAGTATTTTGATAGTTATTTTGCTGTGTAATATTTAAAGTCCATTTTTGATAGCACGTGAGATTGGAATAAACTCATCCTTGCTAATAATTAAGTCCAGAATACATTTTAAAAAACAGTATTTTATTGGAACGTAAATGTATAAGTTTTGTGTATTTTCAATTATCAGAATTATGGATTGAACAGTAAGAATGAGTTTCACTGTCTTGTCAGATGATATTAGCCACTTGATTTCTGGGAGCTTGTAGCCCCTGGCCTTAAAAAATAAATTGTCTCACTTCACTCAGAACATGCTACTATTTTCTCCTTTCAAAAAGGCATTTATAGATGTGTGCATTGTTTTGCCACATTGAAAAAAAAATTATTTGGATGTTTGCATTAGAGCATATTACTGACAATGCATTCCAATGTAACAGCTGATAACTCTCTACCGTGTAGTAATTTGGATTCATTTGCAAGTCTAGAAGGCAATAAAACTATGAAGTTGACAGACAACTGTGTAGATGCATGTTGCGTAAACAAATAGCCACTTCAAGGTCTTGCTTTAGTTGTCACTTGCTTTTGACATACATGACTGTGCCATTTTGATAATCACTGTTTCAAGGTATAGAGTGTGACAAGAGAAAATGGGTTTTTGGACAGGTTGTCATTATCTTGAAGTGTTACAGATATGCGGTCAATTTCTGTCATTGAAAAACAGAGATAAACATATGACAAAACAAATCGCCCATTCCTTTACCTCCCTATAACTTTTTTACAAAATGTTTTATTTCAGTAAGTTTCTTGTAAATCTGCACATCCAACCCACTGCTCTCAACTTTTCTAATCCAGGTCTGGAAACACATTCAGATTGTCCGTTTTGCTCTCTTATGTAAGTGTGTACAATGGAGTAACATGAAGAGTGAAATGCATTTCACCTGATCTACACACAAAGTAAGCAGATTTACTAAAGTAGAAAAGTATAATTGAAAATAATACAGATCATTAAAATAATACTAATAACCAAATTAAAGCAGCTATACTGATTTAATTTAGACAATGAACATTTAAGAACATAAGAAGGACATAAGAAAGTTTACAAATGAGAGGAGGCCATTCGGCCCATCTTGCTCGTTTGGTTGTTAGTAGCTTATTTATCCCAGAATCTCATCAAGCAGCTTCTTAAGAACATAAGAACATAAGAAAGTTTACAAACGAGAGGAAGCCATTCGGCCCATCTTGCTCGTTTGGTTGTTAGTAGCTTATTGATCCCAAAATCTCATGAAGCAGCTTCTTGAAGGATCCCAGGGTGTCAGCTTCAACAACATTACTGGGGAGTTGGTTCCAGACCCTCACAATTCTCTGTAAAAAAAGTGCCTCCTATTTTCTGTTCTGAATGCCCCTTTATCTAATCTCCAATTGTGACCCCTGGTCCTTGTTTCTTTTTTCAGGTCAAAGAAGTCCCCTGGGTTGACATTGTCTATACCTTTTAGGATTTTGAATGTTTGAATCATTCAAAATCCTATAAATAATTCTGGTTGCTCTTCTTTGCACTCTTTCTAGAGCAGCAATATCCTTTTTGTAATGAGGTGGCCAGAACTGAACACAATATTCTAGGTGAGGTCTTACTAATGCATTGTAAAGTTTTAACATTACTTCCCTTGATTTAAATTCAACACTTCTCACAATATATCCGAGCATCTTGTTGGCCTTTTTTATAGCTTCCCATTGTCTAGATGAAGACATTTCTGAGTCAACATAAACTCCTAGGTCTTTTTCATAGATTTCTTCTTCAATTTCCATATCGCCCATATGATATTTATAATGCACATTTTTATTGCCTGCGTGCAGTACCTTACACTTTTCTCTATTAAATGTCATTTGCCATGTGTCTGCCCAGTTCTGAATGCTGTCTAGATCATTTTGAATGACCTTTGCTGCTGCAACAGTGTTTGCCACTCCTCCTATTTTTGTGTCGTCTGCAAATTTAACAAATTTAACAAATTTGCTTACTATACCAGAATCTAAATCATTAATATAGATTAGGAATAGCAGAGGACCTAATACTGATCCCTGTGGTACACCACTGGTTACCTCACTCCATTTTGAGGTTTCTCTTCTAATCAGTACTTTCTGTTTTCTACATGTTAACCACTCCCTAATCCATGTGCATGCATTTCCTTGAATCCTTACTGCGTTCAGTTTGAGAATTCATCTTTTATGCGGGACTTTGTCAAAAGCTTTCTGGAAATCTAAATAAACCATGTTGTATGCTTTGCAATTATCCATTGTCGATGTTGCATCCTCAGAAAAATCAAGCAGGTTAGTTAGAGATTAGCTATTGTTTTTAAATGTGCTGGATGTGTTCTAATGGATTTAATAATTATTTTGTTAGATATTGGTCTATTTATCATGATACTGTGTTTATGGTGAAATGTAAATTACATGGTGATTTATAAATGCACGTACAGTAAAGTATAGGACATGGGGTGTTAAGTCATTAAAGCCAATAGTCTCCATCTATGTTATGAATAATGATTACTCTAAAAGTATTTCCATGACTATTCTAAAACATTGAAGCATAACACCATTTACGATTTGACTGGGATATAGAAACAGCTGACAACTGATCGATAACCTCGTGCAGTTGTGGTTCAAAGCTGTTATATTTGCACAATATAGAAACAAGCCCCATGCGTTCAATGGGCTCTTTACTGATTCAACACATATAGGTAAAAGCCTTGTTTCAAGGAGGCTGCATTAGAATTCTGAGGTGTCTTATTTGGATTCTGAGGTGTCAGCAGAGGATTTAAATTAACAAGACAGGAGGTCTAACTAATGCGTCCTCCAAGATTAAGGGGTTTTACAAATGTATGCCCCAAAGACATGTTTAATGTCACATTTATTTTGTTTTTACAGTGTAAATGTTGTTTTTTTGTATTTTTTAAGGATGTTTCTTAACTCTTTGCGGTCCTATGTCAATCAAGATTGGATTCTCGCTTTTATTGTTCATTCCAAGGAATCTCTCAATATCAAAGTCTACTTATCTTGAATCCAACATCAGTATTATGTGATATCCATTCTTCAACATTACACTCCATTCCAGCTGTTCGTCTTCGCCTGTGTAGGATCTTTAATTGTTGATAGGGTAATTGGTTCCATCTTGATTGTGAAGTAATTAAGAGGCAAGTGTTGTAGATAGGTGATTGGCTGAATACAAGGCACAAGCAATGTTAGGTGTGTGACTTTCTATCATTTTGAACATTAGTATGCAGGAATGTAACAGCCACTATTTTTGTGGTATTGCAGCAGGGAGATATGTTCCAACAGGAGGTAATGTAGAATGGTGTCAGGTCTGTTTCAGTAACCCTGTCACAGCAAATTAACTTCATCAGTTATAACAAAGTAGCATATAGGTACCTAAAGCTACAAAAAAATAACAAAACAAAACAAGTGGTGTGGTCAATGACAATATTGACATCCAATAATAATTGTTTTCAAGCTGTAACTTTATTAATTAGATTCGAGTTGTTTCCAAAAGATTTTCAAAGTGCATTTAAACAGGAAGCTGTTTCTAGTGTCTAGTATTGCAGGAACCCCTTTTTCCTTTCACCATTGTTCACATTGTTTCAGCAAAATACAAATCTTGCAATATTTTACTAGAAAGGAGGAATTTATTTCACTCATTTTAGCTTTCCGTTCCATGTTCTGAGCACTGTGTTTACTGCTTACTGATCTTACCTCAGCTCTCCCCAATATTTTACTTTCAGTTCTATAAGACAGTATTCCACTGAACTTTCAAGTGATTACTAAAAAAAACTATATATTTTGAAAAGTAGAAATACTTAACTGTTAATATTTAATTTTAACATGTTCAACATTTATATTTTGTGTAAACAAACCTTTTTTTTCTTGATCACTAAAAATGTAAAGAAAAAGAAAATCGCTTTATAGGAATGTGAAAAACACATTGGCTTCTTTCAAGTCAATATTTGTTAACGCAATGTTAAATGTCATGTGGCCATTTTTTATTTGTGTTATCTGAAATGTTTTTAAATTGGTTAATTGCATGAACTTGATTGGTAGTAGGGAATTAATAACGTAGCAGAGGTTTAATGGAAATATGAGCTATTAATGCTTGATGAAGGGTACTAGTGGCTATATGTTTAAAGGTGTAAGGCTTGGAGGTCAGGATCTAAAGTATTTCATGCTGTAATTTTATTCCATGATTTCTGAGTGACAGCTAAAATCACACCTGTTTCCATTAAGATATAACTGACACATTCAAACCTGGTTCATTAGCAGTTAGGTAATGATGACCTTTTTTCTAGAATGGAGCACAGAGATAACTGACAGATTATTTATACTCAACCCCCATCCCACGTAATCTCTGAAGACCAATTATTAAAGGAAATGACATAGCGTGCCGAACTTTGCTTCATTTATAAAACTGTGCGACGTGGGATTAGGCCATGACATGATATTTATGCATCATGTATGCAAGTACTACAGCTGAGTCCTATGTGGGATAATAGTCACAGAATGCCAGATCTGCACTCTGCAACAGATGGGCTACTGTACTTGTAATTATATTTTATATTTTATTCAGAATATATAAATATGCCTAACCTTTGTGTAATCCTTGAAGGAGTAATTACCAACATTGTTAATGAATAGTCAGGAAATAAACGATGGGATACACCTTCACTAATAAGCAAGGAATATTTTTGCAAAACTCATTAAAAGCACTGCTATGCTTGTTGCTCAGATATAGAAAAAATAAAACAGCTAATTAGAATACCACACGTGTCTAAGAAAGTTATTTAGAATACACTGGCCTGCAGGGCAGCAGTGTGGAGTAGTGGTTAGGGCTCTGGACTCTTGACCGGAGGGTCGTGGGTTATATGTGATTATAACATAGTTCTGTGCAAAATCATTAGTACATTTGGAAGTGGTCTCTGCCACCTGGGACATTAAAGTAATTGTAGCAAAATAATTCTATAAATATTCCAAAATATAAAATGGGCATTATATCATACCAAAGTATACTCAACACAACCAACAGATTTGAATGCATTATTTGGTAATGCATATGGTAATGGGCTACAATAGCTATTAGATTGGTGGTTGAGCCACCCTTCCCTCATGGCAGCCCTGCAGCTACTCCCTCGCGTGCCTTTTGTTAATAATTGTATTATCCTGATGTTTAATACGGGAAATAATGTCAAATATGAACTCCTCGTCTTTTACTTCCTGGCGCAAGGGTGCATTAGGTTTTGTAAATCAATCCCTTAAAAACGGAAATGTAAATAATAGTAATGAAAGCGTATACAGCACAGTAGAATCAATATAATGTGAGGGCAGGTTTAACACCAGATGCATGAACTTAAAGTAAAGAAAATGTTTGAGCCAGAGGAAAACTCTTCCTGTATGAAGACAGCATTGTCCCTCTGGAAAACTCTTCCTGTATGAAGACAGCATTATCCCTCTCCCCTCCTCCAGCAGCACAGAGATGTGAACCTCAGGGGAGAAAGCATAAATCATTGTGCATGGAAAGGCTGGGTATTTGCCAGATGCTGAACTCTTTCTGACAGTTTCAAATGTCGTTTGGTACTGTTCGCCATAACAATGTAAAATGCCACATAATTCAGAGAAATGTTCTGAGTTTATTTGTTTCTATAGACCCAGGCTTCATAAAGTACTGTAATTGATATTCTACAACATGCTGAATGTCTCTTCTGTTAATAATCTGATATTCTGTTAATATTCTGATATTGGGCTGGCATTCAAAAGAAAAATTTACCTTGGTAATGATTATCTTACATACATACATACATACATACAGTACTGTTTGATTTGTGTATAACATTATAATTTGTTTTGGTGAATTTTACTATTTTTGATTTCAGACACACAGAAACTTTATCTACATAAGCGCTTGCCCATGATTGTCATGCCCTTGAAGTATAGTCTCAGGAATTTCACAACAGATTACCCTGATTAATCGAAGAAAAAAATAAAAAAAATTCAAAGATAGAAGATGTAAAGTGTAGTGCGGGATGATTCACTGTTTAGCCCAGGATGTCACCTCCTGGACCGACAGGAGCCGCCCTTGTTTGAGGTGTGACCTTCGACGATGGTCAGAGGTCACCAAGGTCAGGTGATGGAGGACCACCAACCCCAAGAAGGGAGATACAGTTGCAAAGGAGGCGGTGGGGAGGTGGAAGAGAAAGGCTTGCAGAACAAGTATTGGAAGGTAAGCCTGGACTATATAGGTTGAGGAACCAATAGGATTAGGGTAGCGAGCTGAGCCTCGCTCCTAGAACTACAGCAAGCCTCTATTAAAATAAATAAATAAATAAAAGCAAGGATGACAATTAGAACACTATAGTTGCATCTGGCGTAAACCCCCATGGCCATAATTAAAATCTGAATGGCTCTAGTATCATTCTGCAGTCTTATAAAGCTGTTGTAAACACCCTTTTTTAATGCAATGCACATTTAATTTATAGTATGGTTCCTTTGATGCAGGGCATCAGAAATATTAGTATAGCCCCTCCTTATTTATCATAAAATGACACCATCGGCGCAGGACTTTAAAGCTTCTTATAAACCCACCTCAAAAAAGGACAGTGAAGGTCAAGTGGATTTTAATGTAATTTGGCCCCTACTTTACAAATTGTTGTTGCGTTTCATAGAAAGTTGCTTACTAATATTGTGACAGATCACCTATACAATGCTTATTGTGAAAATGCTTTAACTTGCTGAATGGAAATGACGTAAATAATGACTCTGTATGTTCAACACTCAATCATAAATTATGAGATTATTATTATTTTATTATTATTTATTTCTTAGCAGATGCCCTTATCCAGGGCGACTTACAATTGTTACAAGATATCACATTATTTTTTACATACAATTACCCATTTATACAGTTGGGTTTTTACTGAAGCAATATAGGTAAAGTACCTTGATCATCAGCAGTGTCCCCCACCGGGGATTGAACCCACGACCCTCCGGTCAAGAGTCCAGAGTCCAGAGCCCTAACCACTACTCAACACTGCTGCCCATATATCTAAAAAAGTATATCTAAAAAACGATATTTGTATAATTAGTTATGAGGCCATATAGCTATTAGGCCATAAAAGAGCAACTATTTCCAATTGGTTTTGCAGTCTGCTAGGATTGTTTGAATTTAATCTACCAGACACGTTTAAATCCAGCCCCAGTCGTTGTAGTCTGAGCTCTACGGTATTGCTGCTTGCACTAAGCTGACCTTGAGGGAACAATGTGCTTGTTTTTCAGTTCTGATCCACATACTGTAGGTCAAAAAAGGTTTTCACTGTACAGTGCTAAAGGTTTATATAAGCAGCACAGCATTTTATATTTATTTATTGGTGTGTGTGACCTATCTTCATTATTACATTCCATTTATAATTAACATTTCAAACACTTTGAATTCCCTTTGCATATTCCTGTCATTAATAACCTCCCATGAAATCCTCAGAACTTATGTAATTTGCATAGGTACAGTATGTCCCATAACCCCTTTAATCCTTTACTTTTACTGTTATTAAAAAGAAAATAAAAAGTTTCTTACTGGAACAAAGAATTGCAACTTCAGAAATAAATGTGTTGTACTATTTAAGAAGATCAACATACTTAAAAAATAAATTATATATACAGACGTGCTCAAATTTGTTGGTACCCTTACAGCTCATTGAAATAATGCTTCATTGCTCCTGAAAAGTGATGAAATTAAAAGCTATTTTATCATGTATACTTGCATGCCTTTGGTATGTCATAGAATAAAGCAAAGAAGCTGTGAAAAGAGATGAATTATTGCTTATTCTACAAAGATATTCCAAAATGGCCTGGACACATTTGTTGGTACCCCTTAGAAAAGATAATAAATAATTGGATTATAGTGATATTTCAAACTAATTAGTTTCTTTAATTAGTATCACACATGTCTCCAATCTTGTAATCAGTCATTCAGCCTATTTAAATGGAGAAAAGTAGTCACTGTGCTGTTTGGTATCATTGTGTGCACCACACTGAACATGGACCATTGAAAGCAAAGGAGAGAGTTGTCTGAGGAGATCAGAAAGAAAATAATAGACGAGCATGGTAAAGGTAAAGGCTACAAGACCATCTCCAAGCAGCTTGATGTTCCTGTGACAACAGTTGCAAATATTATTAAGAAGTTTAAGGTCCATGGAACTGTAGCCAACCTCCCTGGGGGAAAATCGACCCCAGAGTGAACAGAAGGATAGTGCGAATGGTAGAAAAAGAACCAAGGATAACTGCCAAAGAGATACAAGCTGAACTCCAAGGTGAAGGTACGTCAGTTTCTGATCGCACCATCCGTCGCTTTTTGAGCGAAAGTGGGCTCCATGGAAGAAGACCCAGGAGGACTCCACTTTTGAAAGAAAAACATAAAAAAGCCAGACTGGAATTTGCTAAAATGCATATTAACAAGTCACAATCCTTCTGGGAGAATCTCCTTTGGACAGATGAGTCAAAACTGGAGCTTTTTGGCAAGTCACATCAGCTCTGTGTTCACAGACGAAAAAATGAAGCTTTCAAAGAAAAGAACATCATACCTACAGTGAAACATGGAGGAGGCTCGGTTATGTTTTTTGGGGCTGCTTTGCTGCGCCTGGCACAGGGTGCCTTGAATCTGTGCAGGGCACAATGAAATCTCAAGACTATCAAGGCATTCTGGAGCGAAACGTACTGCCCAGTGTCAGAAAGCTCTGTCTCAGTCGCAGGTCATGGGTCCTCCAACAGGATAATGACCCAAAACACACAGCTAAAAGCACCCAAGAATGGATAAGAACAAAACATTGGACTATTCTGAAGTGGCCTTCTATGAGTCCTGATCTGAATCCTATTGAACATCTATGGAAAGAGCTGAAACTTGCAGTCTGGAGAAGGCACCCATCAAACCTGAGACAGCTGGAGCAGTTTGCTCAGGAAGAGTGGGCCAAACTACCTGTTAACAGGTGCAGAAGTCTCATTGAGAGCTACAGAAAACGTTTGATTGCAGTGATTGCCTCTAAAGGTTGTGCAACAAAATATTAGGTTAGCGGTCCCATCATTTTTGTCCATGCCATTTTCATTTGTTTTATTATTTACAATATTATGTTGAATAAAAAATCAAAAGCAAAGTTTGATTTCTATTAAATATGGAATAAACAATGGTGGATGCCAATTACTTTTGTCAGTTTCAAGTTTTTTCAGTGAAAATTGTGCATTCTTCGTTTTTTGTGGAGGGGTACCAACAAATTTGAGCACGTCTGTATATATATATATATATATATATGCCCTCAGGAGAATTTGGTGATCTTCCTGTGATTTTCTCTGTGTGTTGGCATCCTAATATGACTGATTGGATAGCTAACTACTCTAGAGATGTAGAGAGTTGTTAATGCACAGTAAGATGACTTTTTTTTATAAGATAAAGGAAAAATATCCTTTGTTGTACATTTACAGCACCTATCTTATCAGAAGAAGAGATTTATCTACAATCAGGGGTTGGCAACTTGTCCAAGGCAAGAGTTATCCGTGTCCGCAGCAGTGAATACATCGGACATGCGCACGCACACGCGCACACACACACACACACACACACACACACACACACACACACACACACATCATTCTATATAACTTCCATTTTGTTTGTCCGTGGCCAAGATGTTGTGTTTTTTTTTTAAATGTCCATCACACTCGACATGGTGCCGACCCGTCTGTAGTACTTTAAACACTGATGACTAAATAATACCCGCTTGAATAAATAAATAATATCTCTTAGCATGTTTACATGTTTGTACAGACAACATACAATGATAGCTGTTGATTTACATATACTTGGTACATAACATATCTGATTTCACTATAGTATTGGCAACAGTAGTATTTCTATCAGCCATTTTGTAGAAGAATCATTGAAAAAGGACCCAAGGTGCTCAATGTTGAAAAAAGCAAGAAAATATAATGTGTATTTTAAAGTGCCTAGACTCATGAGAATGCATAGCAGACATATGCCCAGGGATTATAGAGGGGAGAGGGTTATCAGCAAGAGATCATGCATCTATTTCTGCAGGCAATTTATTTTAAATACATTTTTTTTTTATCAAGATTGGGGATCGAAAATCATAGGAAATATGAAAACACTAGATTTGCTTTTCAATTTGTAGTCCAGATTGAACAGCAATCTGTACCACATATTCTACAGATGAGTCAGCATAAACAAATGTTACCTCCAAAACCAGAGTATAAATACTTTTGGCTCTTCCAGTACATTTCAGTACCTTGTTCTAACCAGTTCCTGGACTAGAATGTTCAGTTCTGGTCACCTCGTTACAAAATGGATATTGCTGCTCTAGAAAGAGTGCTAAGAAGAGCGACCAGAATTATCCTGGTTTAAAAGGCATGGCATATGCAGACAGGCTAAAAGAATTGAATCTATTCAGTCTTGAACAAAGAAGATTAGGTGGTGATCTGATTCAAGCATTCAAAATTCTAAAAGGTATTGACAATGTCGACCCAGGGGACTTTTTCGACCTGAAAAAAGAAACAAGGACCAGGGGTCACAAATGGAGATTAGATAAAGGGGCATTTAGAACAGAATATAGGAGGCACTTTTTAACACAGAGAATTGTGAGGGTCTGGAACCAACTCCCCAGTAATGTTGTTGAAGCTGACACCCTGGGCTCAATAAGCTACTAACAACCAAATGAGCAAGATGGGCTGAATGGCCTCCTCTCGTTTGTAAACTTTCTTATGTTCTTATTTTCTAGAAGTCCATAGCAAAAAAATAGAAAAAAATAAAATAAAAAATAATATATGTTCCACACAGATGTGGTACTGCCTCTTAGTTCTACACCCAACCCAGGGTTCCAGCCAACATCAGTGGCTCTAACCATCTTTGTTTGGCATAGTTTCAAGATAATACAATTTTATACAGTATAAAATGAAACAGACCCCCAGCATTCAAACTACTTAGACCCCGTTCACGCTACTGTGCTGGCTCAGGGCCGCCTCAGGGCCACCGCATATTTAGGACTGTAACACCATTCACATTTGCGGAGCCTTTGTGCATTCACATATGTTATTGAAAAGCAGGCCTAAAATGTGGTGAAATGCTTTTTTTTTTTTTTTAATGGAATGATAACCTGCATTCAAAATGGAAGAGCTACCGTGATACAGTAATCCTTGATTTGTAGCAGATGTTTCTTATTAATATTCAAAGGGCATAATAATAGGAGCATGCTATAGACCGCCAAATTCAGATGCCGAGCAAAATAATCTGTTATACAATGACATTAGAAAAGCGTGTAGCAAAGGAGAAGCTATACTAAATGGGGGATTTCAACTTCCCCCATATAAAATGGGAAAACCCAGTGGGGAGCATTGATATGGTGGAAATGACAAATGACTGCTTCCTAACGCAATTTGTCAAGGCACCGACTAGAGGGGAAGCATGCCTTGATTTAGTCTTTTCAAATAACAAAGACAGAATAACTAAAACAGAGGCCAGAGAGCCATTGGCAAACTCAGTGAGTGATAATTTGCTGCTCAAACATTTTCCGGCAGCGGCAAATCTGGGTCTAGCCAATCAGGTCCATGGTGTGGGATACGTCATGTGTTGATGGAGCTACTGATAGCTGAAGTTTCTCAGCATCAGTGTAGCAGTGTAGAGTAGGTGTTAGGGCTCTGGACTCTTGACTGGAGGGTCGTGGGTTCAATCCCCGGTGGGGGACACTGCTGCTGTACCCTTGAGCAAGGTACTTTACCTAGATTACCTGGAAAGGGTTACAAAGCCATTTCTAAGGCTCTGGGGCTCCACCGAACCACAGTCAGAGCCATATTGTCCAAATGGAGAAAGTTTGGGACAGTAATGAATCTTCCTAGGAGTGGCCGTCCTGCCAAAATCTCTCCAAGAGCAAGACTTAAAATCGTCCAGGAAGTCACAAAGAACCCTAGAACAACATCCAGGGATCTGCAGCCCTCTCTCGCCTCGGCTAAGGTCAGTGTTCATGAGTACACCATCAGAAAGACACTGGGCAAAAATGGGATTCATGGCAGAGTAGCAAGGCGGAAACCATTGCTCACTAAGAAGAACATGAATGCTCATCTCAAGTTTGCCAAAAAGTACCTGGATGATCCTCAATGTTATATGGACAGATGAGTCAAAAGTGGAACTTTTTGGCCGACATGGGCCCCGTTATTTCTGGCGAAAACCAAACACTGCATTCCACAGTAAGAACCTCATACCAACGGTCAAGCATGGTGGTGGTAGTGTCATGGTTTGGGGATGCTTTGCTGCATCAGGACCTGGACGCCTTGCCATCATTGAAGGAACCATGAATTCTGCTCTGTATCAGAGAATTCTACAGGAGAATGTCAGGCCATCCGTCCGTGAGCTGAAGCTGAAGCAAGACAATGATCTGAAACACACAAGCAAGTCTACATCAGAATGGTTGAAAAACAAGAAATTTAAAGTTTTGGAATGGCCTAGTCAAAGTCCAGAACTAAACCCAATTGAGATGTTGTGGCAGGACCTGAAACGAGCAGTTCATGCTCGAAAACCCAGAAATGTCACTGAGCTGAAGCAGTTCTGCATGGAGGAGTGGGCCAAAATTCCTCCACGGCGCTGTGAGAAACTAATCAATATCTACAGGAAGCGTTTGGTTGCAGTTATTGCTGCTAAAGTCTAAGGGGGTGATTACTTTTTCACACGGGGGCATTGAGTGTTGCATAACTTTAATAAATAAATGAAATATTTATCAAATGTTTGTGTTATTTGTTCACTCAGGATCCCTTTTATCTAATATTAGGTTTTGGTTGAAGATCTGATAACATTCAGTGTCAAAAATATGCAAAAATGCAGAAACTCGGACAGGGACTTTTTCACAGCACTGTATATATATATATATATATATATATATATATATATATATATATATATATAAATAAATAAATTACACACATACACACACACAAATGTATGTAGGCGATTATTCTTACTAATTAGGAGTAATCAACTCATATTTACCAGTCCGCAATGTGTTTAACTGTAATTAGATTACTTCGGTTGGATTAATTTGCTAACATTTTCTTGGTTAGCTACTTAAATTGTTTGATTACTTTGTATTTTTGTTTCCCCTTCCGTTATTTTTATTAACATGTTTAAATTGGCCAGGTGCTTGTAAACTTGTACGTTCATAGAAAACTATTAAAACTTTTACCAGTTTACCACAGTTTCATGTGTATGACTATGAGTACAGGAGCAGAGTGAGAAATTGCTTCTCCGGCTCTCTCCTGTCAAGTTCAAGTTCTTTCCTGTCAGCGTAGATGTTGTCATGTGACTCCTCCTCGCTCACTGATTGATTGCATGAAAATAGAGCCCCGCTCGATCGGATGCAATCCGACGAGCCCGATTGCATGGTGCAATGATGATGCGATAACCAAGCAGTCACAGGCTGCAATATGCAAAGGCCGGCCCTGGTCTCGGATTGCAGGCCCTGAGCCACATATGAGAAAATGCGGCCCTGAAGCGGTCCTGGGCCGCCTTAAATTGCAAGTGTGAACAGGGTCTTGCTGTGCTGATCCGTTTACTTCTACCTGAAGTATTTCATTCCAACGGTTTGACATTAAAAGGAAAACATTTAATTATGGTTTTGTTCAAGGTTTATGCTGTAAATAAATATATGCTTTGTATAAATGATTCAATTTATTATTTATGGACATTTTGCAATTAAGATGTATTTTTATATTAAGTCAGTTGGGTAATTCAGTCAGGTTGGAATGTGTGGTTTGGATGTTGGGAAATCGAGTTAAGCTGTTTGCATTGACATGTTTGTAGTTACAGCAGTTTCATTATTTTTGGTAAAATAGCAAGGTTAGTAATCTATTGTTAAACATGAATTACACTATGTAACACAATTTTTGTTCCTGGGTAGTAAGTGTTATTTCCTAATTGCGTATGCCTCAAAAGTATAGAAAATAGCTATTATTCCCCACAAACTTTGCT
Organism: Huso huso; assembly: GCA_036884735.1. Classification (NCBI taxonomy): domain Eukaryota; kingdom Metazoa; phylum Chordata; class Actinopteri; order Acipenseriformes; family Acipenseridae; genus Huso; species Huso huso. The sequence goes on along the minus strand of CM072664.1, from coordinate 112,372,255 downwards.
TTTGTGACTAGGACAGTGATATTTTGAAATTTACCTATTTCCAATGAGAAAACGGGTGAATTTGTGTCTTTTCGTTCAAATAAAGTCAGAAAAAAACAACATATGAATCCAAATTAACATGTATTTATACTAAAGTAATACAAAAATGACTACAAAAGATTTAGAAGTGAGTAGTTTTTCGAGATTTACGATTATACTGTAAATCACTTTCACGATTCAGCCCCCAAATGTAGTCTCCCATCATGTTCTCGTTATACTGTCCTTGGTAGCGGCGTTCAAAGTCCAGTATATCCTGGTGGAAGCGCCGCCTTGCTCCTCTGGGTGCGCCCCATGTTCTCCTTGAATTTATCAAGATGAGCATCAAGGATATGGACTTTGAGGGACATCCTACAGCCCATTGTGCCGTAGTTCTTCACCAGAGTCTCAACCAGCTCCACATAGTTTTCGGCCTTGTGATTGCCCAGGAAGCCCCGAACCACTCGACAAAGCTGTTCCAAGCCGCTTTCTCCTTACTAGTGAGCTTCTTGGGAATTCATTGCACTCCAGGATCTTCTTTATCTGTGGTCCGACGAAGACACCGGCTTTGACCTTTGCCTCAGACAGCTTAGGGAAGAAGTCTTGAAGGTACTTGAAGGCTGTCGACTCCTTATCTAGAGCTCTGACAAATTGTTTCATAAGGCCCAATTTGATGTGCAGTGGTGGCATCAGCACCTTCCGGGGGTCCACCAGTGGCTCCCCACTTGACGTTGTTCCTCCCACAGAGAACTCGGTCCGCTGTGGCCAGTCCCGCCTGTGGTAGTGCGCTTTGGTGTCCCTGCTGTCCCAAAGGCAAAGATAGCAGGGAAACTTGGTAAAACCGCCTTGGAGACCCATCAGGAATGCCACCATTTTGAAGTCTCCTATGACCTCCCAGCCATACATTGATACTGTTGTAATCCTCTTTGAGGTGCACCGAGTGAGCCAGGGGAAGAGACGGGTACTTGTTACCATTATGGCGCAGCACGGCTTTGAGGCTCCTGGATGAGCTGTCAATGAAGAGGCGCCACTCATTCTGGTTACAGGCGATTCCGATTGCCTCGAACAGACTGGTCACATTGTGGCAGAAGCAGAGCCCATCTTGACGGGTGAAGAAGCTGGAAAAAGTTTGGTGACGCTTCCTCTGATCTGCGACTTGCACACTTTCATCCAACAAGTTCTACTGCTTGAGCCTAGATGTCAAAAGCTCGGCATTGGACTTGGTGAGACCAAGATCTCTAATCAAGTCGTTGAGGTCTTTTTTGGTTGGGGTAGTATGGGTTTCTCTCCTCAGCTCCACCTCTGAAATTGTCATCTGGATCTACAACGTCTTCCTCTCACTCTCTGACTTGCTGCTCTCTTCTAAAGACGGCTGCTCTCTCCGGGAGGAGTGGGTACGGGAGCTCATGGCAGTGTGGCACCGGGCGATGGATGAAGGAAGGTCCAGATACGTGATAGCAGGTGCATTCTTGCCAGTCCGACGTTTGGAAGGGTCCACCATGCAGAAGTAGCAGTTGCTTGAGTGGTCAGTGGGTTCCCGCCAAATTCTTGGGATAGCGAACTTCATGGCTCTCTTTTCCCCTCTGTACCATCCTACAAAAATACATTTATTTCACCCATGACTAATGTGTAAGAGATTCTCGCAACATTTTTCATATATGATATATTTTTTTCAATAACATTGAAAATTGTAAAACATTTTAAAATTAAAAACTTTTACAATTTTAAAAATTTTAACAAATTTTATAACATAAAATTCCGAGCAACAATTGTCCATCTTACCTTCCAGAGTTTTTTTGCAGTGCTCGCAGGTGAAATGAGGTGCCCAGGGTTTGTCTTGATCTCCGACAGGCATGCCGAAATATGCCTTGTAGGCCTCACACATCTTAGCAGATGCTTCCACGGAGTACTTTTTCGCTCTTGTCTTGATAAATTGGCCGCAGACATAGCAAAATGCGTCTGCCGGATGCTTGCAGCCTCTTGATGCCATCTCAGAAAAATGCAGATATGTATCCACTTAGGCAGCTGGAACTAAACTGAACTGCTGGTTTTCAATAATCTTTCTTTGTTTTGCATTATATCAGATTAATACCCATTCTATTGCATATTCACCACCGCATGGATGTTGTAATTCCCACTGAATTAATTAGCAGTGTGGCGTAGTGGTTAGGGCTCTGGACTCTTGACCGGAGGGTTGTGGGTTCAATCCCTGGTAGGGGACACTGCTGCTGTACCCTTGAGCAAGGTACTTTACCTAAATTGCTCCAGTAAAAACCCAACTATATAAATGGGCAATTGTATGTAAAAATAATGTGATATCTTGTAACAATTGTAAGTCGCCCTGGATAAGGGCGTCTGCTAAGAAATAAATAATAATAATAATAATAATTCACAGAACATGCTCTGATCTCAAGCAAAGAAAGTTGATGGGATTATTTAATGTGAACCTCCATGTAAAGGGTTTCCTCAGGGAACAGTTCTTGGACCAATCATCTTTACTCTCCATATAAACAACCTGGGATCTGTTTGGGTAATACTAACATACATTTATATACTGATGACACTACTGTGTATGCACAGGCAGTACAGAGGGATTTGCAGTTTGCATTTAATATTGTATTGTACAGCACAGACTGTTTCAGGACAGATTATTACTTTATGTTAGTCAAAAACTATGTTGTTCTGTTATAACAGAAGACCGATTAAAATCGGTCTTGGGTTATTATTACACTACATGGTGAGTTACTAGAGAAAAGTTTCCTTTTCTAAATATCAAGGTATATGGATTGATGAGCATCTTACTTTTAAATACCATAGTGATACATTGGTTTTAAAATAGGATTTATTTTTAGGAACAGGGAGGCTTATTCCCTGTCTAGCAGATTTAGTGACTGCTACTATTTCATGTTATGGTGATTATATTTATCCTGTTTGCTTGTAAGCAGTTTCTACATAAATTAGATGTATTATATAATTTATGTGGCAGATTTGTTCACCTTTGACAGACCAATATGTTATGTATATGCAACTAAACAGGCTCCCACCTTTGTACTGTAGGCTTTTGCATTGGTATTGTTTTGTGTTTACGGTAAAGGCTTAGTTTCATCCTATCTGAGTGCTCTGATAGAAAGGACTAGCAGTGGTTATAGTTTATGCTCTCAGGATCCCAATAATTTAGCTGTTTTAAAAGGGTATCTTTTACATATCAACTCCAGAAGATGTGGAACTATTTTCATCATAGTATGAAGATGGAATTTGATAAAGTTTCTTTCTCTAGTTTTAAATATTGTAATTTGAAATTGATTTGAACCTCCTGCCAATGCTTCTCCTTCAGTCCACATTAACACATAGATGTATGTCAATCTTATTTATTCTTTCCTTTGATCTCTGTAAATTGCTGAATAAGTTGGAACCACACACCATGTAAATGAGCCCTCAGTCTCAATGGGTAAATCTCCAGGTTAAATAAATACATAATGTAAGTATTTCGTGGTCAGTCAATATATCTACAGGTGAGCAAGTTGCTGACATTAGTTCTGAAATGTTAATAGCAGTGCTCAGGCCCGGACGAAGGCCTAGACAAACTAGGTAACCGCCTAGGGCGGCAAATTTAGGGGGTCGGCAAAAAAAGCTAAAAGTGAAAGAAAGGAATCTGCATTGTGTGAAACACTGCTCCGGTGACGTTTAACAGCACAGTTGTTGCATTCATTCGAAGTATTATGCCGTTCTATGGAGAAAATAGCTTTATGACTGACTTAACGTCATCCGTAATGGAGACGCAAAGTTTCAAGAAGTGATTAGACAGGCCTTGATTTTCACCATCAGATGAAGAATTTGGTAAGTTAATAATTTAAACGTAGGCCTATTGAATGTGCGGTATTTTGACAGTCATCACATTCAAATCTTCCTACCCACATGTCGTCATTACGGGGTGACCAGACTGCTCTGTGTCACCAGTGAGACACTATTTGGCATAACACCAGGACAGACTGATACGGTTCAGGTTTATTACAGACTCCCATCATCACCAATGCATAACAGACAGGTGTGTAGGGTTGTTCAATTGATCTGTGATAACCATTCGTGTAGCTCAATTACAACTGAGAAATGCATTAATAATGATAAACTTGTGAAGTACTGTATTTCGTGTTTGTATATTTGCTGTGCATACAGACACTGTTTGCTGCCTTCATGTATAACAACCTTCCATGCGTACCCTTAAGAAAAAAACACATGCATAGGGACTTGGCAAAAGGTGAAAGAAAAAAGGAAAACAAAACACTAAGGAAAAACTTCAAAATAAAGCATGCGGTTTTTTAAGCTGCGGCTCATTGCTCCCTCTAGTGGTGGAAGCCCAGAGAAACAGGCACTGCTCAGTATCCTCTACTATACAAAGTGGCAACTAGAGTTGCCACTTTATCTCCCCAGTTTCTCCAGAATTTCCAGGTTTCGTTTCCAAATGTCAGAATTCCGCTGTAAAGTCACGCTCCGCTATACTTCCCATATGAGCCAGGGAGGATGCAAAAACAGTGCCTTTTTATTTAGCCATTCACCCCGTATATTCCCACCCCCAGCCAATGACAGAGCGCCAGCTGATTCATTCACAGCTGACTTCTGTCAAAAGACATTGCCTGACAGCGTGGGATACACGGGGCGTCTGAACCCCCCTACAAGCTGACGCATGGGCCTGATGGCCAGCCCAGATCCCTCCCCTCTCACCCATATGCCGTGGGAAACCCAATTTAATATCTGTACATGATCCATACAATTTTTCCAAACAGAAACCAGGTCATGTATGAGCACACAGAGTGATTGCACAATACAAGCTGATTTTAAAAATAAATAAAATAATCATGACATGACTGATAGAAGGGTGCCAAGTTAGGCTTTGCCTAGGGCAGCACGTTGCCTAGCACCAGCCCTGCATGTGCTTCATTATTAGAGGATGATCTAACCCGAGTACCAATAAGTACTAAATTATAATTTATGAATAGTGTTTAGAAGGTTTTACATAGTTTTCACTGTTTACAAGCATAGTGATGGTGACAGTGCTGAGTATAGTCATGTTATTGTCATGATCTAAAACTTAAAATTAAAAAAAAAATTTTAAAAAACTTAAAAAAAAAGCTTAAAACGCTAAACGCATTGGTTAGCCCATGCTAAATTTCTGGATGAAAGGAAATTCATTTACCACTTAAATAATATAACAGTTGTGTGCCAACAGAGTCTGACAAGGACAATGGTCAGATCCTATAGCTTGGCTGTGTAAATGACGCAACTTTTAAATATGACATTGATTTTATCTTGCCCAAGCACCTACACAACTCATCAAAATTGAATCCATCAACACTTAACTATGTCAAGGTATGGGGGGAAAGTTAGGCTTTGGGAAATTATTGAAAACATGTAAATCTCAAGACATTTTCATTTGTGAGACCTACTAAAAGTTATTCAAATCTAGATTATAATTACTGGCACCTTATAGTAACCGTCTGAAATACTAAAATGGTATACTTTATTTTTCTCGCTGTTGCTGACAACTTCATGCTAATTTAAACCTATAATAAATGGAATGTTTCAGAGTTAATTGAAAACATGTCTTTATTCATAAAGTATAATTGGAATAATCCATTATCAACAGATTGTTAATAGCATTGTGAACATCATAGCAATTTAGCAAGCTAGTGGGAACTTAATCAAGTAATTAATTAGCATTTGTTTTGTGGCACCCTCCTTTACACAAAATGGCAATTAGACAAATTAACATCTCGGTATATTTGCATGTGCAAACAGGGCTGTTGAGCTTTTACACTGTGTCACTGTGCTGAAAATGTGAACCTTTCTTTTAGTCCCTATGGCAACATTTGCGTCATGGCATTGGATTGCCCTTGTGCCACATTTTCATAAAAATTGTATTTCTTGAGACCACTAGGAAAGTTGTTGTGACCAGATTCTACAACTGCTTTATAAACATTTTAGCTAATTTGTTCTAAAATGTGAGTGGAAGTTTTTTCTTTGTTTGTTTTGAAATGTCCTTAGAAAATAATGCTAGAACCCTTTTGGATGTACGGTAATGTAAATTATTAATATTAGCATATTTAGGTTATGCAATATACCACAATTCTTACCGGTCATCTGCTGAACATTATGCAATGATTTATTTATGTATTACAAAATGTATTCATGTTGTTTGTGTGTCAGGGGCTCAGTAAAGCTATACCTAAATCAACTAAACAAATGTAACCTTGACTGTCAGGATATGTCTCTTGTTGCTATATTTCTGTGTTTTATTTTACTAAATTGCCTGCATTCACACTGACAATCTAACTTGGTAGCTTACTATTTGTTTTCTCCTATAATGTATTTTACATGGGATTGTTTCATCCTTACACCAACATATTTGCATTTCCCATGCTATATTCTGAAAATACACCAAAACAGCCAGGTGGTACTCTAGTAAAATAGCTACTTTTTAAACATGTTGTGGAGGATTCAATTTGAATTTTGCTGAGATAGGATTCGAACCACGTACCTTGGCAACAAACACAGCAGCTTTACAGAACTGGCACAATGCTACTTAAAAACAAAAGATTGCAAAGGAGACTTCAGTCATAAGTGGGAGATCTGCCTCGGACAAAACTGATTTACAAAAAAAATTTTAATGTACTAAATATAATGTGGCAGAGATGATGGAGGAAGTCTAGAAAGGAGAAAAGTTGTAGTCCAAGCTGCACGACTACAACTCCCAGAAGACCACGGGACTGCAGGCGATCAGAAGAACCTGAGCTCAATTAAGTCTGCATGAGAGCAGGAGAAACCCTGCAGGAGGGAGGCGGCTGACAGAGAAAAGTCGGGTGCACTCAGCGGAGTACAGCGTGTACAACTAAATAAGAAGTACTGTGCTGTTTGGGTAAGGCTACATTTACATTTGGTGGTAGTAGTGGGATGTGCGTCCTACACACCCAGCACAGAACTGAACAGAAGAAATGGAGGACATGTTAAAGGAATTGCTGCAAATGACAGCAAAGCAACCGACCGCTGAGGCAAAGGTGGGGGTTGCTGGCACCCAAGCCGTCGGAACTCAAGCTGGTCTTGGCGAAGTGGGGGGGGGGGTCGCCTGCACCGGAGTTGCTGCCTGCACCAGAACCAGAGGTACTGGTACTGCCGCTGGAACAAGAGTTACTGCCACCGGACCGAGAAGTACTGCCGATGGCAACAGAGAAGGGGAAGGAGGTGAGGAGCCCACCACTACCACAGCCCCAACCACCACTCCGGTGTCACAGTTCGGAGCTGGTGGGTGCGGGCACGCACACTCCCGCACACCCTGCCGGAGTGTTCGCACCTCTCTGTGCTGGGTCTAGAGATCAGGTCGGTGCACCAACAGGCACAGTTGTTCGCCTGGTCCCCTACTCCGCTCCCCCTGAAACCCTAGACGTCACTGCGCGGTTATACTTCATTCCCCCTGGAGGATCAGACGTCGCTGCGCCAGTTCTTGGGCTCTAACCTTTGCACGCTGCTGAGGTCACCTCCTGCACTCCAGTCGCCCCTCTCACTGCGTTTGGGCCCTGCGTCGCCGGTTCGCGGTCCGTGCCTGGAGGTGCCGGAACATGGATCGACCCGCCCTCAAGCCCGCCTGCAACAAGTGTGGTCGTGTTTTAAAGGGGGGGGGAGGTGACCTTGGAATGGCCGGTGTGCTATGTACAAGGCGGAGTGTGTGGCAGAGACAACGGAGGAAGTATAGAAAGGAGAAAAGTTGTAGTCCAAGAAGGGAGCTGCAGGACTACAACTCCCAGAAGACCAAGGGTCTGCAGGAGATCATAAGCACCTGAGCTCAATTATTATTATTATTATTATTATTATTATTATTTATTTCTTAGCAGACGCCCTTATCCAGGGCGACTTACAATCGTAAGCAAATACATTTCAAGTGTTACAATACAAGTAATACAATAAGAGCAAGAAATACAATAACTTTTGTTCAAGTGTGACAAACCACAATTCAATAATACAGCAGATAATAGTGATAGTTACATCAGGATATGATTAAATAGTGATAGTTACATCAGGATATGATTAAATACAAAATACTACAGGTTAAACACTTGGCAGATTACAGTATTCTGAAGTACAGGATTAAATGCAGTAAAATAGGGGGCAGATAAGAGCAAAATAAAGCACATTTAAATGAAGGGTGATAGTGTCCCAGGATACAAACAGAGGAGTTCTACAGGTGCTGTTTGAAGAGGTGAGTCTTAAAGAGGCGCCGAATGTGGTCAGGGACTGGGCAGTCCTGACATCTGTAGGAAGGTCATTCCACCACTGCGGAGCAAGAGTGGAGAAGGAGCGGGCTCTGGAGGCAGGGGCGTGAGCGGAGGTAGAGCCAGTCTTCTAGTGCAGGCGGAGCGGAGAGGTCGAGTGGGGGGGTGTAGGGAGAGATGAGGGTCTGGAGGTAGCTGGGTGCAGTCTGGTCAAGGCATCTGTAGGCTAGTACAAGAGTCTTGAACTGGATGCAGTGGTGATCGGGAGCCAGTGGAGCGAGCGGAGTAGTGGAGTAGCGTGGCAAGCGAGGCAGAGAGAACACCAGGCGGGCAGCAGAGTTCTGGATGAGCTGGAGCAGACGGGTGGCGGACACAGGGAGGCCAGCCAGGAGGGAGTTGCAGTAGTCTAGGCGGGAGAGTACCAGGGGCCTGGACCAGGAGCTGGGTAGCATAGTTGGTGAAGAAGGGTCGTATTCTTCGGATGTTGCTCAGGAAGAATCGGCAAGTGCGTGCCAGAGTGGAGATGTGCTGGGAATAAGAGAGGCAGGGGTCCAGGGTGACTCCAAGGTTCTTAGCGGAGGAAGAGGAGAGAGTGTGGTAGATTCCAGAGGAACAGAGATAGAGAGATCAGAGGAGAGGGGAGGAGGAGGGAAAGAAAAGGAGGTCAGATTTAGAGAGGTTGAGTTTGAGGTGATGCGAAAATATCCAGGAGGAAATAGCAGACAGACAGGTAGAGATACGGGAGGAGATGGTGGAGTCAGAGGTGGGGAAGGAGAGGAAAAATCTGAGCATCATCAGCATAGAAATGGTATGAGAAACCATAGGATGCGATGAGGGGGGGCCCAGGAGCGGGTGTAGAGAGAGAACAGGAGAGGACCCAAGACTGACCCTTGGGGGACTCAGTTAAGAGAGGGGTGAGGTGTGGAGGTTGCTCCACGCCAGGTTACCTGGTAAGTGCGGTTGGAGAGGTAGGAGGAGAACCAGGCCAGAGCAGTGCCAGAGATCCCCAGGTCAGCAAGAGATGATAGTAGAATAGAGTGATCAACAGGAGGCTGTGTGGTCCAGTGGTTAAAGAAAAGGGCTTGTAACCAGGAGGTCCCTGGTTCAAATCCCACCTCAGCCACTGACTCATTGTGTGACCCTGAGCAAGTCACTTAACCTCCTTGTGCTCCATCTTTCGGGTGAGATGTAATTGTAAGTGACTCTGCAAGGGAGTAGAGCAGGAGCAGCAGCTTGAAAGAGGTGAGTGGGGAGGGGGTCCAAGGCACACGTGGTGGGTTTGTGACCCTGGAGCAGGGAGGAGAGGTCAGAGTCTGAGAGGGGCAAGAAGGTGGAGAAGGAGGGCGAGTTAGTAGGGGATGTAGTGGGTGTAGGGGTTGGAGCAGGAGGGGGTGCGGGGGAGGGAGAGGTGTTAAAGAGTTTGCGGATATCTGAGATTTTAGAAGAGAAGAAGGAGGCAAAGTCATCAGGGGAGATAGAGGAGGAGGAGGGGGGAGGGTTTAGGAGGGAGGAGAAGGTAGAGAATAGTTTACGGGGTTGTTAGTGGAGGCTTGATTACAGATTGGAAATAAGCACATTTAGCAGAGGAGAGAGTAGAGGAGAAGGAGGAGAGGAGAGTCGGTAAAGGTCTAGGGCAGCAGGGAGTTTGGTTCTCTTCCATTTCTTTTCAGCAGATCGCAGTGTGATTCTTGCCGAGCGGAGCCAGAGGAGAGCCAGGGATGGGAGGGAGGGGCGAGCAGGTCGGGAGGTGAGGGGACAGAGGGAGTCGAGGGAGGAGGTGAGTGAGGAGAAGAGGGTGGAGGTAGCAGAGTCTACAGAGAGTTGTGAAAAGGAGTTGATAGGAGGGAGGTGAGAGAGCAGGGAGGCAAGGACAGAGGGGAGAGAGATCGGAGGTTACGGCGAGAGGTGACAGTGGGGGTAGGAGGAGCAGGGAGAGGGGGAGAGACAGAGAAAAAGAGATGAAATAGTGATCAGAGAGGTCCAGGGGGGTGACAGAGAGAGTGGAGGGGCAGCAGGCCCTGTAGAAGGTGAGGTCCAGTTGACGGCCAGCTTTGTGGGTAGGAGGGGGGAGAGAGAGACAGAAGTCAAAGGAGGGAGGAGAGGGAGGAATCCAGCAGAGTGGCTGGGGTTGGAGAGATGGATGTTGAAGTCACCCAACAGGACAGTCGGGGTAGACAGAGAGGGGAGGGAGGAGAGTAGATAGTTGAGTTCATCCAGAAAAGTGAGTGAGAGGCCCAGGGGGGCGGTACAGAACAATGAGCAGGAGTTGACAGGGAGAGGTTAGTTGGACTACATGAAATTCAAAGGTATTGACAGAGAGTGAGGTGAGATCGGAGGGACAGAAAAGAGTAAGGAGGGAGAGAGGAGAAACCCGTCCCACCTCCCCGTCCAGTGAGATGCGGGGGTATGGGACAGGACGTAGAGAGGGACAGGGCAGCAGGAGTAACAGTGTTATCAGGGGACAGCCAGGTTTCAGTGAGAGCAAGGAAATCGAGCGAGAGGTGGGAGGCAAAGGCAGTTATGAAATCAGCTTTGTTAGCAGAAGAGTGACAGTTCCAGAGTGCACCAGAGAGTGTGCGGGAGGGGGGGAGAGGCAGAGAAATGAGGTTAGAGGGGTTGGAGGAGCAGCAGCGGAGGGAGGGCAGAGGACGAGGACGGGAGGACAGAACAGGGATGTGAGAGACACATAGCAGGACAAGCAAGACAAAAGGCACAGTAGGAGCAGTAGGGTGGAGGGTACAGACCTGACTAGTAGATAGCTTCTTCTAGAGCCCCGTTAGGTTCGGATCTAGTCGAACAGCGTCTCAGCAAAGGCCTCCCCTCGCTGGACTCCCACAGCTAGACTCCCACAGCTAGACTCCCAGCTCTCTTGTTGAGGCTCTTCGGTTTGCTGGCGCTTCTTGCTGGTGCCGAAATAAGCTATCTTGCTTCAGACGCTGGTTACCTGTAGACTCCCACAGCTAGACTCCCGGCTCTTTTGTTGAGGCTCTTCGGTTTGCACTTAAGTCTGCATAACAGCAGGAGGGAAAAGCTGAGTGCACTCAACAGAGTACAGAGTGTACAACTAATGAAGAAGAGGTACTGTGTTTGGGTAAAGAAATGTTTTGTTTGTTTGCTGGTAAACGGCTTAGCTGTTCAGCACGTAGTTAGTGAAGAAGAAAGTTTCAGTAAGTACTCCGAAAAGGAGTTAGGTTTTTGTTTACTTTGATTGTAAATAATAAAAGTGTATGCAAGTGCTACCAAAAATCAGTTCTGTGTCTGTCTCGCTGGTGTGTGTAGGGTGAAAAGTGGGCCTCATCCATAAGGCTATGTTTACAATACATTACACAGTCTCAGACAGAAGTATTGGCACCCTATTAATACAAGACAGTTCAAGAAAACATGTTAAGTACAAACATTTTGTGAACATTAGCAAATAAATAATATGACAAAGATCAAAATAAGCAATTTCTGGTAGTTTAACAAACAGCCTCTATTATTATTATTATTATTATTATTATTATTATTATTATTATTATTATTATTATTTATTTCTTAGCAGACACCCTTATCCAGGGCGACTTACAATTGTTACAAGATATCACATTATTTTTACATACAATTACATTATTTTTTACATACAATTACCCATCTATACAGTTGATTTTTTACTGAGCAATCTAGGCAAAGTACCTTGCTCAAGGGTACAGCCTATTTAATGGCCGGTGAGAAATACTGCGCCAGCTGCCTATTGGCAGCCGGCGTATCAACTGCCTAATGGCAGCCGGTGAAAAAAATACCGCTTGGCGCCCCTAATCAAAAGGGGTGCCAACAAAAACTGTAAATTAAATGTTCAAAACCAGGGGGGGTGGTGCAGAGCACGCCACCCAGAGCCCACTGGTCGACAAAAGCCGCCATGTCGCCAGTGGACTCACGCCGGGCGTGCTCCAACGCCACCCGGGAACGGCAGAGGGGGGCCCTGAACATGGCCCCACAGTCAAAGAGACCCTCCCGGTGATCTTACGCTTCCCCTGGTCTTGTAGATGGTAAGTTTGCCAAGAGCCAGGGAGCAGATTCACCAGGAGGTCCCTCTTCCTGGTGGAGCCACCAACAGGGTGCCCAAAATAAAAAGGGTGGGGAAAATGCAGCCAGAACTGCAGCAGTAGGTTCTTTAGGAACAAAAAAGAACGGGCTGCAGCCTGGCGAGGGTAATGTGGAATACCGACTCGGACTCACCGCAGAAAGGGCATGCGGGGTCAGTGGGTGTGAAGTAACATAGGGACCTCTCCTGACGCGGCGCTCCGTGTAGCACCCTCCATCCCAGGTCCCAGCAGCCTCTGGGGACCAGCGGGAGTACAAGGCCTCCCACTGGGACTCTCGCCCTCCGGGGGTTGGAGGGGCTCGCCCAATGCGTCTCGGGGGACGAGGGCGAGGAGGGTGTGGGGAGCCATGGCAGACAGGGTCCTCCTCGACACGGAACGAGGGGGTCGAGGAGAACTGCGAGATCCTGCTCAGGTGATTCTCGAGGGAGGCTGAGGGGAGCCCGATCCTTTGGTTTGATCAGCAGGACCGAGAGCCGGGGTAGGGAGGGACGATGGCTCCCGGTCCTGAGGACCCCCTGGATACCCGACAGAGTCTGGGTGCAAAACTGCTGCACTCCCGGATGGGTGTGGGCCGTTCTGAGGGTCCCCCGAGTGGCCCTGGCGACCAGCGACTCGAGTCAGCCACGCCGGCGGGTGGTGATCCAGGAGATCCCAGACTCTGGTCACCTTGGCCGAGATCAACAGGCTCCCACTTTTTGGCCAACGCCTGCGCACCTAGATGGGGGTTGTGCAGCAGGGGCTCCAGAAGGAATTCCTCCCCTCGGTGGAACCGCGTCGCCGATGTCGAACTTTATGCTCGGGTCTTGAGCAGGTCCTGGTAAAGACCGCAGCTCGGGAGACGGATTCCCGGAGGTCGATCCAAAGAGCTGCGGTCGTAGCCCAGGTCGTGCAGCTGGCGCAACAGAAGGGGCGCCAGCGTGCACCACTGCGGGGCCGGGTCCTAGGACAGGAATCTCTGCAGCGCCTGGAGGCGGAAGGTGTGCACCTGGCTCTTGATGCACACCAGCCCTTGCCCTCCCTCGGCCAGAGGGAGGCTCAGAACCGCCGCAGAGACCCAGTGCTTTCCGGCCCAGAAGAAGTCCGGCCAGCTTCCTCTGGACCCTGGCCTAAACTCAGGGGCGGGCTCAGGGCCGGTGAGTCGATGCCAAAGCATCGGCGCCACCAGCCTGTTAATCACTAAAAGCCCGCCCCTGGAAGGAAAGCAGTTTCAGCAGACCCACCACGACCTCAGCCTAGCAGCCACCTTGTCCTCCAACTCCCACCCAGTTGGCTGCGACCGAGGTCTCCACAAGGGGCTCAGGTGGACTCCAGATATTTAAACTGTCCGCTCCCACTGGAACTGCTGGGCGACAGGGAGGAGGAGTCCACCCGCCAGGGACCCACCAAAACCCGGAGCACTTGTCCCAGTTGATCCTGGCAGAGGAAGCGGCAGAGTAGACGCTCTGGCAGCTCCGCATCCTCTCCAGGTCAACCGGGTCGGAGGCCACCAGGAGCACGTCGTCGGCGTAAGCCGACAGGACCACCTCGTGTCCGACGCCACAGCCGCCAACCCGTGAGCCTCCTGCGGAGGAGGCAGAGGAAGGGCTCGATGCTGCGCGATAGTTGTCCGGACAGAGGGCAGCCCTGACGACTCCTCTCCCAAACGCGAGGGGCGGTCAGGGACCAGTTCACCTTCAAAAGGCACTCGGCAGAGGCGCAGCATTCGAGGAAGAGGCCGACCAACCGCCCGAATCCGAACGCCCGCAGGGTTCAAGAGATACTCCACCCGGTCAACAGCCTTCTCTTGGTCGAGAGACAAGAAGCTGACCGACCGTCCCCTGCAGTAGTGCAGGAGGTCCCAACCAGAAAGATGTTATCAAAATCGTCCGGTTGGGACCGTGTAGGACTGGTCGGGGTGGATCCACGCCTGCCAGCACGGACTTGAGCCTCAAGGGAGGCGGCCTTGGCCACGATTTTTATAGTCCGGCGCCTTGCGACCGGGCGCCAGTTCTTCAGGCAGCGGAGATCCCCTTCTTGGGCAGGAGGCGTTCGCCCGCCCGCCGAAAGGGGCATCTCCCCGTCTAAAGAGCTTCCGCCAGACCCGCGCAAAAGGCGGGCCCAGCAAGTCCCAAAACTTTCTGAAAAACTCCACGGTCAGCCCGTCGATGCCCGGCGATTTGTTATAGGGCATCCGACTGAGGGCGCCGGAGAGCTTCGGCCAGGGTCAGCTGGCCCTCGAACTCATCCCCTGACGCCCTCGCCGACCGTGGGAAGCCCATCCCAAAGAACCCTGCACGCCGGAGTCGGCGGGATCCGGAGAGAAGAGGTCAGAGTAAAAGGCTCTGGCCCTCTCGTTCACGCTCTCGATCCGTCAGAAGGGGAGAGTCGCCTGCCAGAAGGCAGGTGATGTTCCCGCGGTCTCCCTTCTTTTTCTCCAACGCTGAAAGAAGTGTGAGCCACGGTCCATCTCCCGAAGAAACTGGATCCGCGGCGCTGGCACCCCCGGGACCGCTGGAGCTGCAGGGTCCCGCAGGGTGCTCTTCTTCTTCGCACGCGCTCTGCTTCGAGTGGGTCCCATGAGCCAGGCGGCTCTCCAGATCGAGCAGCTCCCTTTCCAGCCCATTTCGATCCGTGAGTCCCCCTCCGCCTGCTCGCCCCTCGTGTACTCCTGACAGAAGATCTTGATCTCGCGCTTTTCCCCACGCCCCACCACTGACGCCCGCGGGGAAGCGAGACGCCTGCCGTACCAGACCGTCCAAAGTCCCGGAAAGACCGCTCCAAAGCTGGCCCTCCAACAAGGCGTTGTTAAAGTGCCAGTAGGCGGAGGCATGCCCGACTGGCACCAGGGCCACCGCCACGGCCACCAGGTTGTGGTCCCCGTGAACGGCGCCGGCCTTATGTCGGAGGAGCGCGCAGTGAGCGTGGTTCCCTGGTGACGAGAACCTGTCGATCCGGGACTGAGACACCGCCCCTCCCTCACCCTGGTGAAGGTGAAGGCGGGACGCCTGGGTGATGCTAACGCCAGATGTCGACCAGAGAGAGCTGAAGCGGTCAGCTCTCTCAGAGCTGCCGACGCGAGAGGTAGTGTTCTTGCCCCCACCCTGTCCGCGGCCTCGGTGGGTGCAGTTGAAATCACCCCGCAGGACCACGCACTCGCCGGCGCTGATGTTTGCTCATGTAGGTCGACATCCGTTAGAACTGGACCCGCCGACCGATGGGCGGCGCGTACATATCGCTCACCAGGTGAACGATACTGTCGCCGCCCCGGATCCGTGGTGTAACAGACGGCCTGGCTCGACGCCACACCACATGTCCAGTACCGTGGGGAAGAAAGGACCAGAAGAGCCACACCCCACAAGAGGTGCCGGTGAGATGGCTGAACGACCTCTCCCCCCCCACTCCAGAAGCCAGTTGGCTTCCGCCTCTGAGTCGTGTGGGTTTCCTGCAGGAAGCACACAGAGTAACCCCTTTTTTTCTGTAGGAGATTACCTGGGCCCTCGCGGAAAGGGTCCCTACACCGCTGACGTTCACAGTACCGATGTGATACATGATCTTCTGTCAGGAGTTGTCGGTGACGCCACGGGAGATCCCTGAGTTCTCGAGCTCACCAACTGGTGGAGGTAACTTGCGGGCCCGAATGTGCACGCTCGAGCCCGGTTTTGATTGTGTGGCTGGCCCTGAGGAAGGACCTCAGAGGTTAGGATCCTCTGGAAATCCCCCCGGTGTCCAGGGCCAGCTGTGCCTTGTCCCTCGCGGTGGACGGTGGCCTCCAAGAACTCCAGGATCCGGATGCCCAGGGATGTCCGGAGGGACAGACTCTCGAGCCGCGTTAGCGGACTCAGAGTCCTCCCCTCCCACTCTCCCTCGGTTCTCCACCTCCAGCGGTGGAGAAGCACAACGCACTCCACGGATTGGTGGTGAGCGCATTAAGCGTTATTTTAATTTTAACCCGGCTCCCCAGCCCCACCCCAGGGCCGCGACGGAGAGACCAGTGGGGGACCCTGGCGGGGACCCGTCTGCACCCTGGTTCAGGCATGGCGCCGGGGCGTCACGCCCGAACCAGATGGTTTGGTCCCGCTCTGGGTCCCTCCTTTGAGGTCCGAGGCACGGTCTCAGGCCTGCCTCTTTCCTCGAAGGAAGGGGATCCACCCTCTCGGGTCCTTCCCCTCCCCTCCCCTAGAGGATGGACCCCTTCGGGTCCTTCCCCTTCCTCCGCATCCCAGTCACGGGACCGCCTGGGACGATGTTTCCCCCCCCGGCGGACCCGCAAGGGCCGGGAGCCCTCGTCGCCGCCGAAAGGGAAGCCCGGCGGTTGTTCTTCAAGGGGCTCTCGCCTCTCGGTGACTGGAACCGGTCCCTCGATGCTGGGTTGGGGACGGTTTCTTGGCCCGTTGCACTTGAGGAGGGGATCACCATGAGGGCACCACCTTCTGCCCTCTCCGGTTCTTCCCTCCTTTCCGCTCAAGTAGACCAATGTAAGCCTGGCTCCTCAGAGCCCCTGCTGCCTCAGGGTGTTTCCTCCTCCCCCTCCTTGCGGCAGGGCCCGAAACCCGTCGCCCGCCAAGAGGGAAGCCTGAGGCAGCTCTTGTTCTTGGGGGGCTCTTCTCCCCCCTCGCCCCTCGGCAGGGTCGCCAGGGTTGGGCTCAGCGTTGTCTCTGCAGACCCTTCTCAGTGCCCGGGCAGCTTTTCTCTGGAGGGTTGTACTTCCCCCCCTCTGGCCCCTCAGTCAGCCTGCATGGGCTCCGTTACCTGCAGACCCCGCCTGCCTCGGGCTGTTTCTGCCGCCCCCCTCGGCAACACAGGGTTCCGGACCCGTGTCGCCGTTGGAGGAAGGCGGTGCCCGAGGCAGGTGTTCTGTCGGTGGCCCCTCCTGCGCCCCTCGGCGACCTCCCTACGGCCGCCCCTCGATGGTGGAATCGGGCTTCCCGAGGTCTTTAGTGACGGGAGGATCTACCGAAGGCTCCATCTGCCCTCCCGGGTTCCCCTCCCTTTGGCCTCTCGGCGGGGCCTCTTCCATGGAGCTCCCGGTTTCTTCCCGGAACCCCGACCGCCTCGGGGTGGATTTTCTCCCCCCTCTGGCATTCACGGGCAGGGGCCTCATTGCCCCACAGAGGGGCCTTGATGTCGATTTTGCAGGGGGCCCTGCCCCCCCCCGGGGACCCCCCACCAGCGAGGCGAGTGTGCACTTAAGTGCACACGTGGGGAAAAAACAGCCCTCGCCTTCCTCTTCCCTCCTGTGGGCTGCCGGAGGCTGATCCCCTGCCTGCCTGCCGCGACAGCAGGAGCCACCTCCACAGCCTTCTCTCCCCTCACCCTCTGGGTGGTTGAGGTGGTTTTTTTGAGGCTGACTTTGCCTGCCCTCCCTTGGGGGCCGTGGGGGGAGTC
The DNA here is from genome assembly GCA_036884735.1 of Huso huso. Classification (NCBI taxonomy): domain Eukaryota; kingdom Metazoa; phylum Chordata; class Actinopteri; order Acipenseriformes; family Acipenseridae; genus Huso; species Huso huso. The sequence goes on along the minus strand of CM072664.1, from coordinate 112,354,536 downwards.
TCACTTATCAGGGACTCCCCTGACCCACCCGTAGATGGTGTGGCGGCTGGTTTAAGTCTCCCCAGCTTGGCCTCCCCGTGGACCTGGCGGCACCTTCTTTTGCGTGGGCTGACCAAAGGTCCATTCAGCGGCCTTCTCCCCGGCAGCTTTCAGGGCTTGGCCAGTCCGACCACCCTCGGGGAGCCTTCTCTCCCCTTTCCCCCCTCAGATGTTCCTGGGAGGGGGCCTGCCCACGGCCCCCCCTCTGTGGGCCTCTTTGAAGGCCCGAGGGCGAGGTGGACTTCGGAGGGCACGGTGCTTGCAGGGTGGCTTTGCGCTTTTCTGGGCTTGGGGCACCTCTTTTCTGGTGCCCCAGCTCCTTGCAGTGGAAACACCGCACCTCCTCCGAGGAATAAAAGATGATATAATTGGTCCCCTAAAAGGGGACCACCAAATGCCTCGCCACCTCCTGGCCCATGGTGGATGGTCACCTGGCGGGCGGATAGTACGTGTGGGAGGGGCTGATCTTTGCAGCCCAGGGGGGGGGGTGGATGGAAGTTTTAATCTCCCCAGGGCTTGTAAGTGGGGCCTGAGCAGGTCGTCTCCTTCAAAGGTGGCACGTTCGATGGGGCGACCTTGTGCCCAGGCCATGAGGTTTCGTGAGGGGATAAACATCCCCCCACGCATGAGCCCCCTCTCGATCCTTGGTGTTAGCGGCGACCTCCGACTTAAGGGAAGAACACGGCCTTCCCGCATCTTGGAGGCCGCCACTATGGCCGATGGCCCCACCACCTGGCCATGGCTTTAACGAAGCCCTGATCGAGAGGGAGTCTCGGAGGAGGCACCTGACTCAAAGTACCTCCTCGTGATATTTTTGAAGGGGCCGAGTGTTCCTGCAGCCACCTGCGCCCACCTTCTTGGGGCTGGTTGGGATTGCCCACTATTATGATTAATTAATTAATTAATTTATTTATTTATTTTTTGATTTCTTTATTTATTTATTTTCAAATTAAATTAAATGAAAAATTCTTATTTTATAAACAAAACAAAAGACAGACACACCCCTGCACTGCAAACAGCTACCAATGCAGGGGTACACACAAACACAGGACCAAAAGAAATTATAAATAAGTTTTATTTTAAATAAATAAACACAAAATAGATAGACACACCCCTGCACTGCAAACACTTACCAGCCAGGGGTACACACAAGTTAAAAGAAAAAAAAAAGAAAATAATAATTTTTTTTTTTTTTTTTCAACAAACGTATTTGTTATTTTTTAATAAATAAACAAATCAGATTGACACACCCCCTGCGATAGATAGAGCAGGGGTAAAAGAAAATTCAAAATAAATCAAAGTTTAAAACTAAAAAAATAGTTTTAAACTTAAAAGAATCAAATAAAACAAACTAAGGGACGAACAAAGGACACATGGCCTGTGCTCCCTGCCTGCTCTTTTCCCCCCCTCTGCACAAGGCAGAAGCAGGGGATTAAAACAAAAGGATTTTTAAAACAAAAACTAAAACAGTGCCGTGATTAAAAATAATTTTAAAACAAACTAAAGAAAGTGCTCTTTTAATAAAAAATTAAAAAGCAAAGAAAAGAAACTAATTCAAAGGAAGTAAAATTAAAAGAACAAACCAAACAAAGGAAAAAGACAAGGCCAAATGAGTTGCCCTCCTACACTTGCAAACAAGGTGTGTAGGAAACAAAAAAATAAATGTGTTTAAAACAAATAAATAAAAGTTTTTATTAACAAAAAAGGTGCCCTGCTGCTTTAGAAATAAAATTAAGTAAAAGATTTTGAAAAAAAAAAGTTGAAAACACTGTTTTTTAACCTTATAGCAGGAGCTCTCACGCCGACTGCGACTGCTCTTGCTCAGGGTACAGCCTATTTATTGGCGGTAAAACCTGGCGCCGTCCGCCTATTGGCAGTTTACCACCAGCACTGCCCAATGGCAGCCGGTGAAAAAAATACAATATGGCGCCCCTCAAAAGGGGTGCCAACAAAACGGTAAATTAAATTTTCAAAACAAAGGGGTGGTACACGCACGCCACCCAGAGCCCACTGGTCAACAAAAGACGCCATGTCGCCCCAGTGGACTCAGCGTGAGGCATGCTCCAGCGCCACCCGGGAACGAAGGAGGGCCCTGAACATGGCCCCCCACAGTCAAAGAGACCCTCCCGGGTGATCTTACGCTTCCTGGTCTTGTAGATGGTAAGTTTGCCAAGAGCCAGGAGCAGATTCACCAGGAGGTCCCTCTTCCTGGTGGAGCCACGAACAGGGTGCCCAAAATAAAAGGGTAGGGAGAATGCAGCCAGAACTGCAGCAAGAGGTTCTTTAAGAAAAAAAGAACGGCTGCAGCCTGGCGCAAAAATAAATGTGGAAAACCGACTCCGGACTCGCCGCAGAAAGGGCATCACGGGGTCGAAGTCGGTGAAATGACGAGGACCTCTCCTGACGCTCAAGCCCGCCGTACCCACCCCTCCAGCCCAGGTCCCCAGGCGCCTCTGGGACCAGCGGGGAGTACAAAAGCCTCCCACTGGGACCTCTCGCCCCTCCGGGGTTGGAGGGGAGCTCCATGCGGTGTCTCGGCGGGAGGCGAGGGCGTGGAAGGGTGTGGAGGCGCTCTCGCCACAGGGTCCTCCTCGACACGGAACGGGGGGGTCAAGGGAGAACCGCAGGTCCCTGCTCAGGTGATTCCTCGAGGGAGGCTGAGGGGAGCCCGATCCTTTGGTCCTGATCAGCAGGGCCGGAGAGCCGGGGTGGGGAGGGACTGATGGCTCTCCCGGTCCTGAGGACCCCCTCGAGATACCCGACAGAGTCTGGGTGCAAAGCTGCTTTTGCACTCCCGGATAAACTCGTGGGGCGTTCTGAGGTCCCCCCGGTAGCCCCTGCACCAGCGACTTCGGAGTCAGCCCGCGCCCGAGGTGTTGGTGATCCAGGAGATCCCAGACTCTGGTCACCTTGGCCGAGATCAACAGGCTCCACCGGGGGATTCCAACGCCTGCGCACCTAGATGGGGTTGTGCAGCAGGGGCTCAGAAGGAATTCCTCCCCCGTCGTCGGAACAGCGTCGGCCGATGTCAAACATGCTCGGGTCCTGAGCAGGTCCTGGTAAAGACCGCAGCTTCGGGAGACGGATTCCCCCGGAGATCGATCCAAAAGAGCTGCCGGTCGTGGCTCAGGTCGTGCAGCTGGCACAACAGGAGGGGCATGCCAGCACACCACTGCGGGGCCGGTCTCAGGAATCTCTGCAGCGCCTGGAGGCGGAAGGTGTGCACCTGGCTCTTGATGCACACCAACCCTGCCCCTCCCTCGGCAGAGGGAGGCCTCAAGGCCGCCAGAGACCCAGTGCTTTCCCCCCAGAAGAAGTCCGCCAGCTTCCTCTGGACCCTGGACACAAACTCAGGGGCGGGCTCAGGTGGGAGTCGATGCCAAAGCATCGACGCCACCAGTTGGTTTATCCACTAAAGCCCGTCCCCTGAAGGAAAGCAGTTTCAACAACCCGACCACGACCTCAGCCTCGCAGCCACCTTTGTCCTCCAACTCCACCAGTTGGCTGCACCGAGGTCTCCTCCTTGGGCTCAGGTGGACCCCAGGTATTTGAAGCTGTCCGGCTCCCACTGGAACTGCTGGAGGGCAGGGAGGGAGTCCACCCGCCAGGGACCTACTAGTAACCCGGAGCACTTGTCCCAGTTGATCCTGGCAGAGGAAGCGGCAGAGTATGCACCTCTGGCAGCTCCGCATCCTCTCCCGGTCAACGGGTCGAGGCCACCAGGAGAACGCCGGCGTCATGCCCGACAGGTTCCTGGTGGTCCGGCGCTAAAACCCGTCAGCCTCCTGCGAAGGAGGCAGAGGAAGGCTCGATGCACAGCGCGCATAGTTGTCCCCGGACAGAGGGCAGCAGCCTGACGCATTCCTCTCCTGAACGCGGGGCGCGGTCAGGGACCAGTTGACCTTCCAGGGCACTGCGGCCGAGGCGAGGCATCCGAACAGGCCGGCAAAACGCGCCCCGAATCCGGGCGCCGCGAGGGTTCGAAGAGATACTGGATCCACCCGATTCGACGCCTTCTCCTGATCCAGCGACAGGAAGGTTATCAATCGACCGGTCCTCCTGCAGGGGTGCAGCAGGTCCCGCAACCAGAAGATGTTATCAAAAATCGTCCGTTCGACCGTAGGACTGGTCGGGTGGATCACGCCTGCCAGCACGACTTGAGCCTCAAGGAGGCGGCCCACGATTTTATAGTCCGTAGCAGCGGAGACGGGCGCCAGTTCTATAAGGCAACGGAGATCCCCTTTCTTGGGCAGGAGCGATCACCGCCGCCCATCGAAAGGGGCATCTCCCCGTCTCAGAGGTCAGGACCCGCGCAAAGGCGGGCCCCAGCAAGTCCCAAAACTTTTTGAAGAACTCCACGGTCAGCCCGTTGATGCCCGGCGATTTGTTATAGGGCATCCCGACTAAGGGCTCCCGAGAGCTCGCCAGGGTCAGCTGGCCTCGAACTCATCCCTGACGCCTGGCCGCCCGTGGGAAGCCCATCCCTGGAACCCTGCATCGCCGGAGTCGACGGGATCCGGAGAGAAGAGGTCAGAGTAAAAGGCTCTGGCCCTCTCGCTCACGCCTCTCGATCCGCCAGAAGGGAGCCGCCGCTCGCCAGAAGGCAGGTGATGTTCCCGCGGTCTCCTTTTTTTCTCCAACGCCAGAAAAGAAGTGTGAGCCGCGTCCATCTCCCGAGGAACTGGATCCGCTGAAGACAACGCCCGGGACCGCTGAGCTGCAGGTCCGCAGGGTGTCGCTCTTTCTTTCTTTACGCACGCTTGCTCGAGTGGGTCCCTCACAGCCAGGCGCGGCCTCCAGACCGAGCAGCTCCCTTCCCAGCCGCCGATCCGTGAGTCCTCCGCGCTACCGCTACCGTCCCTGACAGAAGATCTTGATCCATGCTTTTCCCCACGCCCCACCACGACGCCCACGGGGAAGCGAGATCGCCTGCCGTGCCAGACCGCCCAAAAGTCTCGAAAGACCGCCAAAGCGCCGCCCTCCAACAAGGCGCGCGCGGTTAGTGCCAGGCAGAGGCATGCCCGACTGGCAATGAGGGCCACCGCCACGCCACCAGGTTGTGGTCCGTGAACGGCGCCGCCTGATGTCGGAGGAGCGAACGCAGTGAGCGGGTTCCTGGTGACGAGAACCTGTCGGGATCCGGGACTGAGACACCCCTCCTCACCCGGTGAAGGTGAAGGCGGGACGTCGATGCTAACGCCAGATGTCGACCAGAGAGAGCTGAGCGGTCAACTCTCAGGGCTGCCGGCAGAGGGTAGTGTTCTTGCGCTACCTTTCCATGACCTCGAGGGTGCAGTTAAATCACCCCGAGGACCACCTTTTCGGCGGCCGATGTTGTTCATGTAGGTCGACATCGGCGAAGAACTGGACCTCGCCGGACCCGTGGGCCGCGCTGCGACATCGTCACCATTCAGGTGAACGATACCGTCGCCGTCCCGGATCCGGGTGGTGTAACAGACGGCCCGGCGACGCGTCACCACATCGAGTACCGTGGGAAGAAGGACCCGAGAAGAGCGTCGCCACCCCACAGGAGGTGCGATTGAGATGGCTGGCTCCACACCTCTCCCCACCCAGAAGCCAGTTGGCTTCCGCCTCTGGAGTCGTATTGGGTTTCCTGCAGGAAGCACACACAGAGTAACCCCTTTTTCAGGAAGGAGATTACCTGGGCCCTGGAAAGGGTCCCTACAATTCCCGACGCTCACGTACCGAGGTGATGGCATGATCTTTCTGTCAGAGTTGTCGACGCCACGGGAGATCCTGAGTTCTCCCAAGCTCAAACTGGTCGCGGGTAACTTTCGCCCGGCCGCGCACGCCGGTGCCCTTTTTCTTGTTGGCGTGGCTGGCCCTGAGGAAGGACTCACAGAGTTGTAGATCCTCTGAAGTCCCCCATTTGTCCAGGGCCAGCTGTACTGTCCCCGCGGTACAGGCCTCCAAGAACTCCAGGAGTTCAGCTTCTGGGATGTCAGGGAGAGAGACGGATTTGAGCCCCAGCTCATTTGCCCGACCGTATCCTCCTCCTCTCCTCAGCTTCCATCGCCCCCGGTATGGTAAAGCACAACGCACTCACGCAGGGAGCGAGCATTGCCATCTTGAGCTTCACTGGTCCTCCCTGCCCCCCCCCAGGGACACGGAGAGACCCGGCGGAGGGACCGCAGGGACCGCCTGCACCCCCCATTTCGGGCGCAGAGACGGAGCTGTACGCCGCCAGGCAAGATGGTTTCATCCCCGCTGGGTGCCCTCCGAGGTCCGGTGCAATGTCTCAGGCCCGCCCTTCTTCCCTCGGGCGAAGGGATCCACCCTCTCGGTCCTTCCCCTCCTCCCTAGGAGAAAGGGGATACACCCTTCGGGTCCTTTTCCCTCCCCTCCAGTCACCGGGACCGCCTCGGGCATTGTTTCCCCGGCCAGACGCGCGGGCAGGCCACCCGCCCGCGGAAAGGGAAGTCTGAGGCGGTTGTTCCAGGGCTCCTCCCCCCCTCTGACTGGGACCGTCCCCATGCCACCAGACTGGACGGTTTCTGCTGACTCGGGAGGGGATCACCCCAGGGCACCACCTCTGCCCTCCACTCCTTCCTCCTGCCCTGGACATTCCCACTGCTGGCCTGCACTGCCGCCGCCTTCAGGGGTAGCCCCTTCCGCTGCACAGGGGGCTGAAACCACGCCGCAAGAGAGGGAAACCTGAGGTGTTTTGTTCTGGGGGGCTCGCCCCACCCCTCAGTCAAGGGGGCTTGCATGGCTCCGGGTTCATGCGGGAGCTCACGCCTGCCTCGGGAGCCCGGGAGGCAGCTTCTGGTCTGCTGGGAGGGGTAGTTCTTCCCCTCTGGCCCCTCGGGGGGTTTGCATGGGCCCCACGGAGCCCATGCCTGCCTCGGGAGTTGGTCTCGCCAGCCTCCCGGCAACACAGGCTTCAGGACCTGTGCTCCCCGGAGGTAGGCGCTGAGGCAGGTTGGTCGGGGCCCCTCCTGCGCCCCCCACGACCTTCCCGCCCCCCCTCGATGGTGAATCGCCTGCTCCAGAGGTTCAGAGACGGAGGATCACCCTGGGTGGCTCCAGCTGCCCCGGCTCCTCCTCCCTTGCCTCCCCTGCCTTCCATGGGCTCCACTGCTTTTCCATGAGCCCGGTCCCTGCCCCTCGGGATGGATCCTCCCCCTGTGGCATTACGAGGGCAGGGCCCTCATTGCCGGCAGAGGGGGACACGAGGCGGTCGCTTTGGTTTTAGGGGCCTCATCTTCCGGGACCCTCACCAAGAGCTGGCACGGTGCACTATGCACACGGGAATGCGCGCCTGCGCCCTTCTTCCTTGGAGGCTGCCGTGGAGGCTGTCCTGCCCTGCCACGGCAACGGGAGCTCACCTCCGCAGCACTCTCCCGCCTCTGGGGGAGGGAGGTGTTTTGGCGGGCGTTTTGCCGCCTGCCTCGCTGGGGGAAATGTGGAGGGAGTCTCCTTATCAGGGGACCCCAGACCCACCGCCAGACGGTGCGGGCGGCGGTTTCGCCTCCCTCGCTGGCCTCCCCGTGACCCAGCCCGCCACCTTCATTTTGGCGGGCGCGGGCAACCAGGTCCAGTCGGTGGCCTCCCCGCGCTCCCGGAGGCGCTGAGGGTCCGGCCACCGGGGCCTTCTCCCTTTCCCCCCCTCAGACGCTCCTGGGAGGGGGTGGGTGCCCCCCCCTGTGGGCCTTTTTGAGGGTCCCCGGGTGGACCCTTCGAGGGGCGCGTGCTGCGAGGTGGTTTTGCCGCTGGGAGCTTGGGGGTGCCCCAGCTGCAGTGGTAGCACCGCACCTCCTCCCGAGGAATAAAGATGATAATTGGTCCCCGAAAGGGGACCAATAAAGTTTCCACGGCCCCTCCCCGCCAGGTGGATGGTCACCTGGGCCGGAGGACAGCACGCATGAGGGGGGGTTGGTCTTGCACCCTAGGGGGATGGGGTGGATGCCCGTTTAACTCCCTAGGGCCTGAAGATTTCAGGAGGTCGTCTTTCAAGAATGGCGGACGTTAGAGAGGACCTAATTGCTGCCCAACCCTCCAAGGGTTCAATGGATATATATCCTCGATCAAGAGACCCTCTCGATATAAAAAGGGGCGGCTCAGATTTTAAGAAGACCGCCTTGCCGCACATCTTTGAGGTGTCGCCACGATGGTCGATGGCCCGACATACCTGGCCATGGCTTTCACCATGGCTTCTATCGAGAGAGGGTATTCCTCGAGGCACCTGGACCTCGCCTCCTCATATTTTTAAAGGGGCTGCAGCCTCCCCATGCAGCCACCTGTGCCCATTTTTTGGGGCCTAGCTTGCCCACTCATTGTTTAAATATATATATATTTTTTTTTTTTTTTTTTTTTTTTTTTTTTATTTGTTTATTTAAAAATAAACAAAAATAAATCAAAAATAAAACAGAATTGCACACCCCTGCATCCAATAGTAGGGCACACAGAACACAAAGGTTTTTTTTTTTTTTTTTTTTTTTTTTAATAATAATAATAATTAAATAAACAAAAATAAAACAAACAAACAAAAAATTATTTATTTATTTTAAAACAAATAAAAATAAAAATATTACACCCACCCCCCTGCATCCAATAGTGCAGGGGCAATAATACACAAAAGAAAAATAAAACAAACCAAAAGGACAAAGGTTTTTTTTTTTTTTT